>SJYO01016970.1:30206831-30778537 GCA_006410555.1 Capra ibex | reverse complement strand
AAGAAACCTTCCTTACTACGATTTCGACTTCGAGGTCATGAAACCGGTGGAGTACGCTTCTCAACTGAGTAACCTTTTCTGAGACTACGACCCTCCCTAACCCCCGTCCTCCTCTTCCCCTACTGTCTCCTACTCTACCGACCTACCGTAGTGACTGAGTTACCTGCGCTCAGACTCACTTGAGGTCCTCAACCACTACCTGTCCCTCCGGACCGCACGACGTTAAGTACCCCAGCGTTTCTCAGCCTGTGCTAGCTCGCTGACTTGACTTGACTATGTTGGATAAACACGAGATAGTCAAAATCCGACAGAAGTTTGATTAATAAACTGAAATTGTATATAAAATACAACGTTACCTTGAACGAAAGTTAATAAAAAAGTATTGAAAATGTCTGTCGGAAATCACTATTATTTAGGTGACGGACAAACAACATAATCACGAAAGGACACTAAGATCTATGTTTAACCAGACGACCCTAGGAGGTGAACAAAGAATACTTGACGAATTATGTAAATTATGCACTGAGTGATGAGAGAAGGAAGAACCTAAAAAAGACAATAAAAAAAAATTAAACCGAAAAATACTAACTGTACATTTTGATATTTATAAATTACGTATATTTAACTCAAACCCCTATTCATATACGGACATTTCCGAAGGAACCACGTCAATTTCTTAGATGGACGTTACTTTCTCTGACTCCAAGTTAGGGACCCAGTCCTTCTGGGAAGGAAGGGACCTCTTCCTTTACCGATGTGTGACGTCATAATTAATGACGGACCTCTTAAGGTACATGACTCCTCGGACCGTCCAATGTCGGGTACCCCAGGGTTTCTCAACCTGGTCTTAGATACCACATTGTAGGTAATGGAGGTTTTCAAAGGTGTACGTAAGACATGATAATAATAATGACGAGGAGGAGAAGGAGGAGGAGGAATAGTAACAGTAGTAACAACAGTAATATTCTTACTAACTGTAATTTAGATCGGAGAATCGTTTGAAAAAATAGAGGTTATGTTATAATAATTGATGTCCGTGACACAACATGTCATCTAAAGACCATGAATGAGTGGGACGTATTGACTTTAAAACCGATTATTGAGGGGAAAATAGGGGGAAGGGAGTTAGGGACCGTTGGTGGTAAGATGAGAGACGAAGATACTCAGACTGACAAACCTAAGGAGTATATTCAATATAATAATAGTACATCATAAAAAGGAGGAAAAAGACCAAATAAAGTGAATCGTATCAAGAGTGGTCCAAGTAGGAATAATAGTATTTACCGTTATAAAGAACCAAGAAACTTCTCAGGATATAGTTTAATAAAATGTAGTAGGAGAATATTTACCCCGAATTAGATTTATAACTAAACTAAGTTAGTTTAGTCACAAAGACAGGTACGAAGAAATAACGTATTTTAAGTGGTTTTCATAAAATTTTTTACTTCCGGTTTTTCTTCCTCCATAGAAATGGTTTTGTGATTTTTAGTTCGACTGATTAAGTTGTAAAGAATTTAAATGATGATTAATATATACTTTAACGACTCCCATTTCTTTAGTGGAGATTGAAGTAAAAGATTAAGAACACTATTGTGACGTGCATCCCTCTGGTCATAATACTTAAAGGTTTCGGATTGAAGACATAAGTCTCCTATTAGTTCCTAAAAATTTTTCAGTGTAAAAGTTTGGATGGTAAATCTCAAATTTAGCATATTACAAGGTCATGGGTCCTAGACAGACGTCCTCTACACCCGTTAGGAATTACTCCCAGAGTCACTTCGATAAGAAGTTCTCTCTTCGGGTGTCTAGTCTATGAGAGAAATGTTTAATTCGGGACGTAAAGTATCTGTTGTTTTATGGGTTAATCAGCTCCTAGTTTAAGATTATCCGTCTCAACTTAGTGGGTTCTTATTCCCTACGTTAACACATTTCGACATTCTGGAATGAATCTTAAGATTCTGTAAATTGAAGGGGATTTAGAGTTACGAAAGTAGTGTACTTTTAGGTGTACGATAAATATAACAGACACTATTGGACACTAACGTTAATAGTATTTTGTCTCGTTTTGGTGATTATAGATCAGACGAAGACACTGTAAACAAAAGTCGTACCGTCGCACAGAGAATTGACACTGACTTAATACAATTACTCTTTATTTGTGGACTTTTATATCCGACCTCTTTAAGTAGTGAAAGTAACCACAGTCAAATAAAGACCAGTATAAGAAGTTTTTTACATATGTAAAGGGGGAACGTTATTCGTACAGGTTATTTGTGTAAGGTATAGGAAAATTTGTCTCTTTAAAACACTTCTTTTACTTTTTTTTTAATACCTTTTATACTTGTTTTAGTACCTCTTTCCCCCCTTTTGAACAGGGATCCATACTCACGTAGGTTTACAATGGTTGGTTGTATTTCACTTTCTCCCACACACATAGACACACATAGATCCAGAGGGTATGAAACAATTCTAAAGAACATTTTCTGTTACACAAAGTCTCTCTTACTAATTAATTTTTTAAAGTTTAGGAAATTTTAAAAAAAGAGAAACAAATCAATACGACTTTCGGGGGTGGAGTTGGACATATAAGGAGAGATCATTGAGTCTTTGATATATGAAGTAAGAAAATCGTAAATGAGTTCTTTGAAGTTATATTTGTAAATGGTATTTTTATTAGACACAATTGACAGGAGGTCTTATTACGTTCCTGGAAATTTGTTGAATAATTAAATTCGGTGACACAGGAGAGAGCTGATTTGAAAGTTTTCTACAATAAAATTAAAAGAAGTATAACAATATGTATTGTCTTTAATTGTGTAATATTTCGTTGATATGAGATTAATTTAGAAATCTTTCATTTGTTGGTCTTTTTTGTTAATTAATGTTAATTTACTTTCATTTTATTTTGTCATTATTACTACAAGTCAAGTCAAGTCAGTGAGTCAGCACGGGCTGAGAAACGCTGGGGTACTTAGCGTCGTGCGGTCCGGAGGGACAGGTAGTGGTTGAGGGTCTCAAGTGAGTCTGAGTCCAGGTAGCTCAGGCACTACGGTAGGTCGGTAGAGTAGGAGACAGCAGGGCAAAAGGAGGACGGGGGTTAGGGAGGGTCGCAGTCTCAGAAAAGGTTACTCAGTTGAGAAGCGTACTCCACCGGTTTCATGACCTCAAAGTCGAAATCGTAGTAAGGAAGGTTTCTTTAGGGTCCCAACTAGAGGAAGTCTTACCTGACCCACCTAGAGGAACGTCAGGTTCCCTGATTACTAATAATAGGGAAATCGAGTTCAAAAGAAGATAGAGTATCCAACAAAAAAAAAACCACCAGTCTAAGTAAGACCTTTTACAAGATCCACGGGACACGATACACGAACCAGTGAGTCAGGATGTGATGGGAAACACTGGGGTACCTACCATCGGGTGGTCCGAGAAGACCGGTACCCCTAAGAGATCCGTTCTTATCATCTTACCCAACGGTATGGGAGGAGGTCCCCTAGAAGGTTGGGTCCCTAGTTTGGGTCCAGAGGACGTGACGTCTACCTAAGAAATGGTCGACTCGATGGTCCCTTCTGGTTCTTATGACCTCACCCATCTGATAGGGAAGAGGTCACCTCGACGGGTCCCAGAGGAAGTAACGTCCACCTAAGAAATGGTCGACTCGATTGTCGCTTCAGGTTTTCGACAGATTGACATTAGGATACCTGAGATCGGATGGTCTGAGAAGAGAGGTACCTTAAGAGGTCCGTTCTCATGACCTCACCCAATGGTACGGGAGGAGGTCCCCTAGAAGGGGTGGATCCCTAGTTTGAGTTCAGAGGGCGTAACGTCCACTTAAGAAATGACAGACTCGGTGGTCCCTCCGGATAAGTAGAATTTATGAGACACAAAAGAGATTATGGGAGTACAACGGATATCAACATTTTCAGAACAAACAATCTTATTTAAACATATCGTTGTAAACAGAAAGTCGTGAACTTCTATATGGTAACGAAAGACCAAGGTGACGACAAATACCTCTATCGTGAAACTTAGATTTTTACTAGGGAACTTTCAATGGACAAAGAATGACTAACGGAATACTGGAGAGAACAGAAACCATGAGACTTTGAAGTGATGATACTAGGATCATACTTTAGAACTTGATATAATCAGAGTCCTAACTACGAAAAGAAGTTGAGACCTTTTAATAAAATAAAACTTTATGAATAGAAGGGTCGGAGAGATAATAGATAGAGGATGATCTTAAGGTTATTCTTCATACAATATAAGGAAGAGAAGAGGAGAATAGTGGGGAGTAATGTCGAGGTAGACAAAAACAGGTACATCACGTAACAAATTTAAGAAAAGTAGACAGAAGATCAAATAAGTCCAAGCGAAGTTGACACAAATTAAACGTGACATACTGTAGATGACTCAAAGATTAAAGTTATTAAGTCATAAAGTAAGTACCTTTATCATAAACTAAGAAAGAGTTTAAACGGATCGGTAAACATATCAGAGAATAAACAGTATAGAACTACGACAGTAAATAAAAGAACTTACATAAATTATACGAATACAATATAAGACATAACTATTATAGTAGACGTGAGAAACACTCAGACTAAGATGGTGGACAATAAAGACGATTAAGAGGAGATCGAACAATGACGAAATAAAACACACTAAAAGAAATACCACTAAAGACAGGTTATATTCAAAAAGACTCCAAAGCTAAATTCTCGAAGACGAGTCCTCCTAGATAAACACACGACCGTTCACAAACCTCTACAACGACAGGGTCCTTTTGAACTTTATCAACGTGAGTCCTATAAATTCCAGTACACCAATCACACTCAAATCTGGGGTCTGAGTCCTCACACTCAGATACTAATCGTTAAAATTCTACTAAATTTAGTTCTTGTTAGAGAAATGGGTCTCAGTACCGACCTTGTACGTGTCTAGGAACTACCTTAGGAAGACTTTACGCACAAAAAGGAGATTAATTGAGTCACAACCATAAACGGTTTCGACGGCACATGTTGGACTTCACTTCACTTTACTTCACTTTCAGCAAGTCAGCACAGGTCGAGAAACGTTGGGGCACCTGATATGTCCTTAAGAGATCCGGTGTTATGACCTTACCCATCGGAAAGGGAAGAGGTCCCTTAGAAGGGTTGGGTCCCTAGCTTGGGTTCAAAGGGTGTAACGTCCGTCCAAGAAATGGTCGACTCGGTGTTCCCTTCGGGTTCTTATGACCTCACCCATCGGACAGGGAAGAGGTCTCCTAGAAGGGTGTAGTCCTCAACTTGGCCCCAGAGGACGTAACGTCCGTCTAAGAAATGGTTGACTCGATAGTCCCTTCGGGAATCGTCGGGGGTAAGTGTGACACCAAATACGTTTCGAGTAAGAGACCCCAACACGTCACGTACCACAAACGTTCATATGTGCATATTACCAGAGCCACAATAGTAAACCCGTAACAGTAAAATTTACACAGAGACCGGACTTACGAGTGAAACAAGTAGTTCAGACGGTAAGGAGAGGGGTTACAGTGAATGAAGGAATGTCGTGTTCGAGATGGGTCGTGGTCCAGTGGTCCTTATTCCTTTATCTAGAGATCCCATTTGAGTTCGAAATCATTGGAAGACAGAAAACTTTAAAAATGTAAAAATTTTTAAAAAGGGATTTGATATTTGGTGAACGGGGATGTTCAATTCGTTACGTAAATTTTTCAAAAACAAAATAAAACAAAATATGTCATAATGATATATTAAAATATGACCTTTCACGAGAGATCTGTAAAAAGAGAGTATGAAGTTTTTTTTTTTTTTAGATATCGTGGATGAGACTTTAGTGTCTGAATCAGTGACAATAAGGAGGACGAGTGTAGTACGGACACTTGTCCTCTAGAACTGGTCAATACCGAGGTCTTAATACTTGCGACCAACAACATCAGAAGACTTGAGACCACCAAAATAAAGTAGTCTCTCTTAGATGTCTCTAGGGTCACGACCACTACTCTCAACCCTTTCTGTATTGTCCTCCTTCTTACATGACTATGAAGATTGAACATTCCGACTAACGAACTGAAACACAACCCATAAAAGTCAAAGGAAAACGGTATGTGTCAGTAAAGTGTAATGTCGTTATTAAAAACGGACAAAATTTAAATAACAATATATTATTCCTCGGGTAAATATAGTTAAACGACGTAAAAAGGGGAACATTTATACACTGACTAAGAAAAGTGTTGAAGTGTCTCCAGGAATCTGTCCCTTTCCTTCCTAGTCAATGATTTCCGAATGATATTCGTGAACAACCCGTGATGGATACACAATGAAATTAATAAGAACAAAATATCTATTGTGGTCGTTGTCGTCACTAGGTTCGAAAACCAATAACTCTCGAATGATATACAGTCCGTAATCAGACTTATAAAATATACATAGTTTAAAATATTAGGAGTCTTGTTGGGACTCTTCGCGGTAAAAATTGGGGTAACATATCTATTTCTTAAAATCTCCAATTCAAAGGTTCAAACATCTCGATCACTCACTGTCTAGTCCCAAATTTAAGTTCTGACGGATTGAGATCTGAAATACAGGAAAGAAACACGTTGTTTATACAATGAGAGGATTTTAGTATGACCCGTAAATCCCTCCGTCATAAAAACAAACTGGTCTGTTGTTGGTTTTCCCTAAATTCACGACGATTTCTCAATTATGTTGAAATCTCGTGTTCTCTTGTAAAAATTGTTGACTTTTTTTAGATTGCGAAACCGGAAAGTTTCTTGTAAATTAAGAATTCAGAGACGGACAGGACATAAAGATGTAGTAAACACCTACTTGACAATTGGAAGTTTAATCAACGAGGTCCCAAGATAAATGTAAAAATTATCTCTTTTATAGTCTCCTAGTAGTCCGGATTCACTCTAAGTTCTCTTTAAAAGTTCTCTTTATTCACTAACCTCGTTGTCTTACACAGGGTTACGGGATATATAGTAATTTCTCAGTTAATTTACATAATTCCTTTTCCATCACAGTTAAACGAGATTAACTCTTTTTAAAACTCTCCTTAATAATTTTGGTCTGAGTGTACTTCTTTCGACCGGACAGACGTATTAGACGTCTTCTGTAAAGACCAGTGGTACCTGAGGAACAATTACTCGAGACTGAACCAATTTCGGGGAGACTCCCTCACAAATCAGATGTCAACCGAACGATTACTCGTGACGGTTCTACATCTAACCAGAGTCCACAACATGAGATTTTGCTCGTCCTTCAAAGGGAGATGTCAGTTGAAGAACTCGTGTGGAGCCGTACGTTCAAAGGGGACAGTGGAAGGAGGTCGGTAGTCAGTGGTGTCAACACAGTAAAGTACCTTTTCCATGTTTCTTGCAAGTAACACTTTACTCTACGAAACATTAAAATCCCGTAGACATTATTAAAGAGGAATTACCCAGAGGGTTTATTGACTACCTAATACTTAACTACCTTTTTTAGTCGTAAAACTATACAAATTTCACACAACCTTATAAGAAATCCTGTTCTCTTTGTTCATAAAATCTGTGAGTCGTACAAAGAAATTGAGAAGTTGTCGATGTCTGTCCTTTCAGTGATTTTTTGAGACCACAACTGTAGAGTAAAATTGATATCTTTTGTTTAACTTTTCGGATCCATAAGATATCGAAAGATGGTTGAAGTAGAAAACAACAACAAATCAGTGATTCAGCACAGGTTGAGAAAACGTCGGGGTACTTGGTATCGAGTGGGGTCCGAGGAGACAGGTACTCTAAAGGGTCCGTTTAAGAACCTCACCCACCGGTCAAGGAAGAGGTCCCCTAAAAGGGGTGTATCCCTAACTTGGACTTAGAGGACACACTGTCGACCTAAGAAATGACGACTTGGTGGTCCTTTGTTCAAGATTCTCTCAAATGTTGTCAAAATCCTTCTAGTTTGCAAAAGTGTCTTCGTTCTAAGACATCGGTGAAATATAAATAGTCTCAAAGATAATGGTAAAAATCCTATGAGACTCAATCTCCGTCTAAGTAAATAGGATCTTCAAGTAGTGATGCCTCAATGTATAAATCTTGTCCCCAGTTTTACAGAGTTTGACTTACTTTGGTCATATTATGTTAATAATGTTAAATTTTAATAGAAAACAAAACCTGTTCAGTCTTCGACGGTTACTAAGTTATAACTAGTCACTTAATTTTGACAAATAGAGACATATAAAAGAACCAAACAACTTTGGAATAAAAAGTTCACCAGTCCTATGGTTATTATAGTAAATCTTTACATCTATAGTTGACTTCATCTTAAGAATCTGATACGTGGATGTATTACTGTATAAGTACACGTGTATATGTGTGTGATTAAATACAAAAACAGAAACAATGGTTTACGTAATAATATATCATTGTAACTTACACTTAACGATCAGGTTGATACTTTAGTGAAGAATTAGATTAAATAACAAATTCATCTTTTAACTAAACTTTCTAATAAAATCAACTTTACTAATGTGAAAGTTTTAAGTTCTTAAGTCCTCCGAGATGTCTAAGACCTGTACTTTAAGATGTATAAACTCTGTCGTGGGGGTAAGAGGAGAAATAGATAACTAGAAACAGAAAATTAGTTGAGGTTTGTATGGAGAAGACACTTCGGAAATGAAGAAATCGGGTGGACGTAAATCGGGATAAAAATGTGTACCGAGAGTTTTTAGGAGAAGTTTAATAAATGTAAGGTGAATCTATATTAATGAAATATAAGAATTTAATAAAGTAAACATAGAGAGAAGAGACGTTGATATAATTTATATATATTATCATCTTGGGAACAAAAGTACTAAGTTCCATAGAGTCTACTGAAGGATTCCTCCCTCAGACTCCTCCCCTTACTGGGGTAGACCTAACAAACGACACCATTGTTTTTAGGGTTTAAAAGTCAGTGGACGACGTTGTCAAAGTAAAGAGTCAGTGTATTTGAGATAAGGTCCCAGATTACTAGACGTGGTACAGTAGAAATCGTCTTTCCCGTTCCTCATCGTCGATGAGAACCTATGATAATCAAAGTACCGTCTCCTTCTTTCTTTCTTTTAACAGTTTTGTACAGTGAGGATGTAAAATGATCATTTTCGTTTAGTGTACTGGTAAGGATACAAGTGGTATTACATCTACATACGGAAGGAGAATACCTTCTCGGTTTCGCTCAGAATCCCGGTTCGGATTTAAGTCACTCCTCCCTTATATTAGGAAGGAATCCCTCTCCATTGTTGACGAAATTGTCATTGTAGTAGATAGTATTTCCCTTTTATATGTTTCTTCTAGTTGATATAGTTGTATGATAAGAAAGGGATAACACGATGTATCAACCTAGGTGAACTATAGGGTAATAAAATGCAAAAAAAAAAGGAAGATTTACGTCTCCTAGGACTGTTAGAGAGAAGAGGTCGGAATATTGGAGTACAGTACAATATGGGTCCCCGAAGGGACCACCGAGTCTACCATTTCGTAGACGGGCGTTACGCCTTCTGGGCCCAAGTTAAGGACCCAACCCTTCTAGGGGACCTCTTCCTTTACCGTTAGGTGAGGTCGTGAGTACGGACCTTTTAGGGTACTTGCCTCCTCGAACTATCCGATGTCAGGCTGAGTGTTTCTCAACCTGTGTTGACTCGCTGAAGTGAAAGTACAATATGGGTGACGAAGGATCAGTTCTTTCTTAAATAGATTGGATATATATAACTTGATAATAAATTACTCTATCGGTGTTTTTATGTAATATATTCAAGGGGAGTTTAACATTACATGGTTTTCGACAGACTCATGTACCTCCTTTGTGTTCTTTTAATCTGTACAACGGATAAGAATTCGTCGAAGATTAAAATAATCCTTCAATCTTATCCTTATATAGATATAGATAAGTTTCTTACACTACTTACGAAATTTTCTTTATCTTTTACAGAATTGTATCATCCTTGATTAGTATGTGTACGTGTTTTAACCTGGGTAACTTGAGGAGGTTAAAAGGAATAAGGACACAGATTTTAACTAATGGTAAATAGAAATAGAAGAAGGACGAAAGGATTTGGTGAGTAAGGTAGTTCTAAGTAAAGAAAAGTTAACTGTATATGAACTGAATGTTATAACAAAGTCCGTATGTCGTTTTACTAAGTTATAAAAACGTCTAATCTAAGGAAATATAAAAAAATTAAAAAAAAAAAATCAAAAAAAAAAAAAAAAATCAAAATTTTAGAAATTAAGAATGTACACAAGGGTTTGTACTTGGGGGGAGGGTGGAGGGAGGGGTATTGTAGAGACACCCAGTAGGGGTACGTGGTCGGGGTTCGTACGACATAGGACGCAGTCTGTATCTGACCGTTAAGCTAAGAATGTACTATCATATGTACAATCTTACGGTAAGAGGGTTTAGTAGGGTGGGAGAGGGAGAGGGAGACTCAGGTTTTCAGGCAATATGTGTCGACACAGAAAAATCCAATAATGTCTATTACCCATATTAAGACTCATAATATGTCATATAGGAACAACAAATAGATAAAATGTAGATCATCAAACAATTAAGGTATGGTGAAGGGAAACTATTGGTGTTGAAACATAATACACAGATACTCGGACAAAGACGAAACGTATAAGTAAGTAAACATAATAAAAAATCTAAGGTAAACATTCACTATAGTCGGAAGGGAACACTGAGTCTACCAGTTCTTAGACGGAATGTTACGTCCTCTACGTCCAAGTTAGTGACCCAACCCTTCTAGGGAACCTCTTCCTTTACCGATGGGTGAGGTCACAAGAACGAACCCTTTAGAGTACCGGTTTCCTCGGACGGTTCGATGTCAGACACCCCAACGTCTCTCAGTCGGTACTAAACTGGAAGAGACAGACTGAATAAATTGAGTCGTATAATGTGAGATCCAGTTAAGTATAACGACGTAAACCGTCATAAAGTAAGAGAAAATACTGACTCATTTTCAGTAACGTATAAGAATAGAAGACTTAGGTTAACAGACAACTACCAGTGACTCAACAAATATACAGAACTGACAACATTTATCAGACGATACTTGTGACTCCACGTACATAGAAAAATTTAATCACAAAAACAAATAAAGACCTATATAGGGGTTCTCACCTTAACGACTTAGTACACCATCAAGATAAAGATCCAAAAAAAGGGAAAAAATTTCCTTTGAGGTATGGTAAAAAGTATCACTGACGTACTTAAAAGTAAGGGTGGTTGTCATGTACTCCCAAGGGAAAAGACGTACAGGAGAGGTTGTAAACAACTATGAAAAACTATTATCGTTAAGACTGTTCGTACTCCATCATAGTGGAACCCTAAAAATCAACATAAAGAGATTGTCAATCACTACAACTCGTAGAAAAGTACATGGATCTTTGGTAGACAGACATAAGAAACCCTTTTACAGATAAGTCCAGAAGACGGGTAAAAAAAAATTAACTCAACAAACAACTATAACTGAAGATACTCTATTAACGTATTAAACCCGTAATTGGGAACGGTCAGTATAGTAAACGTTTATAAAAGAGACTCAGGTATATAACAGAAAAACAACTATAACAAAACAGTCACCAAAGAAAATAACACTTCTCCAAAATTCAAATTAATCTATAGTAAACAAATAAAAACGAAAATAAATAAAATGGAGTTTTCACTTTTACCTTCAACGAGTCTACACAGGTTGAGAAACGCTGGGGTCCCTGACATCGGTCGGTCAGAGGAGACAGGTAAATTAAAAGGTCCAGTCTTATGACCTCACTCATCGATAAGGGAAGAGGTACCCTATAAGGGTTGGCTCCTTAGTTTAGGTCCAGAGAGTGGTAACGTCTGTCTAAGAAATGGTAGACTCGGTGGTCCCTTCGGGTTCCTATGACCTCACCCATCGAACAGAGAAGAGGTCACCTTGAAGGACTGGGTCCTTAACTTGGTCCTATAGGACTTAACGTCCACCTATGAAATGGTCGACTCGAGAGCCCCTTCGGAATCCTCTATCTAATTTTTTATAACGATACTAAATACAGATTCTTTTAAATGTAAAAGTCCGGAATTTAAATCTAAAATTCGGTAAAGCTTAAATAAAAATATATACGACATTCTCTTACAGTATCAGAGTAACCAAATGTATGCTGATAGGTCAAAAGGGTCGTGGTGAATAACTTCTCTAATAGAAAAGAGGTAACATATAAGAACGGGGGAAACAGCATCTAATTGATATCCCCGTACTCAAATAAACACCCGAGAGATAAGGTAAGGTAACTAGTCACACATGGTGCGACAAAACTAGTGACATCGTAACATCATATCAACCTTCAGACCCCTACCATTATGGAAGTCGAAACAAGAAAAAAAGAGTTCTGACAAAAACCCAAGAAGATACCGGGGAATATATGAAATCCTAATAAACAAGATCAAGACACTTTTACCAAAACTATAAAACTCTCACCAACACAATTTAGACATCTAATGAAACCCATCATACTGGTAAAATTGTTAAAAGAAGATGAAGTTTTCGTACTCTGTAAAAAGGTAAAGAAACATAGTAGAATTTAAAGGAAGTACTCATAAAATATTAAAAGTCTCATATCCGGAAAGTAAAGGAACAAATTCAAATAAGGAGACATCAAAAATACACTAACATTTGTCCTAAAAAAAATTGAAAGAGAAAGACTACAAAGTAATAATCACATATCTTTATTGTCTAAACACTTTTAACTATAACATAGGACATTGGAACAACTTAAGTAACTAATGGAGATTATCGAAACACACCTCTTAAATCTCAAGAGATATATCTAATAATATAGACGTTTATCACTGTAAGAATGAAGAGGAGAAGAGTTAAACTTTTAGAAAGTGAAGAACGGACTAACGGTACTGATCCTGAAGAGTGTAATGTAATTTATCTTCACCGTTCTCACCCGTAAAAAAAAAAGACAACGACGTAAATCGTCTTTCGGAAAGTCGTAAAGTGACAACTCATAATACAACCGGTACCCAAAGAGGATTTATCAAAAATATTACAACTCTATACAAGAAGAATCTAGATGAAACTACTTTCAAAAATAATACTTACCTACAAGTCAAAACAGTTTACAAAAAGAAACAGATAACTCTACTAGTACATTAAGAATAGGAAAGAAAACGACTACACTACATAGTTTAATAAAAAAAAACTTACAACTTAGTAGGAACACTGAGACCTTATTTAGGTTAAAATAGTCAAGAACATTTCTTTAGGGTCCCGACTAGAGGGAGTCTTACCTGACCAACCTAGAGGAACGTCAGGTTCCCTGAGAGTTCTCAGAAGAGGTTTTGGTGTCAAGTTTTCGTAGTTAAGAAACCGCGAGTCGGGAGAAGTGTCAGGTTGAGAGTGTAGGTATGTACTGGTGTCCTTTTTGGTATCGGAACTGATCTTCCTGGAATCACCCGTTTCATTACAGAGACGAAAACTTATACGATAGATCCAACCAGTATTGAAAAGGAGGTTCCCCATTCGCAGAAAATTAAAGTACCGACGTCAGTGGTAGACGTCACTAAAACCTCGGGGGGTTTTATTTCAGACTGTGACAAAGGTGACAAAGGGGTAGATAAACGGTACTTCACTACCCTGGCCTACGGTACTAGAAGCAAAAGACTTACAACTCAAAATTGGGTTGAAAAAGTGAGAGGAGAAAGTGAAAGTAGTTCTCCAAAAAATCAAGGAGAAGTGAAAGACGGTATCCCCACCACAGTAGACGTAGAGACTCCAATAACTATAAAGAGGGTCGTTAGAACTAAGGTCGAACACAAAGAAGGTCAGGTCGCAAAGAGTACTACATGAGACGTATATTCAATTTATTCGTCCCACTGTTATATGTCGGAACTGTAAACATTAATTTTGAATTGTCGAACTTTTTACTGGGTCTGTATGAGGAAGAGATCATAAGAGATCAAGTCAATACCCGAGTAGAAGGAAAAGTAAGTCCTTTGGGTTTTCAAAATCACCTGTAAAGGTAGAAGTATAAGAGATTGTTGATTTATCATTGATAATAGAAAAGTAAGATGATTTTGTACAGAAAATTAAGAAAGACAAGGAGAGGTAGGAAGTATGACATCTTAGGAGTCATTAATATGACTATATATTAACTAAGATTATATATGACCTAAGAGTTATTTATAAACACTTATACAATTGGTAAATGACGAAAACTTCTGACAAAGGAGGTATACTTTACATGAAACAAGATGACCACTTTTGAGTTAAACGTGAGTAAGATACTTCATAAGGGACTGAAAAATTACTTCTCGATGGGTAAGGAAACACAAGGGTATCATGAAAAAATATGAAGATAATATCATTCTCACTGTATGAAGATAATATCATTCTCACTGTAGATAAATACAATATAACTACAATGAACTACAATGAGAAACAAAAATATAATAAAAGGTTGATCTGTTTAAGAACTCCCATATGTAGTTACAACATAGAAGAATCACAGAAGAAGTGGAAATGTCACAAATCCATTTAGATGTACCAATGTACAAACCTACTAACACTCAAATGATTTTCGTAGTATGTCTTCTGTCTTAAACTTTTCCCGAAATCTTTACCTATTATGAGACCATTCTACTCTTACCGTAAGTCTAATTCGGACTTTCATGTCTCATAAGAAATTCTTATTGGTCTTCCAGTTGAGTCGATTTCCCTCAACCTCCCTGTAAAACCACCTTCCTAATTACTGTTTATTCCAACCTCCCATCTGGTGTCTACTAATACCCTACTGAACTCACTGACTGTTCACATAAATAGTATTATAAAAGGAGACCCATCTCCACTCGATACATACCAAATACTCGAGTCTCTTTTCATCGAATAAGTTTAAATGTTGAAATCCTTCTAATGACACTACAGTCATACAGAATGTCTTACTCTATATCCGACGTCTTCGATAATCTTTCTACAACGTTGTCAGGTTTTTCTTTCTTTACATATTTATTCCAAAGAAAATTCTGTTCTTGTTATCTATGTAAGATTTCCTTGGTAGGATCCCTAACTCCTTACACCTACGATCTCCTATTTCCTCTCTCTCATATTCATTCCAAAGTTCGGACACACTGTCTTCCCTACCAAGACGAAAGTTGTACTCTAACCTTTATATTCTCCTTCGGATTCAAACATCTTCAAATAATCAGGTAAATTTCAAATTTCAAATCTCAAATTTCAAATAATAAAACCTATATCACTCAAACTTCTCGTTTATACTCAAACTTGAACTTATAGTCCTGAATGAATTTGAGAATTACTAACAAAAGGAAAAGGAAAATTTACTAAATCTCTTGACGGTGAACCATTCTATCAGTTCCGGTTTAAGAGGGTGATCGGTGTCAGAAGTTACTTACTAACTGAAAAACTGACTAACCGTCAACGGTGGGTTTACGGTAGCTTGTCAACTTTCGTATTCGTGGTGATGGTTACTTCACTTACCGTTTTAATTTATTCTGTATACTTTACATTGGAATTCTTAAAATTTGTCTTCTGTTACGTACGGAGTCTTCATAAGGAATACGTTATACCATCACAATTCTTGACTCATTTACTTTTTTTTTTTAGGGACTTCAACTAATTTTAATATAAAAAAAGTGTCATAAAGTAATTTTTTATACTTCCACTGACTACGGGTAAAAGATATAAAATATAGAGAACTTTATCTAATTAAAAGGGACGACACTTTTTACTGTAAGTTTTTGTTCTACCATCCCTATCTACCGTAGAAATAATAAGACAGTATATTTTGATCGAAAAGTGAGAGAAGTTCCAGACAAAGAAAGATTTTCACTGTCGGACTACGTAAAATAATAGTTCAATATTCATCGAAACTATTTCGTGGTTATTTAAACAGGTATGTTAACTTTTATTTTTTCTTAAGATATTTACTTATGGATCCCTTTTACACTTTCGGATCAGTAGTCTTGTAGACAGTCTATTGAAATTCTCTGGTAGTGAGACAAAGAACACGTAATGACTTTAACCCTGATACCAGTCTATCAGCCATATATCAAAGATATTTTTCCGAAAAGGTGGTTCACTGTCAAATCGATACGGGAGGAAAAAGTTTCACAATGGATCTGGTCTTTACAAATTTGTAAAGGAGTCTCTTTTTGTTGAGCACGTACGCACGGACGTAGGGACGCACGACTCAGGGAAGTCAGTACGGACCGAGAAACACTGAGATACCTGACATCGGGCGGTTTGAGGAGACAGGTACCCTAAGAGGTCCGTTCTTATGACCTTACCCAACGGTAAGGGAGGAGGTCCCCTAGAAGGGCTCGGTCCCTAACTTGAGTACAGAGGACATAGAAGACGTAACGTCCGTCTAAGAAATGTCGACTCGGTGGTCTCTTCGGGTTATGTTTATACACGACCTCTAAAATAATATATTATTTTGTATATTTTTATAAATTATTTTAGAGATCACGTACAGATGGATCACTTGTATAGAGATCGTGTCTATATGTGTGTCTGTGTGTGTAGATATTGTCTAGACGAGATATAGCACCGACTGATTCGTGTGTATACACTATATATCGTATTTAGTTATATATCCACACACTTATATATACATATTTATATCATATATATACATATAGACACACATGTACGTATATACCGTATTACTCTCGTGTTCACTCGTTCATTTGTATTTCTAGGTATTCACTTTTATGGTTATCGACTGAGTCCCCTTAAATCTTAAATTACTTTTCCACAATGTAAAACACATAACATAGTAAATTGTAACTCATACAAACTCAAAAGTATTTTAGTTGGTTTCGAACCAAACTAACTACGAAGTCACTCAAAGGTCAGTAACCTTCCCTTATTAATCTTGTAACCCCATTTTCTACTTGTGTGTTCTTCTATTCATTACCGTAATTTACGATCAAAGAGTCGAGGACGGTAGACGATATTGAATCCAATATATCTCGTTGATTTACCGAGTTACGTCAAGTCTTTTCGTGTAAACAATCACATTTACGAGGGGGTTTAACAGGAAGGATCGTACAATATAAGGTCTCAGATGACATTTCTGAGAGAAATCTAAATTTCGAAATTTAAGAATTCGGGTATATTTGTCTCTACGATTCCGTCCAGCTTCAGAAAATAACGAGTATCGTAGAAAGGTTACCAACCCCACAGGTCTCTCCTTCCAAAGATATCCCTTAGTCACCCTATGTTCCAACCTTTCAACCGTCTCTATTTTTAAGAACGGAACTTTCCGGTCTACTCCTTTACATTGGACACTATAGAATTATGACAACATATCTTATCTAACTCAATCCATTTTTATTAAAAATTTTTGTGTTTTTATTAAGTTCTCATCTTTCAACCTTCGAACGAATTTGTTAAGTACACCGGTCATTTGAAGCGTAAATAATAGTGTTCCGTTTGTTCGAGTCTCAACCGACGTGAACGACCCAACAAAAGATATTCGAATGAAAACAATGGGAAATGTACTTGACCGTTGAAATATGACAAATCATACCCGACTCTCTTATCAAGGTACCTTAATTTCTTTGAGATGTAGTTTGAATTGACTAAGATTAATCGGATGATCTAATTACCGAAAAAAAAATTTTACAAATACTAACAGAAAATCATTTGTCGGTTTTCGTCTCTTTCAAAGACACGATGGTGTTTAAACTTGAGTTTCTGAGAAGTCCCTTACACCTGATTTGGAACTCCGTGTAGTTATTTTATTATGGAAATGAGGGTTACATGGAACAAAATATAATAACATATCTGTTTTATCATGACAACAAGATATGTTTATGTGAGGGTTTAAAGAGTACGGGGAAAAATGAACGATGAATAAGGGTACACTATAACAGAAGACTACTATTAGACCGTCACAGTTCCTCGAAGTCAATAAAAAAAAAGTCTTTTGAAACAATGATCTATGAATAAGATTTACAAAATGAAGACAATTAAAGGTAGAGAAGGGTACTTCTCAGAAGAAGAGAGTTATACCCGTGGAAAAAGATGTAAAAGACTGGACATAGAACCTCCGGTCTCAACACACTCGTAAACCACTTTTTGAAACTTTCGAAGACACTCCTAAACCACCTGTCTTTTAACAAGGAAGATTACTGTCCTTAGAGTTCTAACAAAGCTAGTATCGAAACCCGAAGGTATTTCGTATGATTCGGAAGGGAAATCAATGTACTCATAGAGTACTCTTACGAAAAGTAGTTAGGGTATAGAAGTCGTATCAAAACTTTATTGTAAAAGAACTGAACAGTTTAAGTGTCAGATTCCATCTGACAATGTTCCTATTAAGTGATACAGACTTCCGAAGTTTTACGTCCTTTTGAGATTTCGATAAGAAGTCACTTCAGTGCGATTATATTCAACAGATATACCTTTTAGGTAACAAGGATACATTATTGTAGGTTAATCAACAAGTTGTTCGTGTGCAAAACGTAATTGTCAACAAAAAGACCCGTTCCGACATACGATCTCGGACATACAGACATTTCCATCGATTTGGACTTTTGTAATACTAGGTGTAGTAACCGATACACTTAAATAAAAGGACGTTTCTCATCTTCTAAGTCTATACACATACACACGTATAGAACATATATCAAATAATGAACTGAAAGGGAACAGAAGAGAATTGTAACTCTATGTAGACTTGGAACATCCAAAGAAGTCAAGTCAAGTCAGAGAGTCAGCACAGGCTGAGAAACGCTGGGGTACTTAGTGGCGTGCGGTCCGGAGGGACGGGTAGTGGTTGAGGACCTCAAGTGAGTCTAAGTGCAGGTAACTCAGACACTACGGTAGGTCGGCAGAGTAGGAGACAGCAGGGGAAGAGGAGAACGGGGGTTGGAGAGGGTCGTAGTCTCAGAAAAGGTTATTCAGTTGAGAAGCGTACTCCACCGGTTTCATGACCTCGAAGTCGAAGTCGTAGTAAGGCAGCTTTCTTTAGGGTCCCGACTAAAGTAAATTCTACTTGACCAACCTAGAGGAACGTCAGGTTCCTTGAGAGTCCTTAGAAGAGGTATGGTGTCAAGTTTTGGTAGTTAAGAAGTCGTGAGTTGGAAGAAGTGTCAGGTTGAGAGTGTAGGTATGTACTGATGACCTTTTTGGTATCGGAACTGATCTGCCTGGAATCAGTCGTTTCATTACAGAGACGAAAACTTATACGATAGATCCAACCAGTGTTGAAAAGAAGGTTCCTCATTCGCAGAAAATTAAAGTACCGACGTTAGTGGTAGACGTCACTAAAACCTCGGGGGTTTTTATTCCAGACTGTGACAAAGGTTACAAAGGGGTAGATAAAGGGTACTTCACTACCCTGGTCTACGGTACTAGAAACAAAAGACTTACAACTCAAAATTGGGTTGAAAAAGTGAGAGGTGAAAGTGAAAGTAGTTCTCCGAAAAATTAAGGAGAAGTGAAAGACGGTATTCCCACCACAGTAGACGTAGAGACTCCAATAACTATAAAGAGGGCCATTAGAATTAAGGTCGAACACAACGAAGGTCAGGTCGCAAAGAGTACTACATGAGACGTATATTCAATTTATTCGTCCCACTGTTATATGTCGGAACTGTATGAGGAAAAGGATAAACCTTGGTCAGACAACAAGGTACAGGTCAAGATTGTCAACGAAGGACTGGACGTATATCCAAAGAGTTCTCCGTCCAGTCCACCAGACCATAAGGGTAGAGAAAGTCTTAAAAGGTGTTAAATAACATTCGGTGTGTCAGTTTTCGAAACCGTATCAGTTATTTCGTCTTTATCTATAAAAAGACCTTGAGAACGAAAAAGGTACTAGGTCGCCTACAACCGTTAAACTAGAGACCAAGGAGACGGAAAAGATTTTGGTCGAACTTGTAGACCTTCAAGTACCAACGACTTCGGACCGAACCTCTTAAAACTCGTAATGAAATGAAATGAAATGATCGTACACTCTACTCACGTTAACACGTCATCAAAATCGTAAGAAACCGTAACGGAAAGAAACCCTAACCTTACTTTTGACTGGAAAAGGTCAGGACACCGGTAACGGCTCAAAAGGTTTAAACGACCGTATAACTCACATCGTGAAAGTGTCGCAGTAGAAAGTCCTAAACTTTATCGAGTTGACCTTAAGGTAGTGGAGGTGATCGAAACAAGTATCACTACGAAAGATTGCGGGTGAACTGAAGTGTAAGGTTCTACAGACCGAGATCTACTCGCTAGTGTGATAGTACTAATAGGCCCAGTACTTCTAGAAAAACATGTCAAGAAGACCCATAAGAACGGTGGAGAAGAATTATAGAAGAATTTCAAGATTTGTATGGAAATACAAAAAACCTCGAATTGCCAAAGCAGTCTTGAGAAAGAAGAATGGAACTGGAGGAATCAAACTTGCCTGACTTCAGGCTCTATTACAAAGCCACAGTCATCAAAACAGTATGGTACTGGCACAAAGACAGACATATAGATCAATGGAACAAAATAGAAAGCCCAGAGATAAATCCACACACATATGGACACCTTATCTTTGACAAAGGAGGCAAGAATATACAATGGAGTAAAGACAATCTCTTTAACAAGTGGTGCTGGGAAAACTGGTCAACCACTTGGAAAAGAATGAAACTAGATCACTTTCTAACACCCCAAACAAAAATAAACTCAAAATGGATTAAAGATCTAAATGTAAGACCAGAAACTATAAAACTCCTAGAGGAGAACATAGGCAAAACACTCTCAGACATAAATCACAGCAGGATCCTCTATGATCCACCTCCCAGAATTCTGGAAATAAAAGCAAAAATAAACAAATGGGATCTAATTAAAATTAAAAGCTTCTGCACAACAAAGGAAAATATAAGCAAGGTGAAAAGACAGCCTTCTGAATGGGAGAAAATAATAGCAAATGAAACAACTGACAAACAACTAATCTCAAAAATATACAAGCAACTTCTGCAGCTCAATTCCAGAAAAATAAATGACCCAATCAAAAAATGGGCCAAAGAACTAAATAGACATTTCTCCAAAGAAGACATACGGATGGCTAACAAACACATGAAAACATGCTCAATATCACTCATTATTAGAGAAATGCAAATCAAAACCACAATGAGGTACCACTTCACACCAGTCAGAATGGCTGGGATCCAAAAATCTACAAGCAATAAATGCTGGAGAGGGTGTGGAGAGAGACTACTATCAGCAATTATATTCCAATAAAATGGACAACGTGGAAAAAATGGACAAATTCTTAGAAAAGTACAACTTTCCAAAACTGAACCAGGAAGAAATAGAAAATCTTAACAGACCCATCACAANGTAATCAGAAATCTTCCAGCAAACAAAAGCCCAGGTCCAGACGGCTTCACAGCTGAATTCTACCAAAAATTTCGAGAAGAGCTAACACCTATCCTCCTCAAACTCTTCCAGAAAATTGCAGAGGAAGGTAAACTTCCAAACTCATTCTATGAGGCCACCATCACCCTAATACCAAAACCTGACAAAGATGGGACACAAAAAAAGAAAACTACAGGCCAATATCACTGATGAACATAGATGCAAAAATCCTCAACAAAATTCTAGCAATCAGAATCCAACAACACATTAAAAAGATCATACACCATGACCAAGTGGGCTTTATCCCAGGGATGCAAGGATTCTTCAATATCTGCAAATCAACCAATGTAATACACCACATTAACAAATTGAAAAATAAAAGCCATATGATTATCTCAATAGATGCAGAGAAAGCCTTTGACAAAATTCAACATCCATTTATGATAAAAACTCTCCAGAAAGCAGGAATAGAAGGAACATACCTCAACATAATAAAAGCTATATATGACAAACCCACAGCAAACATTATCCTCAATGGTGAAAAATTGAAAGCATTTCCCCTAAAGTCAGGATCAAGACAAGGGTGATCACTTTCACTGCAACTATTAACATAGTTCTGGAAGTTTTGGCCACAGCAATCAGAGCAGAAAAAGAAATAAACGGAATCCAAATTGGAAAAGAAGAAGTAAAACTCTCACTGTTTGCAGATGACATGATCCTCTACATGGAAAACCCTAAAGACTCCACCAGAAAATTACTAGAGCTAATCAATGAATATAGTAAAGTTGCAGGATATAAAATCAACACACAGAAATCCCTTGCATTTCTATACACTAATAATGAGAAAATAGAAAAAGAAATTAAGGAAACAATTCCATTCACCATTGCAATGAAAAGAATAAAATACTTAGGAATATATCTACCTAAAGAAACTAAAATCATTCCTTTTTTTTTGTTTGTTTGTTTCCTTTTCTTTTTTTTCTAACTTTTTTTTAATTGTTAAGTCTTCTATTTCTCCTCTAATTTTTATTTCTATACCCTACTATTACTATATTTTAAAAAAAAGACTTTTTTTTTTTTTTAAGGCGAACACCATATATAGTCTTTAGATGGTTGTTGGTGGTATTTTGTTTTTTTTTTGTTGTTGTTGTTGTTTTTTAATAATTCTTGTTATTTTTTTTCTTTCTTCCTTTTTTCCTTCTGCTTCTTTTCTTTAATATTGTATTTTTGAAAATCCAACCTCTACTCTAGATTTTTAATCTTTGCTCTTAGGTTTTTGTTGTCAATTTTGTACATTTAAAAACCCAAACTTCACTACCCAANCCAGGTGGCCTCTGTCTCTTTTCTCCCCCATCTCTTCTCTATCCAACTCTGTGAATCTCTGTGTGTTCCAGATGGTGGAGAACACCTAAGGAACTGGTTACTGGCAGGATTTGTCTCTCTGCTTCTCATTCCTCTCTCTTATCCTCCTGGTCACCTCTGTCTACTTCCTCCCTCTTCTCTTCCCTGTATAACTCTGTAAATACCTCTGAGCGGTCCAGACTATAGAGCGCACATAAGGAAGTGACTACTGGCTAGCTTGCTCTCTCCTCTTTTGATCTCACCGCATCTCATTCCAGTTACCTCTAACTACCCCCTCCATCTTTTCTTCTCCTTGTAACTCAGTGAACCTCTCTGAGTGTCTCCGTTACCGTGGGGTGATGTCATGAGAACAGACCTTTCAGGGTACCTGCCTCCTCGGACCATCCGACGTCAGGTACCACAGCGATCCTCAGCCTGTCCTGACTCGCTGAAGTGAAAGTGAAAAACGAAAGTACGTGACCTCTTCCTTTACCGTTGGGCGAGGTCACAAGAACGGACCTCTTAGGGTCCCTGCCCCCTCGGACCACCCGACGGCAGATACCCCAGCGTGTCTCAGCCTGTGCTGACTTCGCTGAATCGTCGTCGTTGTCGGTTACTATTTACTTTATCCTCAAAACTAAAGTGAAAGAGGATTGTTATCAAGGTAGTTAGTATCAGTATTAACTTTCTTACACTTTAACAAGGAAGTGAACCGTTATTATGAAACTCGTAGGTGATGTATGTGTTTTGAATGGTATAAGGTCCTTATACATCCGTTTCTTTTGTTTCTACTAAAAGTAAGAACTCAACCAACTTTCGCTGTTGTCACTGTCGGTTTTTGTCCGTTTTAACCTTACTTCGTCCTGTTTCACCGTTGTCTTCGTGCGTTTCAGACATTCCTTGTCATCGATCTCTTTCTAACTCCGGTCGAACGTTCTAGGATGGACCTTGACATGTGATATCGTCAACCAAAAATAAAGTTCCCGCTGACTATTTATGACGGAGATACGATTAACAGAATTCACTTGTAGGGTTTCGTAGACGAACCACCGTTATACGGTCCCTCCCTTAGACCTTACTGAGATTTTTATAGGCCTTACTGAAAGAAGTCTATTTTAAGGGTTCATTCGTTTAAATAGGTTTTAGATTATCTGCAACTTTAGTTAGGAATGGTACTTTATATGGACTACTATAATTTGTCCTGGTCTTTAAGATCTCCGATAGTCGTACTCTTGTAATTGGACTCATAAAAGGTCTCTATTTGTATACGAGTGTAAAGTTGGTGACTGGTCGAATAAGGAGATCGAGGACAACGGACTGTTTGAAAGAGAAGATTTTATGAACCGTAGTATTTGAGAAAAAGATTTTATCTTCCCCCTGTTCTTCTTTCAGTCTTTGATATTTGAAGAATTTTATATACTTTGAGACCTCTCCGTCGGACGTGGACGTCGAGGTTTTCGTTTACACA
This sequence comes from Capra ibex, assembly GCA_006410555.1. Taxonomy (NCBI): domain Eukaryota; kingdom Metazoa; phylum Chordata; class Mammalia; order Artiodactyla; family Bovidae; genus Capra; species Capra ibex. The sequence continues at coordinate 30,754,374 of SJYO01016970.1, read as the reverse complement.
ACTTATTAGTCCCTAGGGTTTGTGATCTCGTTGTGATCTCAATAAATGAGTCGATTAGTAATACACTTTATCTTGTAAACTAAAGACGTGGTCAATGGAACTTCATCTACGTGTGGAATAAGTTAATTTATTTGTGGTGTTTGTTTTAGTAAATCAAGTTACACACCAAGAACAACCAAAAACAACGGTTCAGTACAGGCTGAGAACCCTGGGGTATCCGATATTGGATGGTCCGAGGAGACAGGTACCCTAAAGGCTCCATTCTTATGACCTGACCTAACGGTAAAGGAAGAGGACCCCTAGAAGGGTTGGGTCTTTATCTTGGGTCCAGAGGACGTAACGTCCGTCTAAGAAATGGTTGACTCGATACTCCCTTAGGTGTTAGTTATAAAAATTCAGTGAGTCAGTATAGACTGACAAACGTTGGGGTACTGACATATCAGGTACCTTAAGAAGTCCGGTCTTATGTCCTCACCCATCGATCGACAAGGGAAGAGTCCTCTAGACGGGTTGGGTCCCTAACTTGGGTCCACAGGGTGTAAAGTCCGCGACTAAGAATTCATTCGTGAGTTTTTAGGAAGGAATCCCTTGAGACAGAAAATAAAAACCACATGTAGGAAGGACCATGTACCTCTACTCGAGACGTACTGAGTTTTAGGACAATCCACTACCGACGTACAGTGGACGTAAGAGTCACACAACACGTTTCTACGTGATATAAGATTCTAGACTAAAATTATCGTTTTACGGGAGTTCTATTTGTGCAATCGTACAATCACATTTATACCCAGAAGTTCTTGTACAATCTAGTCCCGTAAAAACGAAATTAACCAACATCTTGACTGTAGAATCGGGGAACTCACAATTTCTAAATCTCCTCCCCGTCGTCGGAGTCGAGTGAGGGAAAGAGATCATGAACGATCCACAGATCTGGAGTTGATTAAAAATTTTCTTCGAAATTTACCGAAGGGATCACTGAGTCGTAATAAAATTCCACATAATTTACATAAAATCAATAAACACATCGACAGGATAGATATTGATCTTATATTCTCTGGTACTAAAGAATTAATTGAAACTTAATGGAGACCTTACGTTACATAAAGGACATGTAATCATTGAATCGTTTGTAACAAAGTTTTTTATCTAATACTTTACTTAATCGAACATTTATATAACACGTTTAAATAGGTCTGGTACGGCCCTCGGTCGTACTCCTTAGGACGGGTACTGTTCCAGTACTCCTTCCTTCGGACTGTTTTGTGTTCCTCCACTAATCCGAAGTCCCCAAGGGGGACCTTAAAGGACTCGTACATGGGGGTTTTTGTTTTTTTAGGCGGTCGAAAACATGAGACGAGAAGACTATAAGAGACTTTTTTCAGTTTAGTCCCGAAATCAGAAGACGTAAACTTTCCCTACAAAGTCAATTTGGGGAGACTATCGAGAGATCGAACGGATTGTCCAAGGGGCCTGGAGAATGTCGAACACTTAACGAATNGGGGACCTTAAAGGACTCGTACATGGGGGTTTTGGTTTTTTTAGGCGGCCGAAAACATGAGACGAGAAGACTATAAGAGACTTTTTTCAGTTTAGTCCCGAAATCAGAAGACGTAAACTTTCCCTACAAAGTCAATTTGGGGAGACTATCGAGAGATCGAACGGATTGTCCAAGGGGCCTGGAGAATGTCGAACACTTAACGAATGTCGGGGGGTTGGCACTCTCCGTGTTTCGAATTTTCGTAGAATTTCTATGTCTCGGAAAAGATTTCTCGATTTTTAGTATAACCACTGCCCAAAAGTACGGTCCGGAGGTATAAGAAATAGAAAATCCGTGGACCCTCCTACAATTAGTTACATTTGCCCTATACCTTTTTCTATATATTATCAAAACTACAATCGTTGTGATCTGAAAACTCAATTAATGAAAAGAGAAACAATATATAGTGACGTGAGGAGAACACAGGAACGATACATTCTTATATTGAAATAAATCACGAAAGACTCTCACCGTGGTCTGAAACCCTTCTAGTTGTGTTTATTCAGAAGACCAACTGTTTGGGAATAGTCTTTTTTCCGACATTTTACAATTAACCGGGAAAACCGGTCTTCTACTACATTTAATGGATTCTGAACACATACGTTGATCCATACGTCTCTCTTCTCGGACCACAACTATTCTCAGACCCGACGATTGCGACGTATTGAAACACAATGGGCAACTAGAGAGACATATTAGTTTTTCATATTTTCCGGAAGACTTGTTATCTCCTACCCTGTCAGTGACCTGACCAAAGGGGGCACAGAGGAGAGATTAAAGACCGACTTAAGGGTAGACCCCACACCTCCGAGTGGTACATATGAATGAACATGGCCGAAAATTCTAGGTGCACTCCCCCTCGGGTTCCGCCCCGTGGGGGACTATAAGTTGTCCTACGACCACCGGATTGCATCTACCACGTTCGAGGAACAGACCTTGAAATAACCGAAGGGTGTATTTGGTTCAATAAGTCGGAAGAAAGAGGTGAATTAAAAGGATGATGTGATAAAGAGGGATTAGATTAGCATACAAGAATATAATTATTTGTTTATTCAAAAGGAGCGGATGGGGTAGGTGCGAAACTTAAAGGGACCTAGGTGGTCCCGACCTGGGGCCGTTCTGGTGTGAAGATTTTGTAGAATTAGAAAAGGAGTGTGATACGAACTGGATTCCTTTGGTCTGGAGACCTTTAATTTTTTTTTTTTCAAGTTTTATTATTTTTTTGTTTAACCTTTGACTAATCAAATTGTGTCAAAAAAAAAAAAGAACAACATTAAAATAGATCATATGATCACTTTCATAGAAGGTATAGACGTTGATTTTTCCGGAATTTTGGTTTGGTTCGAATTGGGCCGTTACTCTCACTACCAGGAAGAGACAAATGTGTCGAAGGAGATTATGACTTATAAGAGATTTTTGCAGAGGACTGAGGAAGAGACAGAAGGGTAAAACTTCTCCTTGTTTCTGTCTATCTAGAAAGAAAAAAATTCCTAAAGATAAAATATAACCCCATACCGGCTGATTGTCACAACACTATCAAAGTCCACTCGTCGGTTCCCTGAGTGGGTATGTATATGTACATAGACAAGAGGGGGTCTTTTTAGGTGGAAACACTCGTTCTACCGATCGTACACGCCCAAGGTAGTTACTAGGATACTGTACTTACCGTTAGAAAATTGTAAAAAATTTCATGAAATAAATTGTAAAACAAGTAATAAACTGACACACCCAGAAGTAACGACACACGCCTGAAAGACATCAACCTCTTTCCCTGACAAGAGATTAACGCCACGTGTCCGAAGAGTAACACCACCAAAGAGAACAAGACCTCGTGTCTGAGATACCACACACTTGAAATCATTGACACCGTGTATCCTAATCAAGGGGGTGTCGTACACCTTAGAAGGACCTGGTCCCTGACTTTGGTACAGGGGATGTAACCGTCCGTCTAAGAATTGATGATCTGGTGGTCCCTTCGGGTCTTTACAAAAATTTTACATTTTAAACTATAATTATCACAAATGACCATCGTCCGGTGTGTCTGAGGGGAGTACTTACCTCGGTACACCGACACAACTCATGGAAACCGTCGTCTTATTACGGGGGGTTTTCTATCGAGTCTGTCATTTCTTAGACGGACGTTACGTCCTCTGGTTCCAAAGATAGGAACCCACCCCTTCTAGGGGATCTCTTCCCTTACCGTTGGGTGATACCATAAGAACGGATCCTTTAGGGTACCTGTCTCCTCGGACCGTCCGATGTCAGGTACCCCAGAGTTTCTCAACCTATGCTGACTCACTGATTGTGAAAGTGTTTTTTATCGTAATTTTCGTGTTTTTATCGTGTGTGTTTTTATCAAGATTAGTGACCTTAGACTCCGATGTGATGGAATATCGTATTTACCCTGAGACTTCTACACTGATTTAATCTTTACAACTCTACCTATATAGGTCACCTGGGTTATATTGTGTTTACAGGACCATTCTCCTCCGACCTCCTAGTCTCTGTCTTTTTTTTCTACAATACTGTTTTCATTTCTATTTTCATCGTTCTTCGGTATCGGGTTCCTCACGTCCGTCGGACACACACACACACACACTGGGGTACCTGATCGGGTGACCCGAGGAGACAGGTACCCCTAAGGAGTTCGTTCTTATGACCTCACCCAAACGTACAGGAGTAGGTCCTCTAGAAGGGTTGGGTCCGTACCTTGGGGCCAGAGGTTGTGACGTCCGTCCAAGAAGTGACAGACTCGGTGGTCCCTTCGGGTTCTTATGACCTTACCCATCGGATAGGAAAGAGGCCCTCTTGGAGGGTTGGGTCCTTAGTTTGTCCCCAGAGGACGTATTGTCCGTCTAAGAAATGGTCGACTCGATGGTCACTTCGACTGTCCGTCGGACATCCTCGGTTATTTTTTTCTTTCACCTAAGAGGGGATCTGAGATTTTCCTTACATCGAGAAGACTGGGCAACGTCTGAAGACCAGAGATGTCAATATTACTTAACAATACAAAATTCAGTAATACAACACTATTACCACTATCGTCGTTATTCTTTGATCATTTTGTCTGTTCAGTCCCTATTAAACCGAAGTTTATCGTTCTTGAAGTTTGGTTTGACTGAATATATCACTCTTTCATGTAACCAAACGTGTAAGCCTTCACACTATCCTCGGTCTCCCGTAACAGAATTATGATAGTGGTCACCACGGTGAATTAAGTAAGGACATAGAGACGAGACATCAATAAAGACAAGATAACTGAAGTAGAGAAAACTCTTCTGACGGTTATCGGTAACCTCAATTTACGAAGGAATAACCAAAAGTCGTCATTTTTTTTTTTTTTTTTTTTTCCCACCCACCACGAAGAGCAGTAATAGATGACGTTACGTACATACGAATCAGTACAGGTTTAAAAACGTTGAGACACCTGACATCAGGTGGTCCGAGGAGAGAGGTACCCTAAGGTCCGTTCTTATGACCTCACCCAACGGTACGGGAGGAAGTCCCTAGAAGGGTCGGGCACTCTTACCAATTTGTTCAAGGTTCCTATGGCACGGGAGCCAGAGTTAAGGTCCTTTGTTCGCGGACGAAAATGAGTCAGTCCAAAAAGGAACGAGAGATTCCTGTCAACACATTATCTTCCTCGTCGTCGTCAATCTCTTTGAGTGCTGAGTAAGACGGTCCGAGTCTAACCGGCACTCAGACCTCAAAAAAGGTGGACCCCTTACCGTTGTACGGGTCGTAGAACCGAGTAGTGTGGTGGCAGACCGAATGGACGGCGTCCAACGACTTGAGACCCAATCTAACTGTGGTCTATCGGTGAACACTTAGTAGGAACGTTTACCACGTAAAGGAAACTTTTACCTATGTAACAAAACACATGTAATGACGTAGTTTTAGACGAAGAAGTACACACAAAAGGTTCATAGACTACACTATCAAGACTTATTAAAGGATACGTTGGTCGAGATGTCAGTCCGTTTCATTATGTCTTTCCTTTTTTCTATCTCTCCCATAAGTAACCTATAGGACTCGATGTATATGAATAAACACTCTATAAATTAGAGGGTGGAATTACTTAATGAAAAAGGTTAGAATATCTTCCCCTTTAAACTCTATAAATTAGAGGTTGGAATTACGGAACGAAAGAGGTCAGGATGTCTTCCCCTTTAAACTCTTGATTCAACGTTTTGAACAATTCGCAGTCTCGAGAATCCTTGGAAGTCCGTCACACTAAGGATCCGGGTATAAGAAGGATACATGAGAATTCCCGGTGAGGGTCTCAACTTGTAGACTTGTCTCAAGGGAACACTCTCAACGGGGTAGGATTGTGATAGGATCTCAACTGAGTAACCTTTTCTGAGACTACGACCCTCCCTAACCCCCATCCTCCTCTTCCCCTGCTGTCTCCTACTCTACCGACCTACCGTAGTGACTGAGCTACCTGCACTCAGACTCACTTGAGGTCCTCGACCACTACCTGTCCCTCCGGACCGCACGACGCTAAGTATCCCAGTGTTTCTCAGCCTGTGCTGAGTCGTTGACTTGACTTGACTTGACTTGTGATAGGAACACTCAAGTCTAAGTGGGGTCTTGACCAAAATTATATGATATATCTCCGACTCTTTAGACTCCGGGTAGTCTAAAAAGGGTTCGAATAATCTTGATTTGTTTCTCTACTCCTTTGTAGGAAGATCTAGTCAAGGTCTTCTTTGGGTCGTACCTAGATCACCAAAAACTGGGGAAACAGAGTCAAGTCAAGTCAAGTTAAGTGAGTCAGCTCAGGTTGAGAAACTCTGCGGTACCTCACGTCGTGCGGTCCGGAGGGACAGGTAGTGGTCGAGGACCTCAAATGAGTCTGAGTTTAGGTAACTCAACCACTACGGTAGGTTGGTAGAGTGAGAAACAGTAGGGGAAGAGGAGGGCGGAAGTTAGGAAGGGTCGTAGTCTCATAAAAGGTTACTCAGTCAGGAAGTGTAGTCCATCGGTTTCGTGACCTCGAAGTCGAAGTTGTAGTCAGGGAGGTTACTTGTGAGTTCTGACTAGAGGATTTAAGATATATATACGTAATCATAATCCTACCTGACCAACCTAGAACGTCAGGTTTCCTGAGAGTTTTCAGAAGAGGTTGTGGTGTCAAATTTGTGTAGTTAAGAAGACGCGAGTCGAAAGAAGTGTCAGGTTTAGAGTGTAGGTATGTACTGGTGACCTTTTTGGTATCGGAACTGATCTGTCTGGAAACAACCTTTTCATTACAGAGACGAAAAATTATACGATAGATCCAACCAGTATTGAAAGGAAGTTCCTCACTTCACTTCACTTCACTTAAGTGAGTCAGTACAGGCTGAGAAACGCCGAGGAGGTAACTACCCTAAAAGGTCCGTTCTCATGACCTCACCCAACGGTAAAGGAAGAGGTCTCCTAGAAGGACTGGGTCCCTAGCTTGAGTCCAGAGGGTGTAATATTCGTTCTGTGAAATGGTAGACTCGGTGGTCCCTTGAGGAAGTTCCTCATTCGTAGAAAATTAAAGTACCGACGTTAGTGGTTGACGTCACTAAAACCTCGGGGGATTTTATTTCAGACGGTGATAAAGGTGATAAAGGGGTAGATAAAGGGTACTTCACTACCCTGACCTACGGTACTAGAAACAAAAGATTTACAACTCGAAATTCGGTTGAAAAAGTGAGAGGAGAAAGTGAAAGTAGTTCTCCGAGGAATCAAGAAGAAACGAAAGACGGTATTCCCAACAGAGTAGACGTATAGACTCCAATAACTTTAAAGAGGGACGTTTGAACTAAGGTCGAACACGAAGTAGGTGGGGTCGTAAAGAGTACTACATGAGACGTATCTTCAATTTATTCGACCCACCGTTATATGTCGGAACTGCATGAGGAAAAGGATAAGATGAGGTTAAGACAATTCCCTTTGGACTCACGTTATTGTAACTAGTAGTCCTAACTAATACCATTAAACCGAACGGTCCACCCGAATAGGAAGAAGACAGTACCAAATTCGTAAAAGTCTCCTAAGTATGGTTTCTATCTTTTCTTAATGGGAAGTTATGGGAAGACAAAGAGCCCTGGAAAGTCTTTCTTGTAAGTTTAACGGAGTTGGTACACATATCGAGTCCTCTCGGGTCCGTCGGTCCTCTGTTCCATACTTACCAAAACTGGGACTTAAAATGTTCTCGTCTCTGACTAGAATATTTGTGACGTAAAGATCTAGGTTCATGTCACAGACTGGGCATTGTTTAACAATAACAATTTACTTCTTGATTTACTTTCTTACCAGTTAAATCATTTATAAAACAGTCGTTTCACCTTCCGTTCCTATCTCTTTTCACCATTTTACTACCACTTATTCCCATCTATACACCGTAATAGGTTGTTTTAAATTCGTTGTGAAACGGAATTTGTTCTGTCTCGAATTCAGACTCTGGATATCACTGTTATAAATTTTATCGTGGCTAAGGTAATAACCGCGCGTACCCTATCTTTGCTTTATAGAAAAATGGGTTATTCATAGTGCACTTTAAAGTCCGAAACGTTTTACAATCATAAACTTTTCGTAAAGATCAATGACCGTTAGAGTTTCTTTTACCGATTTTGTTAAAATACTTTACCAAGATAACTTGGGATGACTTTACGTAAAATACATCAGGACACACTAACGAGGACGAAATAACAAGTTCTTGACAATTACTACTCTCAAAATTATACGTCTTTTGTTCGTTGTCTTACCCTGGGTTCCAAGAAGATAAAATAAAAAATTATTTTTTTCATGTTTGGGATAATCTCAGGCAAAGGTTTCCATTAAATGACCGTGTATGTAACAAACTAAATAAAGATTTCATCTCTATGTAGTCGAACATTCCTTTAAATTTGTCTCGTGTGGAAGTTGAACTCTACTGACCCTCCGAGAGTCCTAGGGGTTTTGTAAAAAAGTACCGTCAACACTGAACTTTAGTGTCTTACCTGTACTATTTGTGGCGTTATACAAGTCCGGCGTCGTCAACTTACACCAGTGATGACAAACGTAGTGGTAAAAGTCACCTACAAAAGGTACTACACTTTAGTCAATAGCGAAGGTGTAGATGTAATTATATTAACCAAGAATGAGAGGTCTCTTTTTAAATATTTTCCGTCAAAGTCATTTGTTCCCCATTTCCCAGGACAAACGGTGACGTAGGAGACCCTACCTAATAGTGATACGTGAAGGAGGCCTAGGATTCCCTTAATAACCATGACGACACAGACAGTTTGGGGAAAAAGAGAAACGTTCCCTTTCGTCTTACCGTGAAAAAAAAAAGGTTCTTTTAACGATACGAATCACTGTTGTTAAGACTTTTCGTCATGGGAAGTTCCATAACTAATGGTGTACCAAATTTCTTATGACACACAAGTCCCCTACCAAGTTTCCTTCAGTGTTTCGTCCACAGTAAAGATTTATCAAAATTTAAGGGTCAATGATAATTCTTTTACCTATGGTTTCGATTTAAAAGTTGTCAAGGATGTAGTGTAGTTTAGAAACCATTGTCGTTTTAGTTCCCCATGAAAACACAACCCTTTCAATAAGGTTCATACTTTCTCGTCACTACGGAAAAGTACACCCGTTCAAGAAGTATGTATCTCACACTCTATGTCCTTCCGTATTAAGAGTTTTTACCAACGAAGAAGAGTCGGTTGTAAAAGGTAAAACTCATTTTATAAAAGTCTTACGGGTTCTCTAAAATAATAAACTTGTCCTTCGACCTTGGAGTGTAAATATCGTATAAACCGTTCGAAACCTTACATTACATCTTTAGTCTTGGTAGATGTTTTCTACGTAAACGGTATGGAAGACTACAACTCATGTCGGTCTAAAATACTCACTCCGGTCTAGTTCTCAGAGGTCCACTCCTTCCTCGAAGTCACAGACACGGAGACGCTACCCTGTATCCACTGACAGTGAAAAGACCGGAACTCCTTGAGACTAAGGTTCATCATCCGTCAAACAATGAAGTATATTCGACTTGTTTCGTTTCGTTCTCTTTTTCCTAAGATACGTTTATAAGAATCCTGATCTCGTTAGTAAATTAAGTCCACTCCTGTCCGTCAAGACGGAGAATAGTGGAGCTGACACCGGAATTGGGAGTCGGAACGAAACTTTTGGTCTGGAGTGAAACATAGGAGTCTCGTTATAATTAAGTCTTGAATGAACCTAAACAAGGAACCCGTTTTCCAATTCACTAGGTATTTAAATAAAGGGACGTCTAAACCTTTTTCTTTTCATTTATAGTGTCACTATACAATCCGTCCAAGACGTCGTAGTTTTAGCTGATGGGGAGGACAACGGTCGCAGTTACGGTGCACCACTTATCTTTTATTAATTTTATAAACACCGAGTGAGTACACTTACTACGGTTACTGGTCTTTCTAGTTTAGGAGTTTTTTTTAGACTAATTATTCCTTACCGAGATTGGACTAGGAGCAAACTGAATCTTGATTTAGGGTAATGTTTACACGTTTCTTCCTATTAAGTCGAGACACTTTACCGAAAAGCAATTGAATTGAGGTGATACTTCTTTACACATCATAGGGGTTTACTTTTGTATGAACGACATTCGATCTTGGATGTAAAAAGTATAGATTGGAATCTAAAACACCAAGGAATAGGTCACTGAGTCGTAATCATATTATTCCTGGAAATATTGAGGACCGTCCACGACGAGACACCGTGTCTAAAACACTAACGTCCATTATCGGAAGTCTGAATTTGCAAGACCACCTCCTCCCATACGAACTTTTCTATTATCACCACCTCTCTAAGAATCTCAAACGGGGTAGGAGAGATCCGTTGTTATTGAGTCAATAACTTATAGGTAGTTCACGTACAGTAACCAGACACGAATGACTTTCAAAAGTATAATTTAGGGTCTTAGAAAAGAGATTCACTTCTCGTAACGGAAGTACAGAGAAACACACAGGTTTAGTAACAAGTCAAACGTTGGTATCTGACCTGAAAAAGGAGACTCTCAACATTTATGTGCACGGTGTACGGCTTTTAGTATCTCATCTTACTCAGGGCATTCTAGTCGGGAAAACAGGAGGAGGGAGAGAATTGCGTTGATTCTTACCGGTTCACAGTGTTTGAGTTTCCGAACGGTACACGAGGTCTGGAGACACAGAGACGAGTATGACTTCGGGGGAGGGATGGAATAATGGGGAGGAAGTGACAGGATAAGGAATTCGATGTTTGAGGTAAGTCAGTCATTTGAAGAATAACTCGTGTTATAAGTCACAAGTAGGAACCGTTATATATCAGATTGCCCCTTCTGGCCGTCAACTTGTATAACGTCCTCTCTCCATATCGATGACACCTCCGGCTATTATTCTCCAAGATCTGTATCGACTCTCCAGTGTCCTCCGACCCGATCTTGATCTTTCATTGAATTATTCCTTTTCCTCCACGAACCTCCTTTCTTGTCAGGTTGTCTCTCTTAGATTGAGACCCTCCACCCTCTGGGCTCCCCCGTTCACTATATTTAAAAATATAGTTTGTCTTCCTTCTAATACATTTGATATCCTGTTTACCCTTAAGTAGTTTCCTATCCGTCCCTCACTGTACTAGTCCAAATCTAAAGAGTTTTGAGTAATAACACACCTCTAAACAAATCTCTCTCTATTCTCTTCTACGACTCCGTGGTTTCACTTCCGACACCACTATTAAGGACGTGTACTGTTTTAGAGATAGTTAGAGACTATTTTTGTTGGAACAGATAATCCGACAATAGTTACTGTATAAAGAAGACAGGAGGTCCACCAATTACACAATTGTATAAATTCTATGATCCAGACCCTGAAGATTTTGTCGTAGTAATTAAATTTATACTCGATGATCGGACGAGTTCTGGTACAGTCTAGTAAAGTTGAATTTTGGTTCAGAGAGGAGGTTACTTAAATACTTCATCTTGGTTTAATTATCTATAGTAATTTTTACACTATCTGAAAGGGAGGAGAACCAGAATCTGTGTTTTTATAAACTCAATAGACTTTCCTGAACGAGAAGTGGTTCCGTACTGTTAATGGTGGACTTTAAACAATATAAAAAAGTTAAAAAATCTAAAAGGAGAGTAAAATTATATGCCTAAAGAGGAAAAGACAAATTTATGGTCGTGAACAATTGTGAGTGAACAAGAGATCTTCGTCAGATACTGTGTGGTCTAATACCTTCAATTTACCCTGTTAATTATACTTGCACGAAGAGTAAGACGGTGACAAAGACCGACACTAGAAGTGTGTCCTTCGGGACGACCCAAAGTCCCACCACAGTACAAAGTGTCTTTCCTTCTGAATTGATCGAAAGGTAAAGTGTTCTTGACAGAGATGAAAGGGTGAGGAGAAAGTGAATATATTTTGACAGAATTCTTACAACCTACGGGAGGACTATTTGTGGGCCGTAGGGAGACATTCGTCTTCCATCCATGAACCCACGGTCACCGTCTTGTACAAAAGGTCCGTCCTTTTGAAAAAAAAGTAAAGAAGTCAAATACGTTATCCAGCGGTTTGTTCGGTAGACGACTAGACCAAAGGTTTCGTATACCGAAGAAGGAGTTAGACCTACACCCTCTGTTTGACTTTCTTCAGTAAGAATCCTCTCTCATTGATTTCGTGAGTGTCAGATCAGTGACAAGAGACACAAGATTTAAGATGGGTTCCTAGTTCCTCCTTAAGAATTTTAAGAACATGACCCTCGTGCAATCTACATTGAAACGTCTGAATAACAGTGCCTCGAGGTAAAATTATGATCTGAAAATTGTATCTGTTGTTCTCAGTCGGTAGCGTTTAGGTACTGATACAAACGAAAGTTTATCCCTAACTTTTATAAGACAGGAGATCGCATCGTGATTCTCGGTGATCCATAATTCGCGAGCATTATACAGTCCGGGACAGAGCATCGAAAGTAACAAAGCCTACCCGTCGTCCCGGACATCAAGTCTCGGACTGACGTCTTGGTCCGGTACACCCCAAGTCTAAGACCGAAACAGTGAGTGACAAAATAAGAGAAACCTCTGAACAAATTGAAGGGTCACGGAGTGAATATAAAAATAACATAGTAAAGTAAAAAAGAAAACTTAGAAATAACGTCATATCAACGAATTGTTACAACATAATCAAAGACGACATGTTGTTTCACTTAGTTGAAATACATACGGGAGAAAAAAACCTAAAGGAAGGGTAAATCCAGTGGTGTCTCGTAACTCATCTCAAGGGGGATGATATGTCATCCAAGAGTAATCATAATTATTAGATGAAAATATGTATCATAGTTATCACATATATGCAGTTAGGGTTAGAGAGTTATGGAGGGTGGGGAAGGGAAAGGGGTGACCATAGGTATACAACCGATGGACGTAGACACGGAGATAAAGACGAAACATTTATTCTAAGAGAGATGGTCAAAAAAAAAGTCTAAAGTGTATATACGTGAATATACGTTATAAACAAAAAGACTGAATGAAGTGAGACTTACCGGTAGAGATCCAGATAGGTGTAGAGACGTTTATTGGGTCAAAGCAAGGAAAAATACCGACTCGTTATAAGGTAATATTTATGCATGGTGTAGAAGAAATAACTAAGGAAATAACTACCTGTAAATCCAACAAAGGTACGGGACTGATAAAATTTATCACGACGTTACTTGTAACCGCACGCACAAAGAAAAACTTAATACCAAAAGAGAGAGTTACGAAGTAAATATTTACCTCGTCTTCTATTGTCAGGAGTCGAAACCTCAGTAGTACTCCGATTTTCCGAATTTATAAATCTAGTCAGGGGTTGTGTATGATTTGTAGAATGGATAATCATAGAGTAAATTTGATGTACTTGAAAGACAAACGATATTGTCTCTTGAATTCATTGATGGTGGTCCCGTAAAACTGAGATTTCCAGTTCTTAACAGGAGATATTTTTCTGTATTCTTTCTTATAATAAAAGTTTCAATATATGTATAAAAATTTAATTTTGACACTAAAATAAAAAATTGAGTCAATTATCGTTCGTCTAAGTTTAAACTTCAAGTTATTACTTCTGTGACACGACTTAAAAGATCAACGATAAACACACAATGGAAAAAAGTCCTTGTACTAAAGGATGCTCATAAAGTTAAAACGAGAATGGAAACCATTGTTGGTGGAACATCTTACGAGGTCCCTTTTTTACTTATAATAAAATTTCTTGTGATCTCCCTTTACAATCGATTCACACCATTTGTTTCAAATAGGTTACCTCTTTAAAATAAGATTTTTTCTGGTGACTCCTTCCTTTATTCTATGTCATATTCTTATATTTTACTCTTGATGAACGGAAACCCGTTGACAGATTGTAAAAGTTACGGTCGGAGACAATCAGTACATGTCTGGGACATGGAATTTGAGTTAATTATGTTCAGTTTAAAACGTGTATATACGAAAAATATAAGATGAAGAAAGATTGGTTTTACAAAAGACAGTGAGAAAGAAGGGGAAGTTAAAGAGAAACAGAAATTCGAGTTTGTAGTGTAGGAGACACTTCATTTGTAACAGACTGTGAGGATCCATTAATTGTAGAGAGGAAGAAATCCCAAGAATACTATGGTATATGTATTATGGTAGTGTCGTAACGTAACTAAGTGAACAAAAGGAAGATCAAAATAACTCTATATCAACCGGATGTCGTGACGTATTCAAATTGTACATGTGGTATTACTGAACTGTATGTCAAAAACTTTACTAATGGTGTTATTCAAATCAATTGTAGGCAGTAGAGTATATCTAATTCTTTCTTTACTTTTCAAAGAAAGGAACACTATTCCTGAGAATCCTACATGAGAGAATTGTTCAAGGTTTATACGGTGTTTTGTTATTGATATCAATAGTACACATACAATGTGGGGATAATAATTTGAATATTAGTATATAGGTCTTTAAATCATAGAAAACTACCGGAAGTAAATAAAGGGGGCGACATTGTACCGAAAGAAAGACATTGATGTTTAGACTAGAGAATGAAAGAATAAGAAAATGTTTTCTGAGGAACTCACAGACGATAGACTGTGAGACGTAATTTGACCCTAACGGTTCGTTTACAATAAAGGTGAAAGTTTTTACCCCGGGTCACAATAGGTGGTCTTTTGGACTTTGTTTCGTTCAATAGTTACGTACGGACAACCATCCTCCTAAACCGGTTTATTTTATTAGGCTACTGAAGTGTCAGTATAAGATTAAAATTGTTTTCCTTTCAGGGTACCTACCTCCTCGGACCATCCGACGTCAGATACCTCAGAGATCCTCATCCTGTACTGACTCGCTGAAGTGAAAGTGAAAAGCGAAAATACGTAACCTCTTCCTTTACCGTTGGGTGAGGTCACAAGAACGGACCTCCTAGGGTCCCTGTCCCCTCGGCCCACCCGACGGCAGATACCCCAGTGTGTCTCAACCTGTGTTGACTTCACTGAATTGTTATGATAACGTCACAGAGGAGATCAAAAGTGTTCTGAGATTTATAGAAAACAAAGGTTTTTAGTTTAGATAGAAATCTTTGATTGTTAAACGGCAGTGAATCTTTTACGTTTTGTGTACATAAGTTACACACCATCATGGTATTAAAAAATTGAAAGGGGGAGTCCAACGAGTCACCGTTTCTTAAGAGGACGATTACGTTTTTTGGACCCAAGTCAGGGGCCCAACCCTTCTAGGGGACCTCCTCCTGTACCGTTAGGGGAGGTCATAAGAACGGACCTATTAGGGTACCTGTCTCTTCGGACCACCCGATGTCAGGTACCACAACGTTTCTCAGCCTGTATTGACTCATGTGTACGTGTTCACTATTTTTTAGGTCTAACAGGATAAACATAAAGGAAATTTTACAATGTTATTAGAAACATAAGGAAAGAAACATCTAACCGTCAAGGTAGTCCTTCTAAGTGTCAGTACTCTTATGATCTTGTTATTCGTACAAGTATCCGGTCTAGATGACCGGATCTCTATAAATTCGATTCTTTATCTAGGTATAAAACATCCTGGACCACGTAATTTTATTAGTTCCCGGAGGAAATTTTTATTTTTTCCTTTGTAAATTTTTTAACGAGTCTTGAGAGGAAAAGTTTCGGAATCTTTTCCGGGTATTTTCATTTCTTGGGACTTCAAGTACCAAGTAACTAAAGTACCATTTGGACGGGTATGGGTACTATATAACAACTTCCCTTTTCTTGTTCAATTTCTTATATATAATAGATATGTAAGAGGAATTTTTACTATTTAGGTGTATATGTCACAAATTCAAAATTCTCGTTCACTTTTGACACTTTACTAATATTTGACTCTATGATTTTAATCGGAGGAGTTCCTCCTCAATTCGGTCCCCAATTTTATTGAACAAACCCACATACACACACCAGTAGTAAACATAAAATCTATGAAAACAAACAATAACACTAGTACACACTGAAAAATTAAATTTTATGATTTTATCTGATGAGTCCCCTATTTTCGTACACGACGACATGGAAGACATCCGTAAGGTTTCTTTCACAAACCCTAATCAGGTGTAAGAGGGTTCGACTGATATACTTATACGGTGTGGCTGACCAAAATCTTCAAGACAACATAAACAATATTTTAATCGATGTGAGAAAATACTCTTGTAGGGAAGATAATTATTTGACGGTAGTCCGGAGGGTATTTGTATATGGTGTTCTCTTAGTCTATTCTTCTCTCTTGTATTTTCGAGTTACTGAATGGGTACCCCACGGTGCTTTTGGTAGAAACCATTTACTCTGACAGGTCATACAGTGGGACTTTAAGGGTTTCAGTTAGTGTAAAAAATTTGGTTTTCCTTGTAAGGAAGATTCCATTCTGTTTCAATTCTACTTACGACGACGACGACGATTCCACGAAGACAGCACAGGCTGAGACATTCTGGGGTCTCTGTCGTCGGGTGGTTCGAGGGGTAGGGACCCTAAGAGGTCCGTTCTTGTGACCTCACCCAACAGTAAAGGAAGAGGTTACGTACTTTCACTATTCATTTTCACTTCAGCGAGTCAGCACAAGAACTGAGAATCACTGGGGTACCTGACATCGGACGGTCCGAGGAGGTAGGTACCCTAAAAGGTCCGTTCTCATGACCTTACCCAACGGTAAAGGGAGAGAACTCCGTATATATAGGGTGTTCTTATCTTATATTAGTTCTGTTTAGTCCGGTTTTTATAAAAAGAACTAAAGATACGTCCATAGTGAACTAACACCGTCTCCTTTTAGGTTATGTGTAAAATTTTGTTGAACAGTAATTTTCTTTAATTTCTTCTAAGTGTGGTCCTTTTTACAAAAAAATCTTATTGATCGAGGTGGTTCTACATACGTTAGATTAATCGTACTATCTAAATACGGTTATCGTAAAAGGTCGTTGTCTAAGATACCAAGGATTTCCGTCTTAAAGTATCGTCCCATTCCGATTGTTAATGTCATACACGTGTCATCAGGATCGGAGTCGAGATTCGTGTTTTCGTTTACGGAAAGAGAATCCACAAGACTGTCCGACTATAATTTCTCGTTGTACACAGTCTTCTATATCCTTTAGTCGACGGGACAAACCGTCTAAAATGTCACCTTACAAACATGACAGTCCCGCCACCCATACTGTTTGAACTCTCTACTGTCATTATCCTCTCAAATCCATTCTCTTGTTCGAATTATCTCGACGGTGACAACTGTTATTGTACGAATACAATTCTCAGAAACGAAAGTAAAAGATGACCTTTAAGGTTCGGGTAAAACTTGGTTACAACAACAAAAAAAAAGGGGGGATTTAGAATGTTTTTGTGGAAAATCAAGAAACGTCCTGATCGTCTGATTTCACGGTCAGTATAGACAAAAAGTTCTTTCGAGTCTAGTACTATGTTAACTGTAAGAAGTCAGTCCCGTACTAAAATCTACCTTCGTCTTGAATGCATCGTAAAACTTCGTTGACACTTTACCAACGGTTAAAAAGACCGTACGTGAAGTTTAATTGAATCTCGGATTCGAGTTCTCACCAACAATGGGTTGTAAACATGACTTCGGGTTGTGGTACGTGTCCCACATGGGACGTTAGTAACATGTTGTTGATAGGGTAGTGACGTGTAGGGTTTAATTTTATGTGCTTTGTTATATTAGAAGAGATGTTTATGTATGTGTAAAATATGTAAAGACATCTATAAGTTCAGTTTATATCATAGATATAGGGGTCGTTACTGGATGAAGGTTCAATAAACTTGAGAAGGTCTTTATAAAGTGGGAGACATACGTACAAGTCACCATCTTGTAAACCCTCTTACTTGACGGTCATCACTTAACTACGATTTACTTACCCACACGAAATTTTTTTTTTTTGCACAGAAAAGTGAAGACCCGAAATTACGAGTAAATTAATATTACTAAAGTTTAAGAGAGTTCCGATTTTAATTTGAACCGAAGGACCTATCGGTTTGTTCACTGATAAGATGTGGTGGGTCGAGGGTAAAATAGAGTCCGAATGAAACTCATATTTGATCAAATTTTGTCAGTATAAGACTTACGAATTAATTTTTAGTGATTTTTATGTTAAACTTCCCGGTCAATTTTAAGTCAAGGTAGGTTGATCCTACTGTCATCTTGTAACAGCAAGAGGACGGGTACTCTGTTCTATCCGTCCACATCAGTCCCTTGTGACCAAGGCCTCCTCTTGTATCCAGTGTAGTGACGATTAGTTGACCTACTTCACGCACCTCGGGTCCCCTCTCAATGGTCTTCGTGTCAAGTTCTGTCCGGTCTGAGTTTTACTACCAGGGTTGAACTCGACGGTCACATATCCTTCGTTTTCTCTGTTCCGGTGTGTACTTTCGTTGTCCATATCCGTTCTTTACGAGGTACTCTTTCCCTCGAATTATACTCTTTCCTTCGAATTTCCTTCACGTCTGGATTCGGGTCTCTACAAAGACTCGACCACTGGTAATCGATCCCTCCCGTGAACTAGTCTATAGACATCGAAATCTGTACCATCTAGAACCCTCTAGAATTCCCGATAACTCCATTGATAATAATATAATTTCTAGTGTTTCAGTACCGGGTCCGTATATGAATAGCCATTCTCCTCTCTAGAATCTGAGTTTAAAGTACTAAAAACTGGATTCTTAGATATATAAATTTAAATTAAAAGAAGAGATCATAACTCTATATTAACTGTTGTAACACAATCAAATTCCACATTTTCTATTACTAAACCATACACATATATAACACTTCATTAATGGTGTTATTTGAATCAATTATGGAGAACATCAATGTTTTAAAACAGTATACCATTCTTGAAAATTTTAGAAAGAATCGTCGAAAATTTATATGTTATGACATAACGATTGATATTAATGATATGATATATAATGTAGGAGTGCTAAATAATTAAAATATTGATCTCCAAACGTGGAAAACAGATGAAGGGTTAGGAATAGAGACCGTCGGTGTCAGAGATAAGACAGAAACACTCGAGCACAAAAAAACAAAACCTCAACAAGACAAAAAGAAAAAAATTCTAAGTATATATTCGTTTTGTCACATAAACAGTAAGAAAGTAAATAAAGGGGATCACGTCACGGGAGTTCCGTGTAGGTACAACAGTGTTTACCGCTCTAAAGTAAGAAAAAATACTGAATTATTATAAGACAACATGGACATATGATAAATATATTATGTAACTGGGAATGTAACGAAGGTACTGAACTGATTACATTTAACAGGATACTAATTGTATCTCTACGTATACAGAAAAGTTTAATGTAAAGTTTTCAAAGTTTGTCGAAAGCTCAATAAAATAAAGGAAATCTTTTTATGGGTCTTAACCTTTTTGACCTAGTACACCAACAAGTTAAAGGCAAACAAAAAATTAACTACATATCAACTAAATGTCACATCAATCAAATGTCACAACACGGTTAGAGAAGAGATGTCGTTTCACCGGGGTACAGTGTGTATATATGTAAGAAAAAAATATAATAAAAGATAATACCAAATAATGTCCTATAAGTCATATCAAGGGAACGATATATATAATCCTGGAATAACAAAGAAGTAAGACTTACAGAATGATTATCAAACGTAGATAGTTTGGGTTTGAAGACTAGACAAGGAGAGGGAGTAGAGAGAGAACCATTCGTGTTCAGACAAGAAACACAGATACTCAGACAAGGACAAAACATCTATCCAAATAAACACGGTATAAAATCTAGGGTGTAATGTTTACTATAGTATACCATAAAGAAAGACTAAATTGAAGTGAATCCTACTATTAGAGATCTATAGAGAGCTATAGTATTAGAGATCTATACCTATTACACAGGTGTAACGTCGTTTACCGTAATAAAGGAAGAAAAAATACCGAATCATCACAAAGTACCATATATACATCATGTAGAAGAAATAGGTAAGTAGACAGCTGACACAGGTACAAAAACCGATAACACTTGTCACGATGACACTTGTATCTCCACACACATAGAAAAACTTAATATCAGAACAGACCCATATAAGGGTCCCAACCGTAACGACCTAGTATACCATTATGAGAAAAATCAAAAGACTCTGTGGAGTGATACTGAAATGTATCACTGACATGAGGTAAAAATAAAAAACTCCTTAACGGTATGACAAAAAGTATCCCCGACGTCGTAAAATATAAGGGTGGTCCATAAGGACTTTCTTAAGGGAAAAGAGATATTGGAACTGTTTTAAACAATAAAGAGCAAAAAATTTTTTATTATCGGTTCATCGGTAAGATCATCCATACTCCACTATAGAGAAACATCAAAGCTGTACGTATGGGGACTACTAATCACTACAACTCGTGTAAAAGGACATGGACCAACTGGTAGACATGAAGAAAGGATCTTTTTATAGATAAGTTTAGAAGACGGGTAAAAATTAGTCTAACAAAACAGACGACAACTTGGAATACTCAAACAATATATAAAACCTATAATTGGGGAATAGTCTATACTAAAAGTTTATAAAAGAGATCATCCACCTCAAAAGTAAATAATTATCAAAAGAAACGATAAGACGTCTTCTTAAAATCAAACTTCATCAGGGTGAATTAAAAAAAAAGTGAAAAAACTTCATATCGACTACATGTCACAATATATTTGATTCCCCACGTTATGTCACTAAGTGTTAAAAAATTCCAAAATTAAGTAAATGTCAACAATATTTTATAACCGATATAAGGGAACATCCTTAACATGTTATACAGGAACATCGAACAAAATGTGTATAATCAAACATGAGGAACTAGGGGGTGAGGACACAACGGGGAGACGAGAAGACTGACCATTGGTGCTTAAACAAGAGACATAGACACTCAGAGGAAGAAAAATCAATATAGGTGATCAAACAAAAAATCTAAGGTGTATATTCATTATATTAGTCATAAAAATAAAGAAACAGACTAAATAAAGTAAATCGTACAACAACTTTCATCTTTTGATGGTAAGAAAAAATGTCTACTCATTAAAAGGTAACACACACATATTTATATATATGTGTGTATGGTATTTATTTATATATATGGTATATACATCGTGTATATATGGTACATATAGTATATGGTATGTATATATATGTGTGATATATATATATGTGTATGTATGTACATATATATATATGACGACGACGACGACGATTCAGCGAAGTCAGAACAGGCTGAGTCACTCTGGGGTATCTGTCGTCGGGTGGTCCGAGGAGACAGGGACCCTAAGAGGTCCGTTCTTGTGACCTCACCCAACGGTAACGGAAGAGGTTACGTACTTTCACTATTCACTTTCACTTCATCGAGTCAACACACGCTGAGAAGCTCTGGGGTGCCTGACATCGGATGGTCCGAAGAGGCAGGTACCCTAAAAGGTCCGTTCTCATGATCTCACCCCACGGTGACGGAAGAGGTATATATATGATGTAGAAGAAATTAGACAACTGCCTGTGAATTAATTCGACGAAGATATATAACGGTTAACATTTATTACGACGAGACTTGTAACTCCAGGTATAAAAAAACTTAATTACTAAAACAAGAGAAGTTTATAACCTTAACGACCCAATACACCATCAAGATAAAAATCAGAAGACTCTTTCGAGGTATGAGAAAAGGTGTTACAACCATGGTTAAATGTAAAGATGGTTGTAACATCCCCGAGGGAAAAGAGGTGTAGGAGTGGTCGTGATCAATAAATATCTATAAGACTACTATCAGTAAGACTGTCCACATTCTACTATAGAGTATACCAAACTAAACGTAAAGAGACTAATGGTCTCAACTCGTAGAAAAGTACACGGACAATCAGTACACGTATAGGAGAAACCTTTTGACAGATAAGTCCCAGACGGGTAAAAAATTAGTCCAACAGACGAAAATAAAAATTACAACTCAATGTACTCGACAAATATGCAATCTATAATTAACAGAATAATACACATTTGTATAATAGTAAGTCATCCAACAGAAAAAGTACTCAAGTAAACAAAGTGACAGGTTATCGAAAATTAAAATTGATTCAAGGTAAACGAAAATAAAGAAAGCGAAATATTTTGTCTTAGTTTTTTAAAAACGACACTAGACTCAGTCTCACAAGATGTGTACAACAGGGAAACCTTAAAATACCTAAGGTCAGAATGTAAATCCAGAAATTAAGTAAAATTCAAATAAAAACATATACTACAATCCCTTACAAGATTAAAGTAAGAAAATGTATACTAACCGGTCAAAAGGTCAGTGAAAAATAATTTCTCTGAGGAAAAAGAGGTAATACATAAGAACATACAGTATATATACATAAGTCATACAGTGTGATTGATATTCACACACCCACATAAATACTCATGAGACAGGACAGGGTAACTAGACACAGAGACAAAAACACGTTCACAGTATGACAGAACGCCTCTTCCGTCACCGTGGGTGAGGTCGTGAGAACGGACCTTTTAGGGTACCTGCCTCCTCGGACCTTCCGACGTCAGGTACCCCAGCGATTCTCAGCCTGTGCTGACTCGCTGAAGTGAAAGTGAAAAGTGAAAGTACGTAATCTCTTCCGTCACCGTGGGTGAGGTCGTGAGAACGGACCTTTTAGGGTACCTGCCTCCTCGGACCTTCCGACGTCAGGTACCCCAGCGATTCTCAGCCTGTGCTGACTCGCTGAAGTGAAAGTGAAAAGAGAAAGTACGTAACCTCTTCCGTTACCGTGGGGTGAGGTCGTGAGAACGGACCTCTTAGGGTCTACCCGACGGTAGATACCCCAGTGTGTCTCAGCCTGTGCTGACTTCGTTGAATCGTCGTCGTATGACACAACTAATGACATCGGAACTTTGTCAGACTTCTATCACTCGTACTAAAGAGGTCGACAACAGAAGAAAGAACCCTAGCAAAACCAGTAAACCCAAAAGACACACACAAAGATATGTTTAAATTTTAATAAACAAGATCAAGACACTTTTTACGATAACTATAAAGCTGTCCCTAATGTGACTTAGACATCTAACGGAGCCCATTGTACCAGTAAAATTGTTATAATTAAGATGGTTAGGTTCTTGTGCCATAAAGAAATGTAGACAAATACAACAGAAGTTACACAAAGTAGTCACAAAACATCAGAAGGGGCATGTCCAGAAAATGGACTCTAGAACATCTTATTTAAAATTTCACATATCAATTTTAAATCTAATAGATTTGAATCTAATACCCTTTTAAACGTGATGGAAAGTAGGTGGTTTTACATTTATAGTGTGGTTTCTTACTTAATTTATGTCACTTAACTTACGATCTTGGGGTGGTGTTACTGTCATTTCTTCTTGTATCCACAATTATGGGTTTTCGTTTATTTCACTTCTTTTATCCTTGATATTACCCGGTCTCTACAGTCATACTCTGTCCACCTCCTCACCATTGACCGACTCTTTTCATCTCCTACGTCCTTGGATTCACGGACATTTCCTTTTGAATTTCTACTATACAATTAAATATATTGTCTTGAGGAATTACTAAGACCTAGAGTATAGTGGACGATGTCTCTTAAATCCCTCCACCATACCTCGACTGTATCAACATTTTTCGCGTCAAATTTGGACTCTAGAAGGCAGGGATAAGTTTGTTCGTAAGAGGGAAGTTGGTGTTGAGAGTTTTCTTTTCAAACAAAAGGTGCTTTTAACTTAGTCTTCCCCGAGACCTGACTCTTTGTGTTTCGTGTCTTTCACTTTATTTTTATATTTAAAACTGGTTGTATTAAGAGAGGCGAGAAGGGGAGTGAGTCGAGGACCTTGTATCCGGTGTTCTACCACCACAAGCAATAACCTTCTTAATTTAGCCTGGGTCTTTTTTTACGGATGACTATGGCTTTACTCCCAGTGTTTTCCTTTTACAGTAAACGAAAGGTGAGTCTTAAAATAGAGGTGTATGTGTGAAAGAATCCCTGGGGGTCTATCCGAAAAGGATACATTGATCGGTTCGAGATCAAAACCTCCATACCAGAGGTCCTTTATTCTTAAGTTTTCATTTGAACTACATAAACTAGGATGTTCCTTCTCATGACTTTCTTTAAGATATCAAAAACTCTTCTCAAATCCTCACTAATCACTACCCGTGTATCTTTGGTTGGGTCTTTTTTTTTTTTTTTAACCCCTTCATTCAAACACGTTGTTCCGTATATATTAGTATTACAGGATTGACTCAGTCGTCACTTATTATTCCTATTTACAGTATTGTTACACTAACTTGAGTCATAATTGACTTAAATAATTATGACTGAATCTTAACACTATATTTGATTAACTTTTCCATCTCTCTTTTCTTGACGCACATTAATGTATTTTTAGATTACAAGAAGGACTATCCTTAAGGTACCTTTTACGGACTTTTTCTATGTAAATTTTTTACCTTCATCGTATTTACCAACAGGTTATAGCACCTTTAAAAGTTTTCTTCGTCGATTTTCTCAAATTTTATTGTGAAACCCTTTACCCGGGTACACTACACTCTCCTCAATTTCATATTTTCGTGACAAAAAATAATGTTCCGATATCTTAAACTAAAGAAATTGATACAGAATACAGAAGTTATTTTTAGTTTCAATTAAATTTTACGTTTAAAGAGTGGACCTTCGTCGGGAAGTTAGGGACAAGAACTTTAATTTCTATAAAAGTACTTAGAACCTATTACAGGTCCATCAAATAGGGAAAAGAACCAACTTACTATATCGAAAGGATGTTAATCCGGGACGATAAACCCACAGTGTCTTAGGTGGACGGTCACGTCCTCCGTGTCCTCTACACCCAAGCTAGGGACCCAGTCCTTCTAGGGGACATCCTCTTTTGCCGTTGAGTGAGGTTATAAGAACGGACCTCTTAGGGTACCTGTCGCCTCGGTCCGTCCGATATCAGCTACTCTAGTGTTTCTCGACCTGTGTTGATTCGTTGACTCGTGTCGTAAAACCGACAGTCGGGGACTTCATTTATACATTATAAACTAACCGAAAAAGAACGGTACAGGAAAAACAGTGGTCAATGTTTTCCAAACAAGTTCTTAAAGATCTGAACCCCTTTTTTTAATAAGAGAAAAAGAGATTTATTATTTGTACTTTCTATTCTGTAACTGATATAATTCATAAATCATGTACTCTTAAACATAAAACTCCAAATCCTTTTCCTATTTAATGAAAAATATTTATAAAAAACGGTTTTAACGTTTTATTAATAAATCATTTTATTCAACGGTGAGCATAGTCAATCGTAGTAAATTCGGTTTCACACGCACACAAAATACATGTAATTTATCCTGGGATGTGTAGAAGTCTCCGTACAAACGTAAACTAAATTTTGATCTTTGGGGGATACGAAATGTTGTGATAATCGTACTTACATTTTTGTCTTTTCACAAAATGTATTCTTTATAATTTCGATAACTAATTAAGGATCTTTTCTTTTGTAGTTTCGAAAGTTAAACGAGCTTTTAGTCAAAAATACAATAAAACTTCTGAGGATTAAATCTTTCAGGTTTAGTACAAATTAAAAATTTACCTTAAAGAGAAGTCAGGATCCTTTACATAGTAGTCCTGACACATTAGTTACACTTCGTCTACCACCTTGTTAATGGAGCACATAAACCCGTGGTGGTAACCGGTTAAACATCTCACACTCGGTCCTTCAAGTAAGACAAAAGTTAGACGAAAGACAATACTACCTATCACCAAAATAAATACTTTTAGAAACATATAAAATCACAGATATTATGTTCGATGTAGATGCGTCCGTTGAGACAGAAAAGAAATTCAAGTGAACGTCCATATATCACTACTAAAGTCCTAAGATTAAAAACTGAAACTCGACACTAACTAAAAGTTATAGTCGTATCGAATAATGACAGTTAAGAAACCGATTTATGAAGGATATGATCATCTGTTTACAATCATCAACTAAAAATTTTGGGATAAATTTTAATATACCATACCCAGTACCAAATCTCTTCTGTCAAAACTTACGATTAAGTTTTATTACATGCTCCCAGTGTAATTTTTGTGTAAATTTTGTGAATGAAAAGTCGTGGAACTTATTCGAGTAGGATTTATTTTACGTAAATATAAAATTTAATGTTAATTTTACTAGACAATTAGAGTAAAAATAAAGTTGAAAAAGATTGTGCAATAGCATAAATCATTGAAGTCAGTAGTGATAGACCGAGAGATATCCACCACTATATTTATGGATCTGCGAACATACACATATATATATACATACGGATCAAGATCTTATGATAACAAGATAAACTATTACTAGTTTGTAAAACAAAATTTATATTCTTCACTGATGTGTCATTACTACGACTGGAATGACATACTAATTATACAGAATTTGAGTTCAAAAAAATTGGTTTGTATTCTCACCTGTTTTATCATACTACTTGGGATAAAATGGTTGTTGATGTCTGAAAACAGGTAAAGCGAAAAAGTTATGGGAGGAGAATGTAAAAGTACACGTCATAAGACTTTATTGAAGGGTTTCTTACTAAAAAAATTCACATTTATGACTGATGTGGTTTTTCTCATATAAAAGAGTTCTATTACTAGAGTGTTTTATTGGAAATAGACAAAAAGACACACATAAAAATAGTAAAAAAAAGACTTTTACCAGAGATAAAATCTTTATCTATTACTATAATAAAATCAAAGTATTTTGGTGTAGTTCTAGAAAACTTGAACACTACTAACAATGACTTTGAATTTTATATAGTTGGATGTACCTTCTTGGGAACTTTTCTGTCAAAAGAATTCAGTAAAAGAAAGACTTTTGTAACTCTAATACTCCTTTCGTAAATTTTTGATACACAAAGATTAATGTCTAATATTTTTGAAATGAGAAATTGTCTCTTTTAAGCAACAACTGAAAGACCAAACCATAAAGAAAACCCCCAATATTATACCAACCTATCGTAGTGGTTGAGTTACCTGTACTTAAACTCGTTGGAGGTCCTCAAGCATTATCTGTCCCTTCGGACCACACGAAGCCAGGTACCCCAGTGTTTCTCAACCTGAGTTGTCGGTGACTTGACTTAGTCACGTTTTCTCAAACCCCTTATAGAAGGTGAAGGATACGAACAACGATTCCACGAGTAGAGAAAGAAAAGGAAACACTGATATTAATGGTAAAGTGGGAGTAGAAGGAACGTTAAAAGGAACCCTAAGAAGACGTAAAATATCAGATTTACATTTAGTTCCCTTAGGTTTTAACCGTAAGACAAATTGTTTTATTAACATGACTAAAGAAGAATCACTTCGGTCTACGTCAAATATAAATCCTCCGTTCTAATATCTTATTCTATATAATGGTTTACCTTTTTATCACCCTTTCATTTCGTGACAAAGTCACCGGATCTTACACCGAGTAAAAAAACAAACAAAAGAAGAGATTACTTCTTTCAACTGAGACCAAACGTTCACACCCTACTACTAGGACTCCATCCAACATCAAAAACAAAACAAAGAAAAAAAAGTACATAATCACAGGTAAAGAGAATTTATCGTCGTAGAACTGAAAGGAACCCATTCAAAACATGTCAGAGTCAAAAACATCACCCGTGACACAGGACCAGACCATGTAGTATAGGAACGTGGATGGTCGGTATCATCAACCAGGTCCCCATTCGTGTACCAAGGTCGAACTATTCCTCTCTGTCAAAATGGGTCATACTTTAACGACTCTTTATTTCCGTGAGAAGTCAAACCCTCCGAGATTTAGACAACCCTGTTGGTTCACTTGTCTCCGATGGACTCTCATTTAAGTGTGACGTCTTTCGTCCTAACTTTCTGTGACTCCCTACCACAAGAATATTGGGGTCAGAGAACCAGGTCGATAAATACTAAAGTCAGATGGACATAAAGACCCAATATTTAGACATAAGAATTTACAAAAAAAGACACGGTGAAACTCAAAAGAAAGTAAACGTTAACTTTTTCGAGGACTTGATTATGAGGTGGATCAGTTTGTTGAGTTTGAAAATCAAAAATTTTTACTAACGTCACAGTTGAAACAGTAAAAATACGGAGTACACGTGTAGATTTAGTAAAAATAGACAATGAAATTGGGGTTTATAAGTATCCACGGGATTTAGAGTTCAACAGAGGATCAAAAACCGTTCGTGAGTAAACTGTATTCAACTTTCCGGTCAAACTCATTCTCACTCTTTTACATTACCTCTCTTAGACTGATTTTTGTTTGATTAGTAAAACAACGAGAAGATACTTTATGTTTTAGTCCGGTAGTCTTATGTTATATGATCTTATAATGAAATCTAAAGGTATTCTACGGAAGTGTCTTAATACTCAATTATATTTAAATAAATCGTGAAGTACATTGTCGGTTTAATCGAATCGAAAGACCGTATTGATGAAAGAAAAAAGGGGTCCGATATCATGTCTTTTCCAAATGTCGTCAGAACCCAACCGTAAGAACAAGATTGTGATCGAGAAATAAAATTTCTTCAACGAATTGAAGAGATAGTAAGGTAAAGAAAGAGACTCTACTGTGTACTATTATTACAAAAGAGAAGTGTACACCGACACAATGTCTTACATTATCTTTTATCACTCCTTTTTCATCTATTACCTTTGATCGTCCTAAAAAAAAATTACATAAACTCATATAAATTTTATAATACAAACAAAGTCCACATGTCGTTTCATTAAGCCAATATGTATATGTATATAAGTAAGAAAAAGTCTAATAAAAGGATCCATCTAATAATGTCTTACAACTCATCTCATGGGACACGATATGTCATCCAGGAACGAACAATAGACAGAATATATACGTCATCACATACACAAGTAGGGACCGAGGACTATACGGTCATTTAGACCCTTTGAGTCGTCACCAGTGTTGACCTTTTCCAGTCAAAAGTAAGGTTAGAGTTTCTTTCCGTTACGGTTTCTTACTAGTTCGATGACGTGTTAACGAGAATAGAGTGTACGATCGTTTCATTACGAGTTTTAATAGGTTCAGTCCAAAGTTGTTATGTACTGACACTTGAAAGTCTACAAGTTCGACCTAACTCTTTTCCGTTTCCTTGGTCTCTAGTTTAACGGTTGTAGACGACCTAGTAGTCTTTTCGTTCTCAAGGTCTTTTTGTAGATGAAAACGAAACAACTTATACGGTTTCGGAAACTCACACACCTAGTGTCACTTCACACTTTTAAGAAGTTCTCTACCATTATGATCTGGTGGACTAGAAGGAAAACTCTTTAGACATACGTCCACTTCTTCGTTGTGAATCTTGACCTGTACCTTGTCTACCTAAGGTTTATCCCTTTCCTCATGAAGTTCCGACACATAACAGTGGGACGAATAAATTGAACATACGTCTCATGTAGTACCCTTTGCGACCCGACCTACCTCGTGTTCGACCTTAGTTCAAACGACCCTCTTTATAGTTAGTGGAGTCTATACGTCTACTATGGTGGGAATACCGTCTTTCGGTTCTTCTTGTTTTCTCGGAGAAATTTCACTTTCTCTTCTCACTTTTTGAACCGAATTTCGAGTTGTAAGTCTTTTGTTTCTAGTATCGTAGACCAGGGTATCGAAGTACCGTTTATCTACCCCTTTGTTACCTTTGTCACTCTCTGAAATGAAACCCCCCGAGGTTTTAATGACGTCTATCACTGACGTCGGCACTTTAATTTTCTACGAACGAGGAACCCTCTTTTCGATACTGGTTGGATCTGTCGAATAATTTTTCGTCTCTGTAATGAAATGGTTTTTTCCAGGTAGATCGGTTTCGATACCAAAAAGGTCTTTAATATGTATTACACTCTCAACCTGATATTTCTTTCGACTCGTGGTGTCTTAACTATGAAAACTTGAGACCACAACCTCTTCTGAGAACTCTCAGGGAACCTGTCGTTCCTCTGGGTTGGTTAGTTAGGATTTCCTTTAGTCAGGACTTATAAGTAACATTCCTGGCTACGACTTCGACTTTGAGTTGTGAAACCGGTGGACTACGTTTCTCGACTGAGTAAACTTTTCTGGGACTACGACCTTTTCTAACTTCCGTCCTTCTCTTCTCCTACCGTCTCCCGACTCTAGCAACATACGGTAGTGGCTACACTACCTGTACTCAAACTCATCCGAGACCCGTAACCACTACCTGTCCCATCGGACCGTACGAAATTAAGTACCCCAGCGATCCTCAGTCTGTATTGACTCACTTACTTGACTTGACCTGACTTGACTTCCGAAGGGACCATCGAGTCGACCGTTTCTTAGACGGACGTTAGGACCTCTGGGCTTAAACTAGGGATCTAACCCGTTTAGGGGACCTCTTCCTTTGTCGATGGGTGAGGTCATAAGAACGGACCTCTTAGGGGTACCTGTCTCCTCGGACCGCCCTATGTTGGGTACCCCAACGTCTCAGTCTGTACTGACTCGCTGATTCGTGTCATATCGTGGTGTACCGTCAATCACCGACGTAAAAATGGTTGGGTAAGTCTAGTAGGAACCCAACCTTTCTAGGAGACCTCTTCCTTTACTGTTGGGTGAAGTCATGAAAACGACCTTTTAGGGTACCTGTCTCCTCGGACCATCCGATGTCAAGTACCCTAACGTTTCTCAACCTTTGCTGACTTGTTGAAGTGAAAGTGAAGCGGTCAGATACAGACTACGTCCTATGTCGTACGAACCCCGACCACGTACCCCTACTGGGTCTCTCTACAATACCCCTCCCTCCACCCTCCCCCCAAGTACAAACCCTTACGTACATTCTTAATTTCTAAAATTTTAAATTTTTTTTTATTTTTTATTTTGTAAAATTTAGAATTTTTTTTTATTATTTTATACTATACTATTTTTTTTTACTTTTTTTTTTATTTCCATTGTATCGTTAATCTACAATCCTGACACATAAAAGTCCATTACTTAATGTTGTCTAAACCTTAAATCCGATTAGACACTAAAGTTTCTCGAATTACTAAAAGAATATATGGAGTTTAATATGATAGAAATTAAATAAATCAGTTAGTCATGAGTTTTATTGAAAGTGTAAACCAGAGGGTCGGTAAGAAAAGAGAAAAAAAAAGACCGTTCTCCACTTCTCCAATGGTAGTCCGATACACATACTAGTGTATAAACGTAGAAAATGTAGAAGAACTGACACTGGTAATAAAACGGTATCTCATCCTTTCCTACTTCAAGATTTTTATTCCCACGTTAATAATTATTAAGTGGTAGAGTTATACTCGGTTGTCTTTGACTGTAATAAAAGAAAGGGTGTCTGTCCTGAGGTGTAAGTCCTTCCCCTTAAGGGAACACTACTTCAATTACTACTACTCTTACAGGCATTTCCCTTTTTAAAGGTTTTATAATCTTGAGACTGAAAATCTGCTATCATTTATAATACCAAATTCACATTCTCTTTGTGACTCACAAAATTAAGGAAAAAAAAAAAAAATCAAGACGTCTGAAAATAAATAAATAAATAAATAAAATCTATGTTAATTACAAGTAAACGACAACATAGAAAAAAAAAAATTTAAAATTTTAGAAATTAAGAATGTACGCAAGGGTTTGTACTTGGGGGGAGGGTGAAGGGAGGGGTGTTGTAGAGAGACCCAGTAGGGGTACGTGGTCGGGGTTCGTTCGACGTGGGATGCAGTCTGTACCTGACCGCTAAGTTAAGAATGTACTGTCATATGTACAATCTTAAGGGTAAGAGGGTTTAGTAGGGTGGGAGAGGGAGAGGGAGACTCAGGTTTTCAGGTAATATGCGTAGACACAGAATATTATTTTAAATTATCAAAATTAATGACACATATTTTATATTCGGAAATATCCAGGAAAGAGATACTCGTTACTTCAAATACTAAACGAGACTTGAAGTCAAAAAGTATCGAATAGACTAGGGGTAATGACTTGAGTTTGATTGAAAAGGAGACTGTAGTCGTTCTCGAAAAGACTTTACAAACGTTTCGAGGTCCACGTACCCAGGGACTTATTTATAATAAAGTTGTGACTATTCGACGTATCCACTTCTGGTTCAATCCTTTCTCCAGATGTTCCTAAAGAATTACTTTCGTCCACCGACAACTATCGGATTTATCCAAGTTGTTAATCAATCTTGTAAAAATCCTGAAAGTCACGTAGAGGGTTCCCTAAAGATATTATAAATCTTCCGTGAACAAATCCTTCTATGAGTAAGTACGAGGGGATTATCCCTCTTGTATAAAATTTTTGATGTATATCATTCTGGTCTTCAAGACAAAGATCATCCCTTTTTGAAATTAAAAACCTAAATAAGTGGACGATTTAAAATCCTTAAAGACGTTACAGTTTCTTGACGGAAGGATATGTACTATACCAAAAGTTCATATTCAGTTTTCTGTTAATGGTATAAATAAATTCTACTTGGATATTTTGTATGAGACACCTTGTTTCAAATGAATTATTTATTGTCAGGTATGGTTCAAATTCATTTGAAATAGAAGTACGTAACATACGTAATTTGTATAATAGATGAGATTTATTCCATTTGTATAGACGAACTGATCTCAGGGTTTTATTCTACAACTTTGAAAGAGTGATAACAGTAAAATACTGTGTACTCAAAGAAGAGTCTTTTTAAATTTTACGTAAATAAAAAGTGGACATAAATGTGAAACTGAGTTTAATTAGGAACAAGTTCGGCATGATGGATATACTCTTTTCAATTCTGGATAATCGTTCTCATATGTATCATTTTGTTATGACATTTCAAATTTGTAACAATGGTCGTGAATCCGTTTAATTTAGGGGTTCTTTATAAAAAAAGACTTTATATAAATAACCGTTATCCCACACTTTATTTGATTTAGTTTAAAGTGTAGAGGAAGTTACTACAAAAACTTTGAGACTCATTACTGGGTCCAACTCGGTAATTACGTTTAGGAGTTTTGAATTTATCAAAGAACTACGAAAAGTAAAACTCTGTAGAAAATTTCTTTGTTGTCTACGGAGAGATGTACGTAAGATTTTTAGTTATCTTAATTAGTTATTACGAGAGGTGTCCATTATTTACGACTCTTCGTAAAGACGGATAGGTATAACTAGCCCTCTTAACGAAGTCTAACCAAGACTACACATATTTTTAGTAAAGGAATAACTAGTTTCGGAGGGAAGAGGTGAGACTATACTATAAAGTATATACCGTATGTTGACAAAATCTGAAGTAAGTACATATAGACACTATTTAAAGGATACTAAACACATACTCTGGTTAAACTTACTTTATATTTAACCCACAAAAACAAAGACACCCCCTTGTGTAACGAACTTTAAATAAATTTTGTACTTATTAGTACTCTTTAATGACTTAAATAAGATTACTCTTTCTATTACTAAAAAAGTAGGTGTAAAAGAAATAAACATTATTCGAATTTTAAAAACTCAAACGAAGATAAAGAATATTGTCTTAAGGTAAATACGTCTGTGTACGTAAATATGTCTTACTACGATAAGGACCACCATATTTATTATCTTTCGATGTATCAAAATCAGTTGTCAACTGAGTCTAACGACCGTTGAATATAAAACCAATGTACTAGTTTTTATGTTCACTTGTAAGACTGGAAAATTGATTACACACAACATACATATATGTATCTTATTATCCTTTCATACAGAAGATTTAATTGATTGTCATTCACATATTAAAATTATCTATATCAAAGCAATTTATCCTGAGATACGTAGAAACTAGGTTTGTTAACAAAACCGATTATTATGTACTATTAAGTACCAAATAACCCATTTATAATAATCTAGTTAGTTCCTGAAAAGGTTCTTTCGAGTTTAAGATTAAGAACTATGTAATTGATCACAACACTTCATATTGGTCTTGGACAATATTGTATATTATAACTGTCCAGACAGTTATATTGAACCATTTAAGGTATTGGTATATGACGGATAAAAGGAGTAGACTGACAAGGTAATGTTTTACCGTAATAAGACCAGTCACATATTTGATAGCACCTTTCACAATGACTTGGTGATAGAGGAAAAAATAAGTTTCCGAAGTGAGTAGAATACTGAAAGTAAACCTTAAAGTCCCTGATACTTAATATATTGGTTCAGGTTTATAGAGATGAAATCTATTGAAATGAAATAATTAGATTGTTGAACTGAAAACAGGAAAAAGAATTAAGACTTCTTTAGAGACTACGTTTAGTTCAACCTTAACAAGTTGTTTTCTCTCATCAAAATAACCTATTTTATACAGGTGACGTAAGTTTTTATGATAAACCCACTCGACTCCTTTACAGTCAGTTGCAACTTTCGTATTCACAACCTTCCTTCCACATAAGACCAAACAAAGGGGATCTTTTTTTGATTTCAAATATTGTAGAATTGTGAATGGAAAGGACGAGTGATTCCGAGACTACTTAGAGCTTGTGGACTAACCCGAGATACTCGAGATTTTCTTGTTTTTGACGAAAGGATCAAGAGAGTGTATAAGGGTCCTTCGATTAATATGTCATTCTAAGAACCTCAGTTGTTCATGGTAATCCCATTGGTGTCTTTACTTTAAAAACTTTATAAAGAAAATGAATTTATCTTTAATTAAAGTTCATAAGGACCCCCGTCCGTATCTAAGTCGACCTTTGACTTCGACGTGTGGGTTCTCTATAAATGAGACTGAGTACAATGTAAAATCACTCGCGTCGAATTAGTGTCACCCTCTCTGTTGTAACTCGGTTAGTTATTTTTAAGTAGACCTCCATAATCCCGTACTGCACGTCCTATTCTCGAAATCGAAAACTAAGTATATCAGGAGTAAAGGTCTAAGGTGGTGAAATTCGACGCACTGAAACCCCCTTCAACGAAAATAGAGAGAATAAAAGGAGGAGGAACTTCGTCTCATACACGATCGTATGAGACACCCAGTATTACACTTGGTGTACATATCAAATTTTAAGAATGATCGGTACAAAAAATTTTTAGACTATTTTAATTAAAATTTTCTAAAATTTAACTTATGTCATATAGGTGATAATACACCGATACATCAGTTATATTGTACTAATTACTTTATGAAAAAAAAAGTATAGCTCAGAAATTTTAGACCACTCGTAAAATATCAACATTGTGTAAAGTCAAACATAATCGGCGTAAAGTTTACGAATCAGTCATCGGTATATACTCATCACCGATGATATTACCCATCACGTCCATACATAAGTGGAGTATTGCAACAACATTCCTATTTTACTCTATTACACACACTTCACAAATCTTACCACACACCGTTATTTTTCCTGATTTTTTCCATCAACACTTTTGTCAATGCTGAATCATAACTGACGTCGTCACGATTTGACCTCACTTTTTCGTTTTTATATGTTGTACTAAGACAAGATCTCATTAGTGTTTCAATTCTTCCGTTCTATTTTTGAATTGATATTACATACCGTAGAATAATGTTATACTTACATCCTTATTTCACGGTATTTACGAGTCTTCTCTTTCTTTCTAGAAGGGGTAATCTCTACGGAACATGTGGAACCACTTTTCTTAGTAAAACTTGACCCTAAATTAGTTACCTAGTTAAAAAGAATCCTTTATTCCATTCTCTGGTACTTCTACCCGAAGGGCCGACCGAGTCTGTCATTTATTGGACGGACGTTGTATCTTCTGGACCCAAACTAGGGACCCAGTCCTTCTAAGGGACCTCTTATCGTTGGGTGAGGTCACAAGAACGGATCTCTTAAGTACCTCTGATCGTCCGACGTCAGGTACCCCAGGGCTTCTCAGTCTGTGCTGGCTCGCTGAAGTGAAAGTGAAATATGAAAGTACGTAACCTCTTCCTTTACCATTAGGTGAGGTCGTAAGAACGGACCTCTTAGGGTCCCTGTCCCCTCGGACCACCCGACGTCAGATACCCCAGTGTGCCTCAGTCTGTACTGACTTCGTTGAATCGTCGTCGTCGTCGTCCGATGTCAGGTACCCTAGTGTTTCTCAGTCTATGCTGACTCCTTCTATTCTCTTCCTCCTATTGTGAAATTGGTACTTCTGTCGATAAGGAATTGGTACTTTCTGTCTTATTTTATAAGATGGTCTCCTTATTATCTTCGTCATTAAGTTTTCATTTCTTTGCTTTTGTATATGAACTCTTTACTACCGTCTAAAAATTGCCTCTTGTGTCCCAGGTACATTCTCATGGGAACCCACTCGTCTACGTCTAAACATAATCACTTCTCCCGAATTTTCGGGACAAATCTATGATGCGACAATGAGTCACATTTTTCCTTTGTCATTTTTCTCGTGACTAAACCTTCAGTTTCTAGACTAAAATTGTTTCAAGGTGTTAATGGTACTTATATATAAGAATGGAACCCGTTCAGTGAAGTAGAGACTCACAAATATCACTCCACTAATCTAGATTTGCATTTTATATTGGACTCGTACAATTCTCAACATTGTTTAAAAACAACAGTGACAACACCGAAAAAAACAACAACAAGATACGTTCAAATACCATAAACAAAACCTACAAAACCGTATTAACTTCTTACGAAATCCTTAATAACATCTGTCTAAATTACGATTTCTTTAACATTGTTTTTTTAGTGGACCCCAATAGAAAAGTTACCAGGAGCGTAAATTTTAATTCCTGAAAACTATAACATTTGTATTGTCAACTATTACCTTTTTAACATCTTTTCTTTTCTGTTTGCCTATTTCCGGTCCAACTCCGACCTCTCCCTATTTTCCATACTTTAACAGTGACGTCAAACCTCACACATTTTGTCTTATGTCATTTTTTTTTAACTTCACCTTCTCGATCTGTCTATTAAAACGACCTTTACACCCTTCCCTACTTAGTAACTCAGAAAAATCAGATCATTCATGTTGTATATGAGATCTTACACACGTAAATTCTTAACTATATACACCTTCTACCGACTCCTCACCTTGTACCTCAGTGAAGGTAGGTGTTTATGTCGTCTATGTGTTCGTCTTATTAAAGGTGTCTTGTGAATAACTTACGACCATCCTCTGAAGTTGGCAGGTTTTCCCGTTCTTGTGGAGGTGTGTTGACTCTTCCTGTTTTCTTTTTCTCCCCTTTTCAGATCTACACCTGACACGGAGTTCCTCCCTCTAAGGAGGAACTCCTTAGAGTTCTCCTTTCTAAGGACTTACGACCCTGAGTGAACTCTCGTCTACTCGGACCGACCTCCCTCTCGAAACCTCGGAACCTCCTCTCACGTTGGAAATACGTGTTCTGTTTTGTCATTAGGGTGAGTACCCGTATGCAGGTCTCTTTCGACTAAACAATTCTACGTACGTGGGGTCATAAATGTTATCGGTCCTGTACCTTCGTTGGTCTCCTTACCAATTTCTTCTACCCCATATGTAAATGTTACCTTATAATGAGTCTGAAATTTTTTTACTTTATTACGGTAGACATCGTTGTATTTACCTGGATAGTATGATTCACTTTAATTCAGTCTATTTCGGTTTATAGTTTACTACAGTGAATATACACTTCATAATTTTTTTTACTATGTTTACTTAAATGTTTTGTCTTTGTCAGGGTGTCTGAAACTTTTGTTTGTACTGATTGTTTTCCCCCCTTTAGTCCTTCGCCTATTTCATCCTCAAAACTTAATTATAATTTTATTTATTAGTTCTTTCTGTATGACATATCGTGTCCCTTGAAATGAGTTATCAGACATTATTGGATAAGTCCTTTTCTTGGACTCTTTCTTATCTATGTACATATAAATATTGACTTAGTGATATGTGGACTTTGTTGTAATATTTAACCGATATAAGGTTATATTTTATTTTCAATTTCTTAATTAACTACACACACTTTTTACTGAAGACTTCTGGTAACTACAAATTACAAGTCTTAAATTGTCTCATAATTTCACTTGGGGTATTAAGAAAAGAAGTCAAAATTCGTAATTTAAACACGGATATTCCTTTAAGTCACCGTAATTGTCTCTTCGGGGTTTACAGTGTGAATAGACTTAACATTAAATTCTTTCTTTAAAATTTCAGTCATTTTTCTTCGTTCCTCTAGTCAAGTCTGGTCAAGGTAGAATTCCCTCTAATTGGTACTTATAAGTGACCTTCCTGACTACGACTTTGACTTCGAGGTCATAAAACCAGTAGACTACTCTTGTCTGCTGAGGAACCCTTTCAGGGACTACGACCCTTTCTAACTCCTGTCTTCCTCTTCTCCCACAGTCTCCTACTCTACCGACCTACCGTAGTGACTACGTTACTTGTACTTGAACCCGTTTGAGGCCCTCTACTACTCCCTGTCCCTCCGGACCGCAAAACATCAGATACCCCATCGTTCCTCATCCTGTGCTGACCCGCTTACTTGTTGTTGCTCTTTTCTTCGTTCTCAAAAATTTATTATTTATAAATTTAATTTTAGGGTTGAAATGGAAGAGACTCAGAGTAAGAAGTAATTGATTTTTCCCTCTTATAGATAGACAATTCTAACTCACGTCCTGTACACTCCATTGACCACCACGAGAAGTCAAGTCAAGTCAGTGAGTCAGCACAGGCTGAGAAACGCTGGGGTACTTAGTGGTGTGCGGTCCGGAGGGACAGGTAGTGGTAGAGGGCCTCAAGTGTGTCTGAGTGTAGGTAGCTCAGTCACTACGGTAGGTCGGTAGAGTAGGAGCCAGCAGGGGAAGAGGAGGATGGGGGTTAGGGAGGGTCGTAGTCTCAAAAAAGGTCACTCAGTTGAGAAGAGTATTCCACCGGTTTCATGACCTCAAAGTCGAAATCGTAGTAAGGGAGGTTTCTTTAGGGCCCCAACTAGAAGTCTTACCTGACCAACCTAGAGGAACGTCAGGTTCCCTGAGAGTTCTCAGAAGAGGTTATGGTGTCAAGTTTTCGTAGTTAAAAAGCCGCGAGTCGGAAGAAGTGTCAGGTTGAGAGTGTAGGTATGCACTGGTGTCCTTTTTGGTATCGGAACTGATCTGCATGGAATCAGCCGTTTCATTACAGAGACGAAAACTTATACGATAGATCCAACCAGTATTGAAAAGAAGGTTCCTCATTCGCAGAAAATTAAAGTACCGACGTCAGTGGTAGACGTCACTAAGACCTCGGGTTTCTTTATTTCAGACTATGACAAAGATGACAAAAGGGTAGATAAAGGGTACTTCACTACCCTGGCCACCACGAGAATCACGAGTTATTTATTACCGATGACACTTAAGTAAGATCGTCTGGACTTTCTGTTTGAGTAGAGGAAAGAAAAGTTTTTTATAATACATAAATAAAGTATGGTGTTGAGGAGGATGTAGTTCGTACACAACTGACAACTAATACGATAAAGTATTAATTACAGTTTTTATAACATCATCCATTATACGTCTTAAGGATTCGAATTCATCTTAAACAGATCCAATTCTCTACTCACCACTTTTTTAATTCTATTGAACCCATAAAAACCATAAATGAGAGTTTAACTTAAATGTGCAAATATAGATTTTAGTTTTCCGAAGGGACCACCGAGTCTGGTATTCCTTAGACGAACGTTACGTTCTCTGGACCCAAGGTATAGACCCAACCCTTCTAGAGAACCTCCTCTCGTACCGTTGGGTGAGGTCATAAGAACGGACTTCTTAGGGGTACCTTATAAAACCCCGATCACAGAGTCTGTCATTCCTCAGACGGTCATCAAAAATTTTTACGGTCGTAAAATGATTATAAACGTGTAAAACAATTATACGTTACTCAAAGGTTAAAAACAACCAAGTGTGTCACTAAGGTATATGGGTCTATGTCACAATGGTGAACTAAAGGTACCCGATAAAGTCAAATATATGTAGTTCTCTAAGTTTCTAAGTTCAGAAATATGGTTTAGGTTAACTCTGACGAAACGAGGTCTATAATAATTTGGACATAAAAAAAAAGTTTTTAAAAGAAAGATTTTGTCTCATATTTCTTCGAGATATTACAATTCATATAAATCATGATTTTAAACTTTCTTTATGATTAAAAAATTTCTAAATAACCGGGTAAATAACCGAAACTCACTTCCGTTTTAAATCACGAAAGAAGAAATCGGTCTTCTTCGACCGTTTAATTAGGTTTCCTCATTTTACTCATCGTTATGTTCAACAGGAGAAAGTTTGAGTAACCGTCCACTTCTTCTATCAATAAATTGACTGTTCTTCAATAAGACTTAATAACTATCTAATTTTATTCATAATTCAAAAAGTCTCTACACACCTAGTCTTCTATCAGTATTAGTAAGTAATAAATATAGATGACTAAATGTATTTTTTATTGTAAATCTTTTAATATAGTTAGAGGAGGGACCTGACGGATGAAGGAGGGATAAAACGTTTTCAGACCCGTAGGACTATTGTATTTAGAATTGGTTTTCTCCTCGTTCAGTAAAAATACATTATGTACAACTTTATAAATATAAAAATTTATAGAAATAAAAATCTAGTAACAACTATTTAATATTGTGATTCATAAAATTAGTATATGACATGTCAAGGTCAAGTAAACGACTCAGTACAGGTTGAGAAACACTGGGGTATTTGACGTCGTGTGGTCCGGAGGGACAGGTAGTGGTAGAGGGCCTTAAATGAGTTTGAGTACAGGTAGCTCAGTCACTACGGTAGGTCGGTAGAGTAGGAGACAACAGGGGAAGAGGAGGACGGGGGTTAGGAAGGGTCTTAGTCCCAGAAAAGGTTACTCAGTTGAGAAACGTACTCCACCGGTTTCATAACCTCAAAGTTGAAATCGTAGTAAGGAAGGTTACTTGTGGGTCCTGACTAGAGGAAGTCTTACCTGACCAACCTAGAGGAACGTCAGGTTCCCTGAGAGTTCTCAGAAGAGGTTGTGCTGTCAAGTTTTCGTAGTTAAGAAGCCGACGTCAGTGGTAGACGTCACTAAAACTTCGGGGTTTTTTATTTCAGACTGTGACAATATGACATGTGGGTACACTATAAACACCTTACACACGTAAATATTAAATCATATTAGTAAGAATTTATGATACGATTTACTCTAAAATTTATCAGATAAATGAGTCCTTAACGTATAATCCTCAGTTACAAAATAATTTTAAATATTACCAATTCATAAAACAATTTTACAATATTTTAAAATTTTATCTTTATGAAGAAAGTGTAAAAAAACCTTTCTGTATAAGTTGTACTTGTAACAATCATGTTCAAAAGTATTTAAGAGTACATGATAAATTTCAAAGTATAGATAACATAAAATTAAGGTGACTGGTTCAAACTACATCGATTTAGGAGATAGGAAGGATTTAAAAGTAATTCTGACACTGTAACCATACTGTTTACTAAGTAGGACATCTAATAAAAAATAACGGTCAGTAGTCCTACAAATCTTTCTATTGACACGTATACAAATATTTATGAAAGATCTCTACAATGGTCATCAGACACTGAAAAAAAGAAAACTCTCGTGGTGGGGAGAGAGTGTGGTCATTTATGATTACATCATTAACTATGTAGGACTAATCATTAACTGTGTAGGACCATACATTAAAACTTTTAGAAGATTGGATCTACGTCAATGCCTCTTCCGCTACCGTTGGGTGAGGTCATGAGAACGGACCTTTTAGGGTACCTGCCTCCTCGGACCAGCCGACGTCAGGTACCCCAGCGTATCTCAGCCTGTGTTAACTTTGTTGAATCGTCGTCGTCTTCGTCAATTCGTGGAGTTAAGGGTTATTTTAATTAAACTACAGTCTGTAAGATACGGTACATTATTAGGTTATATGAAGTATCTCCACTTGTACTACAATTTATCTATCTACCTATGTGTGTTAGAATGTCAGAAAACTTTTACTGAAGTTCATTTGAACGTTTGGAGTGGTACTTGAACGACTGAGTTTAGACAAGTTCGTTTGTGTGGAAAAAATTTATGGACGTGGTACTATAACAACTTATATAATCAGTCAAGTCAAGTCAGCGAGTCAGCACAGGCTGAGAAACGTTGGGGTACTTGACGTCGTAAGGTCCGGAGGGACAGGTAGTGGTAGAGGACCTCAAGTGAGTCTGAGTGTAGGTAGGTCAGGTACTACGGTAGGTCGGTAGAGTAGGACCCAGTAGGGGAAGAGGAGGACTGGGGTTAGGGAGGGTCGTAGTCTCAGAAAAGGTTACTCAGTTGAGAAGAGTACTCCACCGGTTTCATGACCTCAAAGTCGAAATCGTAGTAAGGGAGGTTTCTTTAGGGCCCCAACTAGAGGAAGTCTTATCTGACCAACCTAGAGGAACGTCAGAGTTCCCTGAGAGTTCTCAGAAGAGGTTGTGGTGTCAAGTTTTCGTAGTTAAGAAGCCGTGAGTCGGAAGAAGTGTCAGGTTGAGAGTGTAGGTATGTACTGGTGTCCTTTTTGGTATCGGAACTGATCTGTATGGAATCAACCGTTTCATTACAGAGACGAAAACTTATACGAAAGATCCAACTAGTATTGAAAAGAAGGTTCCTCATTCGCAGAAAATTAAAGTACCGACGTTAGTGGTAGACGTCACTAAGACCTCGGGTTTTTTATTTCAGACTGTGACAAAGGTGACAAAGGGGTAGATAAACAGTACTTCACTACCCTGGTCTACGGTACTAGAAGCAAAAGACTTACAACTCGAAATCCGGTTGAAAAAGTGAGAGGAGAAAGTAAAAGTAGTTCTCCGAAAAATCGAGGAGAAGTGAAAGACGAATACTTTATTATATGAGGACAGTATTTTAAGGTTATAATAATAAAAGAGATAAAATAACTAGTTTAAAAATTTTTAATGATTATTGAAAATGTTTATAAAAGTTAATATTAAAAATCTCTAAACT
This sequence comes from Capra ibex, assembly GCA_006410555.1. Classification (NCBI taxonomy): domain Eukaryota; kingdom Metazoa; phylum Chordata; class Mammalia; order Artiodactyla; family Bovidae; genus Capra; species Capra ibex. The sequence continues at coordinate 30,711,451 of SJYO01016970.1, read as the reverse complement.
GAGGTTGTTTTCCAAATTACCGATTTAAGAAAAGGAAAAGAAATCCCCGAAACTAAGATGAACCAAAAGAAACGTTTTTTTATCTTTTACTATAAATGGTGGATGGAACAATAATATACTTCTACTCTGTTTCTTTCAGTAAACTAAGAATCCTTTCAGTGTTTGATACACAGATATCACATTCCGACTTTTACTTTAGGTATGCATTACAGAGACAGTCGTTTCTGAACCATCTTCCCCGAAACATTATTTATAAGTGAAGACGACGAAACCTGTGAGTTTAGGTAGGATTCCTAGAAACGACACAGTCCGAAACAAGATCTACTTCTTCGGGTCATCTATATTTCCGGTATAGAACGTTTATCCGGTATAAATAGTACCAGTTAAAATGGTACAAAATCTCTGAGAAGTACCGTTAAACCTAATATTATACACTAATTTATAAAGTGTCACTGGAAATACCGTTATAGTAATATCTTAAAAATTGTACCTTAACATTCGGGACCCTAAAGAAACCTCCCTTACTACGACTTCGACTTAGAGTTCATGAAACCGGTGGAGTACGCTTCTCAACTGAGTGACCTTTTCTGAGACTACGACCCTCCCCAACCCCCGTCCTCGTCTTCCCGTGCTGTCTTCTACTCTACCGACCTACCTTAGTGACTGAGCTACCTACACTCAGACTCACTTGAGACTCTTAGCCACTACCTGTCCCTCCGGACCGCACGACGCTAAGTACCCCAGCGTTTCTCACCCTGTGCTGACTCTCTGACTTGACTTGACTTTCGAGATGAAAATGTCATATAGTGGATGAATTGTAACCAGTTCTTCCACAGTGACTATTGTCACGACACGATCTATACTGTTTCGATTACTGATTTTTTAGGTCTGACATATGTTTCACGACCACTGATTTACACTCGAGGGAGGTTATGGATCCCACAGTAGAATTCGTTCAATAAATCGGAAAGGTTCGGAGAAAAAGAAGCGGATAGATCCTCAATAATAAAAGAAATAGTAATCTATAACATTCTAATAGACCTTAATATCTATCATTAATTTAAATGACTTAGATCACATGTTGTACAACTTTCTCAAATTACTTAAAATACTAAGTAATTTAGTATTATACTTACTATTATATATATGGAAGATTCATATATATATATATATATATATATATGGAAGATTCATACCAATTTATTAGGGTGCCTGTCATGATTATAGTGAATAAATTGGGTGTGTGACTCGAATACATCTGTATAAAACAACGAAAATGAATGAAGGTTTAAGGGACTATCAAACGTCGTCCTAAAGAAATTATTTTCAAAATCAACATTAACATACACCTATACAAAAAGTAAAATTCCTTTAATAAGTCAGTGTTTATAACCATATTTTTAATACTCTTATGAGACACGATATGAATCGAGAAAATACTATGTTTTAAATCAAATTGTCTTAAAATTTAATCTAATTTTTACGACTCTGTACAAACTTTACCTCCACAAATAAAAGTGAAGTCGAGGTTTATTTTCAAACGACCTGATTACTCATAGTGTTAAAAATTTCATATTTACGTATAACAATATCAAAATTCGTCACTACATCATATTATTTGTTTAAAATCATATTATTTGTTTAAATTCATATTGTTTACATTCATATTTAATAGGTGACACATATATAAATAAATACATACATAATCACACATATAAATATAGAAACGGTATCTATCAAAACTTAGGATAAAAATTTTGAAAAGGTCTCTATTAAGAGAACTTTTCTTTCCAAATAGCAAATGAACGAAAGTTAGAGTAGAAGAGTTTTAATAAATAATTAGGGTTTATGTTCCTCTGATCGCCCCGTAAAATACTGGAGATGTATATTTTGTCTAGTAAATTTTAAAAAATTTAGATGAGTAACCGTATAGAATTAACACCGACCCTAATAAAGGATATGTTGGTCCTCAACCAAGTCTAAACAACTGATTGTAGATTGTGCTCAGACTTAATATCAACTTTGTTTTGACATATAAAACAACGAACATTTGACAATGACGAACTTTATTTTGAAACTAAAAGAAAGAGAGAGGGAAGGAGAGAGGGGGAGAGAGAGACAGTCCAGCTCAAAATCGAGTCCGTTCACCGTTACCCCAATAGGTAAACGACCTAGAATTTAGACCCGTCTAAGTGTTTGACTACCCGGTACTCTCACTCCGAGTGTGTCAGTATAAAAGAGCACTGCCTCTCTGAGACAAGAGACCTCCGAGACTACCGTGGTAAGCTTGCACCAGAACTACCAGTCACATATGGTGACACCTCCCATAAGGGAAATTCCGAACTGTTACGGAGTATAACAGGGTTTGGTCATTTATCGACCAATTTACACAGTCGTCCATTGTAAATGTTAAAAGAAATTTTGAACGAAACCTGTATTTACAATCACGAGTATGACAATGGTTATTTTTTATTATTGAAAGACGGATAAATAAACAGAAAAAAAAAAGAGAGAGGAAAACTATTCTTAAGGCTTTGTCTCGTAGAAACGATCACCAAACCTTCTTTGTCAAAATGTTACTGCGGATTACTGTCTGATCTACTTAATGTCCTCTAACTAAAACTTACAATCTTTTGTTTGACGTCCTCTTGGTCCGATGAATTTTTTTTTTTTTTTTTTTTTTTTAGTTTAGATTTGACTTTCTTCTGGAATTCACATTAATACATATCGTGCCCCTTTCCGAAAGATGTTCGTTTCCCAGTTCATCTTAAACCCTCGTATGCAAAAGTGTATAAGAAATAGTTACTAACACGAAATAGACAATTATTATTAGTCTCTGACGTCCACCGAATTTAGATTTACGTTTCGAGAAGTCTTGAAAGTAGAGACGTCGGGTACGTTCTTACGTAGCCCATATCAATGTTACAAAAAATAAATTAATAAACTAATCACAAAATAACATTAAAGTCACGTTCATTCATATAGCGTGCGTGCACTTTACGGAAAAGGGGAGGATTGCGTGCGTAGGTGTCATATTTTACGCTGACGAATCTCTTACGAGATCAGACTAGAGTTCCTCGTCGAGCCCTAAAGCTGGATCGACCCGAGTCTTCGGTCAACAACCGCGACAGGCACCACGACTCCTTAAGGGCCGACGGCCGTCTTACTCGAGGCTTAGTCGTCAGACGTTTGACGAGAGTCACTACGTCTTTGGGTCGATTTCAACGAGGAAAGGAAGTGCAGGTGTCAATCGTAAAAGACCACACATTCTCCCCTAAGTTCGTTGTATAACACCTACTACGACTACAATAACGGCCGCCTCACCCGAAATTCGATGTCGTACGACAACGACTAAAACTAGGAGTCTCGGATCGGTTTAGTGGAGATGACGGCATAGTTTGTGACACATTCACTTGAGTACACACCTCCTCCGTATTAGTCGACCCTTTAAAGAATCTTCATAGACCCTTTTCCGATTTTTATTCAAGTTGTACTAAGAAGAGGACTCCAGACCTAACGATGTCCTGGTCGTAACGAAGAACGAAACTTAAGACTTCTGTCCAGGTTTCGTATAAAGAATACACACAGACGACACAAAGAGAGACCTTCCCGCCCTCTGACGAAGAACTGACACAAGACTTTACCCTCCATCTTACCTAACGGAAATTAAGTTCGGACTTTTTACATAAGAAACCTATTAATTTCTCTTTGACGAAAGGATTGTGTTCGCACTAGAAAATCAAGCATAACCAAACACTGGGGGTGGTGGTGGTAAATTGGAGGTCTCACTAATCCATTCACATAGAATACTGTACTCAATACAAACAAAAGAGTTTCTTTATCTACGTCAGTAAAATTTAGTATACATCGTTACACCCCTCCCCCTTTCAAATCGACCCTTCGCTAGGAGTCAAATCGTCACAAATGAATGAATAATTTCTAGAAGCCTATTTGTAAAACTAAAGATATTATAAAGAAGAGAATTTATTTATAATTTAACGTGTTGTCATCGTGTCAATCCTTCTTACGAAAAAATTTTTATTATTCAAAGAATGTAACTTCTATTCTGGAACAAAAAAGGTACGTTTAAATTTTTACATAAAATATAAATTTTTTGTACAAATTACAAATATATTTCACTCATACTGTAGGGATATAATGGAAACTCAAACGTAAATGGGATTGGACTGTGTAATTACGGATGGACATCGAACGTTTCTCTAGTAAAAGACAGACACAGGAAAACTTTGTCTTACTAGACCCATAAAATAAACCGAATAGAACGTACATAACTGTTCTATGATGATCTTTTGACATTCTTTCGTGTCATCGAGGAAAAAGAAGATTCTATTTGAAAGATTCACACATCCTTTACATATTTACGTACTGAATTAATCTTTTAATACTAAAAAGTCTTCGAACACAATACAGACATCGGAGATATCATTAAATTCTCTTTTTTACGAAACAGTTTCCCTCGAAGGTCGAAGAGTTCATCTTAATATCCAAACGTAAAAAAAGCAAGACAGTACTGAGTAATAAAAACTGTATAAAATTTTCTCTAGGTAGAGGAGATAGTAGTGGAAGCGTCTTCCTTAAGATTATAATCTCTCAAAAAAGAGAACTTCCTTCCGTACTTATATGATAGAAGGTAAAATGATAATGGTCTTAAAGGTATAGATTGAATTTTACGTTTATATTGTCAATAACTTCAAAAGATTACGGTAGAAATAGAATGAATTTTAATAATACACGTATACAATCTGATTTTATCTACCAAATAGTGACGATAATATTAGACTTTTATTTACTTACTGGGAACATTTTACTAGACCTTTACGGGATATATGTTAAAATCGTTATAACCGTATTTAGGTCGTTGTACATTTATCTGTTTACTTAATAAATTGTAAAAAAAGTTAGATAATGAGGGATTTCAGTGTTAAAGAGGTTCCGAAACATACTCTATCAGTGAGATTGGTAAATTTATTCTCGGGTGTTGGTTGTGAGGGTAGTTCATGATTATGATTCACTTCAAATGTCCTTAGTCATTGTGGTTTCATATATTCCATGTAAAAGATACTTAACTGTTATGGAATAATAAAATCCTTTGAAGTTTGTCAACAGGTAACCGTAAAAACACGTTTAACGGATTTACGTTCATAGAAACCGTACAGTTTTTCTCTCCATATAAAAACTCTTATACACTTACGATAAAATGTAACTTCATTAAGTTCATAATAAAGAATGTACTCATAATCTGAGTTCAATGACATTTTTATTAAATGTCTATGTAGGAAGGACGGGTGATCCTCGAATGAAGGACTTATTTTATTTCCACACCTGTTATTATGTTTATTTAAATAAAAATTGTTTAGGAAAAGTCATGTACCGTAAAAGAATAAAAAATACATTTCAAAAGTAAGACAATGAGTGATACCTTATGAACACGATAAAAGGAAAAATTGATACAAAGTTTTAGGTTTAAGTATAGGTGGATTTGTTCATTCGGTATAACTCTGGTGACAACAAGAGGTTAATACCCGTATTTCTTCATCCTTCCGGAAACATGGTCGAAGTAGGTCACTATTAAACGTAAGTTGACAACAAAAAAACAGAAAGAAAATCTTCGTCGTACAAAAGAGTGATTAGAGACCTCAAAAGTGTGTCTACTGACATTGTATATATGTAAGACAGTGAGTGATCAAATCAAAACAGTCACTTGAGTTTCTCACACGTAAGTCTATAAGAACTCAATTAACATTGATAATTATGATCGTTTTAACTCAGAGGCATTTTGGTGAAGAATGTTCTATCTGTTTCGATCTGGAAACTTTAAGTCTTCCATTTAATTTCGAATTTATAGGTTCCATTTTCTTCAAGTGTTTCCTGTTTAAAATTACGTGTACAACAGTTCCTAGTTGGGAGGTTTGAAGTATTATTTCACGTCTATCAACGTACTTGAATCAGATAGACTCCAAAATCATCGAAGGTTTAACCCAAAGGGTCCACCGAGTCACCATATTTCTTAGGAGGACGTTACGTCTTCTGAGTCCTAACTAGGGACCCAGTCCTTCTAGGGGATCTCTTCCTTTACCGTTTAACGAGGTCATAAGAACGAACCCTTTAGGGTACGTAAAGGGACTCCTCTGACTGTCCGATGTCAGGCACCCCGGCGTTTCTCAGCCTGTACTGAATCGTTGAGTTGTTGTTGTTGTTTTGAAGGTTTATCTAGAGTTTATTTGTCTAGAGTTTGTACAATTTTCGTACCCAAATTTACTTGGATATAAGATAAATATATACAGTTTAGTAAGAAAAATTTATAAACAAAAGTCGAACGGGGAGAACATAAGAGTACCTTCCTCGACTCATATAGATTATAATCCTCTTGTAGGTCTTCGGCAACTCCTCCCCCTACCGAGAAGTATAAGTACTTCGAACGTATGACGATAACCAGTAGGGGCCTGACCAGTGGAGACGACGGTAGTCAGTACTTCTGATAGGACGACTACTTCCACTGGTCTGGAGGTCATTGCTGTTGGATTAAAAACTACTGATAGCTCCCTTCCCCACACACCTACTGTCACCGAAACATATGTTCAACCCTCTTTCTAAAAAGGGTCCCGTAAGGTTGACGGGTACACAGACACGAGACCTACCTGGACAGACACTGGTCGGTCTTACGGGATTTTAAGTGGGTTTCACATGATTTCACCTTGTGTTACCTACGACAGGACTCACGTTTCTTCAGTTTTTGAAAACACTTATAGTACCCTTTTTAATGTTCTAGAACCTCCTTAAATTCCATACTCAACGGGAGAGATAAGTAACTTGTGATTGTAAAATGTGGTGTATGAATCTAGTGCTGTAATTTTAATGTCAACTTTTTCGTGTAAAAATTCAAAGAGAAACTAAATGTTTTTACACTGAGGTCAATCGGATTCATGGTGATACCACCATGTTATCCGTTAACCAAACAGCTGGTTATAGACATCCCAAAGTGTTCTTAAAAAAAAGGAAGTCTTCATAAACCTCGTACGAATGGTAGAAAATAAGAACGGGAATTTGTAAAGTAACATAATAATGTTTTATACAAAAGATTACCTTTGTTAAAACAAATTTTTGATATACAAATAATTACAAATTTAAAACACTCAAAACACACACTCACATACACCGAATAATCGGACATAAACCTCGATAAATTAACATCAGATCTTAATAGATAAATCACATACCTTTAAGTTCATGATGTCTCTGTGTGAAGACTCGACACCAGAAACATAATTCTTATACGCAACCTGAATGAACAACATCTTGTACTAAGGGTAAGACAAGAGAATAGAAATCTAAAAAAAAAAAAACTGTATATTCTAGGGTCTCTTTTAACTTAAAATAGTATCTGGGAACATTTTGCATCAAAAATTTTTTCCGATTAAAATGTCCGAAGGTCGGAGTTACCATAAAAGTCAGAAAGAAAATACGAACACAGTACAACAGTTCATTGCACCTGAAGTAAAAATGGAGAAGAAACTCGTAGAAAAAAGATTACTGACCAAAATTAATCCCAAAGTATGTTCGGTCTAGACTTGGGAATTCCATATTTAATTATATAGTTGTACGGGAGTTTACGTTACTGTCAAAACGGAACACCAAAGACAGTATAACCACCGAACTATATTTCTAAAAGTAAAATGGATTGGTTCAAGACACTGTTGTACGAGTCTTTATACATTCGTTTTCTTCAATATCGATCAAAAGGTACACAAATACACATTCTCTTCTTACAAGTCAATAATCGTAACTGGGTTAAAGGAAGAAATGTTCTCAGTTTACCATCTTCAGTTATGTGCCCTTTTCCAAAATTCTCTAGTACTAGTCTCATGAAGGACACACAACCGTTAAGTAACGTAAGTCAGATAAGATTCAACACCCAAGTTTGGTCTAGATTAAATGGCTCTTTGGGTTATTAAACCTGATCAAAGAAATCTTGTACTCTCTTTAAAGTCACTATTAATAGTGTAAGTTGAAAGAACATACATTCACAATAAGATCTGAAAAAGTACATAATACTATAAAACGACATGTTGTAACTCTTCTCCGGACTCTTAGATCATTTTAATGGTAATGACTGTAGTTTATTATCAATTCTCACAGTATGTAAATAGTCAAGGAAAGACCAGAAATTATGTAACCTGTGTAAAGCTGTATCCCATTGTTTTCATTTACGTTCATGAATTGTGCACTGACTGACATCAGTACCAAGATCTTAGTCCAATGAGAGGAGATAATGCGTAAAAATAAATCTCAGCTTATTTTTCTGTAAAATTCTATCGGATCGGGTTCGTTTCAACATACGGTCTATTTTAAACTCTAATAATTTATAACTGATGGTTTAATTTATTTTCTTATTTTCTATGACTAAAAAAACTTGAATCGAGTAGTGATTTTTACGATATCAAAAGGGACAAAAACAATCTAAGAATAAGGTTTCTATTTTTGGTAAAACGGTATAGTTTGTTCTTTCTATATAGCAATTATTAAGGAAGTAAGATTAATAGACACGTACGACATTAATTATAAATTGGACAACTATACGTGTTACAAAAGGGACTGAATATTATAGTGACTAAAATTTAGTTACACTAAAAATTTTTTCTTTTGTCTATGGTGAAAAAGTGTTCCTAAATCAAAATTCTCGAGATCTCTAAAAGATCTAATTTAATTATTCTAACCTTCTTGACTCTGGTTGGTTCAAACTATGAACAGGTTTTAACAGTTCAATAAATTGGAAAAAGACTTTTGTAAGTAAGATTGTTATTTCGGATATAGTGAAGAGTTTTGTGAAACCGAGATCTCAGTCTTTCTGGACCTAAATATAGGTCTAAGTAGTGAATCTACATTCTAAAACCTTCCTCAGAAATTTGAAAAACTCGGTGTCATTGTAAGTGATGTTTTAATGGTAGTATTATTAAAGAAGACAACTCTCCTCTATAACCTTTCTTAATCACTTTATTAAATATACTTCAATCCTTAGAACATGTGTTATCTATGACTTTTTCTACCAGGAAAGTGAGAAAGACTTAGGATCGTAGGTCCTTAAAAGAGACTCAAGACGTAAGAAAGTACAGAAGTGGATACAGAGTACTGCCTTCGAACTGAAATTTTCAGTGAGTTGACTTTTTTAAGGTTGTTAAAAAATTTAAAGTATGAATAGATACATTTGATAATACGGCTTCATTTATAGTCGGTAGAACGAAGAGAAGATTAAATCAAAGAACAGAGAACATTCGACTAAAAATTTCGATGTACGTCGAAAGTGTATTATTAGAACCGTACAATAATTCCTCGGACATATCACCATAAGAACATACAATATATAAGTAGACTATTCGTAAACAACCTGAAAAATCATATGTTCTATGACATCAACATGACATGTACGTAATCTCTCATTTTCTAGATCTTCCCTTGTAGAGGTGAGTGTTCCTTCCGTACTTGATTCAACCTCTCTCTTCACCCCTTTTCCGTTACATTTCGTACACTAACACTTCCAGTTGTGGTTCCCCTAATACCACGGTCTTTGAATAGTTGCACCATACTCCAAACCAGTCTGTTTGATTTGACAGAAAAAGAAGTCCTTCCAGTTTCTCCTTGTATAAGAATTTTTTAATTTTAAATAGATCCTCCTAATTTTAAGGTTTCTCCTTTGACGAATTCGTTTCAGTCTATAAACCTATTTATTTTAGTCGTTCTTTTCTTCTTTCTACTCTTACTGTCCCTTGACTTAGAATGATTTTACGATAATAGTCTTCTTTCTCCATTTGAACTTATCACAAAAGTCTTTCACCTTTCTCCTTGAGCTCATGATCCGGTCTTATCTAAGTCAGATTTCTCATTGTTCCCTGTTTTACGTCCAACAATATGTATCTCAACTGGATCAATTTAATGAAATATCGGTTCATAAATTAACTTACCTTCACTTCTCTCTAATTACCGACCCTTTCGCCTTGACAACGTCTTTTGTTTCTTACTCTGGTCGAACATATTTCTGTTTTTGTAAGTCCCTGTCAGAACTTCTATTTTTGGCTTTAAGGGATCATCTCAGCTAAGATGAGTGGTTGCAGAAGTTCAAATAATTTGAGAGTCACTGAAGAGAAGGGACACACGACCGTGTACGACCGGGTGTGGAAGAATGGTAAATACGTGTGTACACCTTCAGGTTGATTTGACGAAGGCTTGAGGCCAATTTAGAGTAGAGTTGACGTTTCGGAGGAGACTGACCGGATGACGACATAGGACCCGACGTAGAGTATGGTAATATTGTTCCTGTCATCAGTCTCGGTCTGTGGTAATTCTCGAAATACACATAATATCGTGTAAAGTACTATTGTGATACTTTACTGTGACAATAATCGTGACACAATGTCTATTCTTTTGACTTCGTGGTTTCACATTTATCGAACGGGTTGTGGTATGGATTGTATCTTTTTGATCCTAAGTTTAGGTCCGAAGGACCGAAGTCGTATATTTGAGTAATGGTGGTAGAAATAGTGTGACGTTATTACATTTGACTTTCCTGAAGAGAGAGGGGGTGACCTGTCACTTCGTAAATTCCGACCCCTGTTACAAAAGAAAAACGAGGAACCAGGGTTGGGGTCGTGGTACATTTGGTGTATTGTCCGTAAATTACATAAAACCACTTATTTCACTCAGTCCTATATTAATTTGTCTGTCTTATATTTTCCAATTTCAAGGGAATTTCATGGAAACAAAGACAAATACACAACTAGAGAGGTAAAATTAATCTCTTCGTAAGTTTGAAGTCCATCTCACGAGAGACCCGGGGATGTCTAATGTATGTAACAAGTATTTCGTACATAAAGGTAGGACGAAGACGAAAGATGAGGCAGAGGGGTGGAGAAGGATTGATTACGAGTGGGACCTAACGGAAAGGTAGGGTTCACATTACTGGTGAGTCACAAAATCAACACACCAGACTACGATATGTCAATGTTTTTGTACAGTGATGTAGTCACAAAAGACTAGTGATTTAAACTTACATTTAACGATATGTGCACAGTGGACTACCTTTTTTATGACAGTAAATATTTGTAAACCTAAAAAAGGTTGTGAATGACTATATTCCAAAATTTTACCGAAAGTGTGAGAGGAAAAACTTTTGACTTAAAAGGTCACAAGACCATTATAACATAATTCTATTTCCAGTAGTACATGATCCAAAAGAGAAGAAAGTACACATGAGTCCGTTTTACTGTGACCTTGGATGAAAAATTCTTTATTCATATTTATTATTTAATGTCATCGTAAAGGATGTCTTTTGGAACTAACCTTTACATCCAACATAGCCCACACGAAGACACGAATTGGTAGAGTACGACTCAAAAAATTTCCCTCTTTATTAAAGAATAAAAAGAGTTATAAAAATATTGAGAGTGAGTCGATCTTAATCGGAAAAACCTTAAAAAATATGAAGTATTGAACATGACTAAATCAAAATCCAGTCTGTGACTTCTAATATGATGAACGTTGACTTTCTCTAAAAAAAAAAAAATAAAGTCGAAACGTATCGGACAGAATTTCACTAAAAGACGTCAGTTGTGGGTCATGGGGATGAACTCCTAAACCTAAACGGGTTTTGGACGGAAAGAGAAGTCCGTGACTGGAAACATGAGAAGGGTAATACCCGGTTTCTGTCAACTAGTTCAAAGACCCAAAATAAAAATTATCCAAGTCACACTAATAAAAGAGTAAAACGTGTAAAACATTTATACAATGTCGAATTTTTTTTTTTTTTTACAAAAGTACGACACCATTCGACAAATCAAAAACGGGACTTAAAACCTGAATCGTAAATTTAGAACTCCTTTCGTCGTTTGTCCTGTCTCTTAATTAGTGAGTCTCATAAGACGGTTTAGTAGTGTGGGTATTTTTAACAGCTACGGTTGATTCTAACTCTTGACTGAGTGAGATTTTACCGATGTAAGTGTCCTTCTGTCCAAAGGGTTAAAAGAGTAATTAGATACAGGGTAGTAATTACAGGTATATTTTCACTCATCTTTCCTAAAAAGTTCAATCCTAATCCTCTAAAGAAAAAAAAAATTACAGACAAAATTATGTCCTTTTCCTACTTTTCGTCGTATAAGATCCTTGACTAATGGTTTATACACTTTCTTGTCCCCCTTTTCGACATTTCTTTAAAGTTACTCCCCTATTAACAAACGTCTTTACGGTAAATAACATGGGGTGGGTGAGTAGACGGTAACGTGGTCAAGGATAATTATACTCTCCGTGTCTTTGATTCTACAAACATGATCTGTTTCTCTATGTCTTACGTAGAAAGGTTTACATACTTCTAACATCATACATAATATACATAAAGTAACGGTGATTTACCTTAGTTTGAACGATACTTGTAGGACGACTTTATACCCTCTGTTCCGTCCTTTCTGGAGAGTAGAATTGTTGACCCTCCCCAAATAAAAAAAAAAATAAAGACAAAAAAACTAGTGGACATAAGTAAAATTATTACCTTTTACCCACTTAGAATTCTGATACTCACCCCAAAAATTTGTATAAAAAGGGTTCTCCCCTATCTGTTCAAGAATTGTTCATCAACCCCGTAAACATTCTAAGGTAACTTTCAGTCAGGATCTTTTGTAATATTAAAGTATGTTGTTTCTATTGACTCCAGAAACAACCCTCTAACTCTTCTGATTAAGGTGTCAACAACTGAGATGTTATACGTCAAAAACAAAACGTCTAGTACAACAAAAATCATAATTTTAACGGAGACTCACTTAAGTTCGTATCCAAAAAAAGGAAAGTTCATCGACGTTTTATTGTCTCTAATTCATTAGAATTAGTCATTACTGACAACGAGTAGACTTTGAGTCGGGGGTCGTACATGGTGTTCGTCGGAGTTTCACCTAGTAAGAGTTACTAGTAAGAGGGATCTCCCTTGTGGGTAGAAACATTTATTGATCCCTCGTAGACGACTTAAACATATTACAGACTGGTCAAAGTTTCTAATCTTCAGTTAAAAAAATCTTGAATTTAAATATTTCAAGGAGTTTGGGAAAGAGTAAGAAAAATTTAACACGAGTAGACCAAAAAAAATTAAGATGTCTTGATGTAATTTAAATCCTTTATCTAACCTCAAAACTTTATTAAACAAAAAAAGTTTTCGGAGTCACTCTTGACTTTTACCGGGAGTTGTGAAAAGTTTAATACCCTCATACTTAATATCAATATTTATCGAAGGTGCAATTGGGGACTTCCCTACTTTATCAGAGAATGAAATTTAAAATTGTCTGAACTACCAGTCGACCAGGAAATTAATCAATTTACATCTATGTGTGTGACTAAAAATAACGACAGGAAGTATACCATTCTACGACGGAAATTACGACGGAAATCACACTATTTGTACTGATCTCTCTAAACACAGACCTGAAGATAGGGGACACGTGTACCCCTCTAACCACAAACTAAACGTCGGTGTAGACTCTAAACACCTCGAACAGTGACGATCACTGATGTCGTCTGAACTCCAGTCAGTAGTTGACAAATATTTGAAGCGACAGGTAAGGACGACTGAGCGGTTATGAAACTCCTCTACTTGGACCTCTCACTGGACCATCAAAGGGGAGGTTTAAAATTGAGATTAACATGTTCTAAAACCTGTACAATCTTTAAACGATTAGACAGTAACACAAAAATGAGTGGTTTTATGTATCAGTTACCGTACTGATACAGGATATGGAATACTGTATTAGATGTATAAAATACGTTTAAAACATCTAATCAGATATTAGATATATCAGATTTGACTTTAACAAAGTCTGTAAGTAAGACAAACATATACATACACTTTAAACTCTCTCGGACCTTTACAAGAATGAAATTCTTTTAGAAGTGTTAATAAAGATTGGGAAGAATAAGTGGGACTAGTATAAAAAAACAAAACAAAAGGAAATTGAACACATAGTTTGTCATACAAAATGTTTCATATCGTGTTCTTTTTTTTATGACTAAATACAAAATCAATATAAATTGGTTTGAAAGTTCCTTCTCGAACTTTGTTTATTGAGTTCCACTAAAGTTCACGAGTCACCCAAACGAATGGGTTCACTAGAAAGAGTTCGAATCAGTAATAATTATCCCTGACCGAATAAAATCTCAGTCGAATAAAATCCAAACCTGGAAATTAGTGGTGACTAATCGTAGTCATTAAAGTTAGAGTATGTGGTGGTAACAACTAAAGGAACGGAGGTCGGACGGTAGATCGTGTAGTGTTATTTCAGTAAAAACGTTCCTAAATTACTGTGGTACTTTTCTCACTTACTTCATGGTTTCATTGTTCTTTTAAGTAAATAGAGGACTTTTCAAAAATAGACCATAATAAAAAACTGATATATTTCAACCAATTTCACCTATGTATAGATGACTTGTGTTGAGTCAAAAGAGGTATAATACAGTACTCTGGTATTTGTTTGGAGTTTATTTAAATTAGAAAGATAGATATCCTACCTATGTTATTACAACGGTATATAGATTACTCCTTATTTATCATAACCCTTAGACTTTTAATTTCATAATGTATACTTCAAATTAATTGTTAAGACTTACGAGTTTTCAAACACACAAGAAAAAAATTTAATTTGTAATGAACCTACTCTAAAACTTGATTGAAACAGAATTATAACTAGGAACTAATAGTAACAATAAAGAATCGTTCCCTAACCTAAAGATCATAGACTTATATATATTTAAGAAGATAGATTTTTTTCCGTTCGTAACACCAGAAACGAAAAAAAAAATTAAGTATTAGATTCAGAAAGGATGAAAATTCTTGACTGTTGTCTTAAAATCTAGACCTTTTCTTGAAAGTTGAAAAAATGTCTACTATTTTGTTTCTGGTTGTCTTTGAATCACCTTTGTGGTGTTACCGACTGTCTCGAATGATAAACGTTTCCGTTATATTTATATACAAAGGACACCATAAAATAGATGTAAAATCTGGAAGTCTGAATAACGAGTAAACGTAGAAAGAAAGGTTATTTATATGACCTACGTCTTTAAATAAAGTCGGTTAACAGATATCTTTACACTATAGTCCTGGATAGAGGTACTGTTGGTCTCAATGTTTGTCTGTTCTTGTTATTTTATAACCGTATAGATTTTAGTCAGAAACTGTGTCTATCTCCAGTTAAACGTTTTCTTCGGATTCAAACGTTTCCGAGATTATTTTCTCCTACGAAACAGATTTTTACTTTTTAACATATTAATTTCGTTTATCATATCCGGTATTATTTTAATATAATTTGTGGTAGATAAAAGTGTGTCTTTTATGATCCTTCTTTGTTTCCTTGATTTAATCGACGGGAACGGGGTATAAACCACTAAAATCCTTGTCTTTTCCAGACACAAGAACTAAAAAAAAAGTAAGACGTTTGACAGTGGTGAGTGATGTACTGTCCTCATCTCACACTTTTTACCTGCTTCTCATGTTTTTAATAGATCGACATTCTGTAATCTTGTTTCCCGATAGGAATTGGACCGCATACTAGTCATAGTAGATTCCGTCCTTACAACGTTTTCAAGTGTAAGGAACTGGAGAGGGAGAAGTCCCGGTTGGTTTTACCAGATGTAAAGATAAAATTTCAAAGTCTAACAAGATTACTAGTCGGTCGATCTAAAAATCGTCCTAAAAAATAAAAGAAAAAACACCGGTTCATTAAGACTCTTTACTACGTAGAAAATTGTGGAGAATCTTTATACGTCACAGACTAGTATATATAATCATATGACTGTCGTGAACTTTTACAAATTTTCCAAACAAACTCTCAGTCATACTTGTGCCAAGTTGTCGATTCTCGAGTTGTCATACCACTTCTGATATAAAATCTCATCCAAGATGATGAACGGTCGGTTCATTGATCCGTGTGTAATGAAGTCATACGGAATCACGTGTGTAGAGATTTTATCTCTATAATCATTTTTGATGAACCGTGTGTTATTCCCTAAGTATTTTCGATAGACTGTAAAAATGATGATAACGAGGATTGGGCATAAGTCAGGTCATAAAGTGTTTAAATACACTGTCGTCTTGTGAAAACAAGGGAGACTTGTAGATAATTGTAGAATTTCAAGTATTCGTAAGTTACTTTGGTAAATTCTTCATAAAACAATTACTGGTTCTAGTAGGAAATAAGGAAATAGACTGAGACTACCCGTTAATTACTATTCTTAGATATATAGAGTCGAATAGAAAATAACAGACCAGGAAAAATTTCAAAGGTTTTAACGTCAATTACAACAATAAACACAATTAATTAAAAACAAGGTATCTTGGTTACATTTACCTGTTACTGAATAAGTTGTATTACCGTTACTACGGTCAATGTTCCCTAGTTGTGTGATGTTAGATAATCGGTTTAGATCTAGTGGTGGGTAAAAACATTCATCTCAAAATAACTTTTTATCGTTACGAATAAGTAATACATAACACACACTACCGGAAGTCCGACGTTAGGTCTTGACTCATCAACGAGACCTCTAATATACTGGGGGTATCCAGTTTTTATAAATGGCATACCGAGAGATATCTTTTTCAAATGGTTGAAGAACAGATCCTAGTGTAAGAAGAGGGAAAGTCACGACACACGAGTCAGTGAAGTCAGTACAGGTTGAGAAACGCTTGAATCGGACGGTCCGAGGAGACAGGTGGCCTAAGAGGTCGTTCTTATGACCTCACCCAAAGACACGGGAGGAGGTCCTCTAGAAGGGTTGGGTCCTTAACTTGGGTATATAGACCGTAGAGGCCTCAACGGTCGTCCAAGAAATGGGTGACTCGACGGACCCTTCGGGAAGAGGGGAAAGACAAAGGGAGTTCAGAATGACAGTAGTCTAGTACGATTGAGTGTAAGAAGTTTCAATGTCTAAGAAACCCATGACAATCCATATCCAAAATGAAGTGAACATCCACCAGAACCCCTACAGAAAGGTGTACACCTTTAGAAGTTTCCGTAAATTGAAACGGACAAAATTTACATAATATGTATGAATTGTTGTCTGTGCAATTCAGTAGTGAGAAACGTGTAAACAGAGCTTCCTCATACCGAAACGAGAAACGTGACTACATATTATTGAATTATTGAAGGATGAATGACTCTTAAGAGTCTACTGTATCTATTCGTTTCTCCCATTTTTACCACGAATTAAAACTCTAGGGTGTACGAGAGGAAACTCTCACACTATTTAGTCTATCCATAAAAAGTAAATTATATTATATTATCTATATAAAGGATAATATAATTATTTACTTTTATACATAGAATAGACGAATTAATCTACAATTCAAGTGATTGTTCAAAAGTCCAGTTGAACGTATTATGTACCAAACTAAGGTAATTTACGGAAATTACAGAGACTGTACAACTCTCCACTATCCACACTCCGTACATGGTTTAACATATTCTGTACTTAGACTGGGAGTTCCACGAGGATCAGATAGTTTTACTTGTGACGTCTATTGGTGTTTATCGTCTACCAGACCCTGCTAACGAGGCCTCGAGTATAGTCCTTTCCTTGTTGAATTAGTTTTCTCGAATCCTTCTCGGATTCTCACTCCTAAAGTCACGTGACTTTTATAAAATCTGTTTTAACCTCTTAATCGTTTTTAGTGACCTTTCGTGTAAGTATCTTTTAACTCAATTGGGTTCACCGGTCTAGTCTCCCCTGTCTCCTCTGTTTTTCACTCTCTACTCTCTCTATTCCCCGTACCTTGGTCGAGTGTCTCACTTCTGGTCCGAACCCTTGAACTTGGTTTCGGACCTTGTTCACATTTTAGTGGTTTCCGGACCTCAATCACTGTATTGGTCTAAACACAGACTCCCTTTATATTTATGAACGACTGTTAAAATACTCGAAAAAAAAAATAGAAACAAGGAAGTACCTTACTAAATCAAGATTCTACTAAAAATAAAAGTACAATATGAACTATTCCCTCCGAAGACTGATTGACGTCATGAGAACGGTAATTTGGACGGGTTTAAGGTTCTCATATGATATTTGTAATACGTTCTTTACACTATCTCTACCGAATAAATTCACACATGTGTAGAACATAAGACCTTATGGACAAGTTAATATTGACTTTATAAAGTACAATTCAGAGTAAAGAAGGACTACCTTTACAACATGTGGCGATTGTATTCCCTTTAAGAAACGGATGAGGTACAAAATGTAGTGAGTTAAACGAAGTGAATTTTTTGAGGTGACCGGTATTTCTTCCCACTTAGATTCCGTGCAAAGACAAGTAATTTGCTGTTGTTGTTGTTGTTGTTGTTTTGGGATGTGAGACTTTTATCAGTCCTAACTGGTCCTTAAAACAACAACAAATCAGTGAGTCGACACAGGTTGAGAAACACTGGGGCACCCGACGTCGTGTGGTCCGAAGGGACGGGAAGTGACAGAGGGTCAAACGGGTTTGAGTATAAGTAACTCAACCGCTACGGTAGGTTGGTAGAGGAGGAGAAGAGGACGGGAGTCAGAAAGGGTCGTAGTCCCAGTAAAGGTTACTCAGTCGAGAAGAGCAGTCCACCGGTTTCATAACTGGTCCTTATGAAAAAGTTTAAATCAACAGAAGTAAAATTTAAACGTGTAGTCCTTTTACTTTTAATTTTCGTTATCGTTTCTATTACACCTGGGTCTTTCCCGAAAAACTTCGAAATCTTTATGGTGTCAGTAACATCTTTGAGGGTCACCAATGGTTTACTTCAGGATAAAGATATACTCCTCTTGTATCGGGTCGAGGGACTTTGAGGTGGATAAAAGTGACATACGATTAAATTAAAATGCAAGGATTTATCCTGTTCGCCTCTTCCGTTACCGTAGGGTGAGGTCATGAGAACGGACCTTTTAGGGTACCTACCTCCTCGGACCTTCCGACGTCAGGTACCCCAGAGATTCTCAGTCTGCTGACTCGCTGAAGTGAAAGTGAAAAGTGAAAGGACGTAACCTCTTCCTGTACCGTTGGGTGAGGTCACAAGAACGGACCTCTTAGGGTCCCTACCCCCTCGGAACATCCTCCGGCAGATACCCCAACGTGTCTCAGCCTGTGCTGACTTCGCTGAATCGTCGTCGTCGTCGTCGTTTATCCTGTCCCTTTTTTTAATTTTAACAAGTCAGATTATGAGGGGTTTGAAATTTTTATTTTAGGCCGATTTTATCGTTTGGAAACTGTCGACTCTAAATCTTTTGAAGTAATCCCTCTTTTCCCTGTCAGTGTCTCTTAAAAGGAAAAGTATTACTCTGAGATCCTGAAAGTATAACTTTGATCTTCTATCCTGAGTTTTTTTTTTTTCTCACTCGGGTTCAATGGGGTGACGTTTAGACAAAAACCGTTCTGAGTCTAATTTCTCACTTCAAAGTGCAGACATTTACTCTTAGAATTAATAGTTTTTTTTAAAAGGTTATAGTAAGACAGATTACTATTACTCACGTTTGTCACGACGTAAAATTTCTACGTTGTCTAACGAGAGTTTTAATTTATTAGAAATGTTTAAATTATAAAGTTTATTAAATATCATCTTTACTTATACGGAACACACACAATCATCGAGTCAATATAGACTGAGAATCGTTGGGGTACCTGACATCAGACGGTCTAAGAAGACAGGTACCTTAAGAGGTCCGTTCTTAGGACCTCAACCAACGGTAAAGGAAGAGGTCTAATACGGTATTAAACTATTTTTATTGACTACTAGTTATATTAAACTCTTTATGTGTCGGTAACTTTTATCTGCTTCCCTTTCATTTGTTTATTTGGCGACCAGGTGATCTTTTGATCCTATTGTTACTGTCAGTAAATGTTTTACGTATTAAATGTTCGAAGAAGTTTATGACAATAAAGGTAAAACAGAGTATTTTTATTTCACTCCTTTTGATCTCCAGAGAATTATAATACAATAATAACTAAAGTAGGATGTTTATTCTTTTGAATCAAAATTCGCCAAATTTATTGGATAGGTTTGATTATGTTGTAACAACCTACTGTCCTGAATTCGAGGTTTACACGGATGAGGCGATAGGATGTCGACTTAAGGTGACCCTATGATTGTCACAAGTGTGTACTAATGTTTCAACACTGACGAAGAAGATATGAACGTGTCTCCTATGTGTGATTTCAGTCTTGAAGATAGTTATTTGATTAGTCAGTTATAAAAAAGTTAATTTTATCGGAGAGTATAATAACGGGTATTCGGTAGACTATATAAAAACACCTTATTCAATTCTATCCTTAATTCGTAGTTTTTGACTTCGTATTTCAACTCATCCTTTAACGACAAACATGAATTTTAACCTTTACTTACAAAATACTATTATAATCATTAGTATTTCGGCAAATAAAATGATTAAGATTTAAAGACAGAAAAATTTTGTTCATTTTACGTACAATGATCGTTTACCTTTTACTTTTCTAAAGTTGAAAATCTAGAGAATCAGTAGACTGACCGTGAGGGTTATGTTTACCTGAAACCACAGATAGTGCGGGTAGGACGTCTGGGACTTTTCGGGACTTAAGTCATAATGGGTGTGTTCCGCTCTTTCGCTCTCAATAACGGGAGAGAAGAAGGAGAGTAGTGGAGGTGAGTCACAAAGGACACCTTGTTTCGACTGACGTAAACAGAGAATGTACCAAGAAAGTATGGCCTCTTAAGATCGTCACTACATAAGTGGGGGTGGACGCGTATGGAACAAAATTACGACAATATCTAATCCCCGAAAATTGACTATTTGTCAGACAGGAAAAGTTATAGTTGTCCTTTCAAAACTTCAATACGTCAACAAGTGAAAAGGGAACAACGTATTTACCCATTATTTACCTTGACGGAATCGTACCTCTGTATGTCCGAGATGAGTTTTATAAGTCAAGGAACTATCCCTGAAAGGAACATGATTTTGATGAGAGTTAGGTCGAATAGTCCCCTCCTGATCTTCGACGACGAGAAGATCCGGTAAAATGTTCATATTATGAAATAGTTTTAGAAATAGAAGTTAGATGATCGGAAACAGATATGGAAACTCAAGAAGTTTCTAGAAGTGAAGTCAAGTCAGTGAGTCAGTACAGGCTAAGAAACGCTGGCGTACTTAGTGTCGTGCGGTCCGGAGGGACAGGTAGTGGTTGAGGGCCTCTAGTGAGTCTGAGTGCAGGTAACTCAGTCACTACGGGAGGTCGGTAGAGTAGGAGACAGCAGGGGAAGAGGAGGACGGGGGTTAGGGAGGGTCGTAGTCTCAGAAAAGGTTACTCAGTTGAGAACCGTACTCCACCGGTTTCATGACCTCAAAGTCGAAATCGTAGTAAGGAAGGTTTCTTTAGGGTTTAGAATCTCCGTTGATTTTGTAGGAAAAGGGAGAATTTATAGGGTGTGACTATCAAAGAACAATTCACATGTAAACGGATGAATTTTTTATGTAGACAATAATGTTGATTTCTCTCTCAAAACGGATGTAAGTGGAATAGATATAAAATGAAAATAGATACGATAGGGAATACAAAAGTTTTTCCGATATAAAATAACAGTATTCTGAGAACTTTTATTGGTATAAAATGTTTACCGAGATATGTGGTTGTCAAATAGTCATACCCGTCATATATTAATATCTTAACGGACAGGAACTTTGTTTACGGTTTTATGTAAATGTAAAAAATCTTAACAAAATCTTCTTTTATAAAATCTCCTTTTTTAGTAATTATACTAAGTAACAACACATCGTTGATATTACTACTCAAAAGTTCTTACTCATTTGAAAAAACATGAACTGTTATTAAAATCTACCCAATATGAAGTATTGACGAAAACGTCATAAGAACACAAAATGTAATAGAGTCTCATTTACGTTTAAATGAGACATCTTTCTAATTATTAAGACATAAGGTAATATCATCATGGTAGTCAATATTAGTTAACTAAAATTTTGAGTTTTGAATAAAAATATCTATGGATCTACCAGTTAAAACGGTAAATAACTCGCTTCCGATCGATACCTCAAGTAGAATCATATGGAATGTATGTAATAGAATACACACTTTCACTTTCACTTCAGCGAGTCAGTACAGGCTGCGAAACGCTGGGGTACCTGACATCGGATAGTCCGAAGAGGTAGGTACCCTAAAAGGTCCGTTGTCATGACCTCACCCAACGGTAAAGGAAGAGGTCCCCTAGAAGGGTTGAGTCCCTAGGTTGGGTCCAGAGGGTGTAACATCCGTCTGCGAAATGGTAGACTCGGTGGTCTCTTCAATAGAATACATATTATGTGTAAATTACTTATACGACTTCTTTATTAAAGTTTTTAAATATAGTAAAGACTTAAAATCAAATAATGGATGGACTAAATGATATCGATGTACCCGTTTCGTTTCGATACACGTGAGTAATGTTAACGAACTGTTTTTAACAAACAAAAAAGTTGTTCCTATTTCATCAAAAACTGTCTGTGGGATCTTTGTTATAAGGTCTTATATAATAGTTTTATGGTTGTGGCGTCTTTCTTATCGATAAAGTCAGTAATGAGTTTACTATGTCAGCATATGTAAAAGACTGGTTTCCTCAATAATTTTTTGAAACCAAATACATGAAGTTTTCGTAATTTTAAGTAATTCTTCAAAGTCAAGATACAAGTATCTAACTATTCTGAATGTTGGAGTCACAAAGTTTATACGAAGTTAGACACCCTGTCTAGTGACTTCTCTGATGATGTTAGGGTAATCTTGTCACTCCTCGTAAAAATTAGTCACTGTGTAACCAGAATAGAGTCTACTAACACTTCAAACCAATGTTAGGTGACCTAAGTAACTGAAAAATCCACTGTAGCCGGATTACGTTTAAGGACCGATTTCCTCACCGTCACCTACAATTTATGAGAACATGAGACATTAAATTACGTATAAAATTACTTCACTTGTCAGTCTGAAGACTGTCCGTAGTCGTTGAAACTTTATCTCAGAAGGTTTAAAGAGTATGTCAGACTTTCATTACTCTAAACAAGGTATTTCACTACTTTAAATACGGTATTTAATAGAGATTTTCTTGTCACGAAGAATTTCGTCTTAGTAAAGGAACCATCTCTAGTCTAAAATTTATCAACAAATTATTCTTTAAACCCCCTTTCGTCAGACTTGATACAAGAGAGTCTATTAAAAACGGGTAATAGTTCCTTTACCTCATACTGTACCATAGACTTCCGACGATATGAATCTTCCTTTCGGTGACTGTATCAATCACACGATTTTGAATCGCGAATCTGAGGTAGGGAAGAAATTCATATATTGGGAAATGAGAAGTTGTTATAAGTGACTTCTGAAAGGTCCTTAGTCTAAAAGAAAGAGTCTCATAAGTCGCTCACAAAACAACCTCAGAAATGAGACGACGACTCAGCGAAGACAGCACAGGCTGAGACACGCTGGGGTATCTACCGTCGGGTGGTCCGAGGGGGCAGGGACTCTAAGAGGTCCGTTCTTGTGACCTCACCCAACGGTAAAGGAAGAGGTTACGTACTTTCACTTTTCACTTTCACTTCAGCGAGTCATCACAGGCTGAGGATCGCTGGGGTACCTGACGTCGGGTGGTCCGAGGAGGTAGGTACCCTAAAAGGTCCGTTCTCATGACCTCACCCCACGGTAACGGAAGAGGTTCAGAAATGAGATTTAGTAGGAAATTCTTTTTCTTGTACCCGAAGAAACCACCGAGTCACCATTTCTTAGGTGGTCGGTTACGTTCTCTGTATCCAACCTAGGGACTGAACCTTTCTAGGGTGTACGACGTCTAGTTGATTCGGGTCCGCGGTGTTAATCACTCGGACACGTGACCCTCGACTTTGATGATTCGGGTACGTGAGATCTCGGGTACAAGACATTGTTCTCTTCGGTGAAGGTACTCTTCGGGAACGTGACTTTGGTCTCTCGTCGGGGATGAGAGGTGTTGATCTCTTTTCGGGCGTGTTGTTATTTCTGGGTCATACCGGTTTTTATTTTTATATTTATATTAATAAAAATTTTTTCTTTTTTCTGTACAAATTTTACTTCCGGAAGTGACTTTTTTATAAAACATTATATGATTTTAGTAAAACAAATTATTCATTAGTAATTTGAACTGTATAATATTTCACTCCGATTGAAAAAGAATCCGGGAAATTGTTAAGGGGATGTACATAAGAGTAGAATCAATAGTACCATAAAAGATCACGTTATTTTCAGACATTAACAGTTGAAGATGTATCAGATCAGTCACCTCACGAACCTCTAACTGAATTGACCACTCGGTGTACTACCTATACTACTTAAAGTTTAATGGAAATCTCCCATTCAAATGCAAGTAACGGTATTACGACTTCGGGTTTATAAATGAAGTACTTAGTATTAGTCTTTTGAAGAAGGGAGTATCAAAGGTACATTATAAATTTATTTTATGTTTGTAATAACTTAGTCTTAGGATAGGTACGTACTATTTGTCTACTTTGACGGGTCCAAGTGCCAAATTGTTTGCTCCTTCGTATCTCATATGTATTTATTAACACATATGCAATTGTATCTAAAGGACTCATAGACAATACATGATTCTGCAGAAGAACCACGGTTCTTATATCGTTATTTGTTATATGATGTTCTTCGAATATTTGATATTCCGTCTATTCTTATTTATTAACATTTGTTTAGTTATTTTATAAAGTATTAGACTACTCTCTTGACTTACCCGGCACACAACCTTTTTCTACAACCTCTCTCTTAGTCCATTCTTGAGGAGACTCTCTCCCGTAAACTTGACTGTATATTTACTACTCGGAAGTTTTTTTCTCTTATCTAAACAACGGAAAAAGACTCACTAAATATTACCAGTAAAATTGGTAAGTGTTAGTGAGAAATAGATCTCCGAAGATTAGTCTTGAAAAGAAGTTACACAAAGACTGTACTAATTAAGATAATCAAGTGTTTGGTGGTTTGGTTCAGGATATTTTAAAATAACGTTGGTATAGGATGAAACTTATTCTGTTTATTGGATTTATAAGAAAATTTATATCAGTACACGAAGGTCAAAATGTGAAGAATGGAATAAAAATTCTTTCGGTAGTGATCGATTCATACGTTCATTTATTATTATTACAATATTATAAAGAATGTATACACGAAGGGTCATTGAGACACTCCAACCATTATAACAATAAGAAAACAAAATATTTATTTCTTAGATTTCGTGTCTTTCCGACATATTAAAAGGGTTCTAAGTTTTGATCATTCATTTCGTAAAATCTTTTCCCGAGTTTATGATTCCGATACCTCTTAAATGAAAAAAATTATATTTAAATAAATAAAATTAACCTCCGATTAATGAAATGTTATAACATAACCAAAACGGTATGTACTTAGATGGTACCCAGATGAGTACAAAGGGTAGGACCTGGGGGGAGGGTGGAGGGAGGGGTTGGGTAGGGAGACCCAGTAGGGTCACGTGGTCGGGGCTCGTAGGGCATAGTACGTAGTTTGGGACCTGACCGTTAAGCAAAGTGTATACTATAATATGTACAAAGTTACGGTAAGAGGGTTTAGTAGGGTGGGAGAGGGAGAGGGTGTCTCAGGTATTCTGACAAGATATGTAGACACAGAGAAGACGACAGAGTGTATGTCCCAATAGCAATGGTAGAAAGATTTAAGGTATATATACACAATCATATGACATAACCACAAAAAGAAAGACCGAATGAAGTGAGACATATTATCCGAGGTCAAAGTAGGTGGAGATTATCTTGACTAAGTTTACATAAGTAAAATTACCGACTCATTATGAGGTAACACATATACATGGTGTCGAAAGAATAGGTAAGTAGACGACTACCTGTAGATCCAACGAAGGTACAGGACCGATAATATTTGTCACAACGTTACTTGTAACCCCATGTGCACAGTGAAAGTTAAGACCAAAGGAGCCACACATACGGGTCTTAACTATCCCACTTTTACTCATATGATGGGTTTCTTTAGATATCTAAGTTACGTTAGGGATAGTTCGATGGTTGCCATAAAAAGTGTCTCGATCTTGTTTATTAAAGTGTTAAACATACCTTTATGTTTTTTGTTTATCGGTTTCGTTGGTACTCATTCTTTTTACCTTGACCTCCTTAGTTGGACGGACTGAAGTCCGAGATGATGTTTCGGTGTCAGTAGTTCTATCATACCATGACCGTGTTTCTGTCTTTATATCTAGTTACCTTGTTTTATCTTTCGGGTCTCTTAAATGAAAATTGGTGTTATGGTGTCGGTGGGTTTATTTTAGTTGTTTTACTTTGAAAAAAAAGTTAAAAAGTTAAAAATTCTTACAATGAAGTCGGAATGGTTCAATTTTATCATTCGTCTTAGGACGGTCAAAGGAACAGTGAAACTTAAACACATTGTTTGAAATGTCTGATCCTGATAAAGGAGGGTCCATGAGATCTATGTTACGGTTATTGTCAGTGGTGTATTTCTTATTACGACGTTCCATAACCACGGACCTGGTTTATAGGTCGGAAAGGAGGTCTTTCCTTTTCATTCAGAGTAACATAAGTCTAATGTTTTATTCCTTCTTTCCGAAAGGATTATCGAGTCACCATTTCTTAGGTTGACTGTTACGTCTTCTACACCCAAGTTAGGGGCCCAGCCCTTCTAGGGGACTTCTTCCTTTACCACTGGGTGAGGTCATACGAGTGGACCCTTTAGGGTACCTGTCTCCTCGGAGCACCCGATGTCAGGTACCTCAACGTTTTCTTAAATTACTGATTCACTGTTTTATCGTTGTCGTTGTTAGAAGAGATTTATAGACCTCTGAAGAAACGTTCAGAGATTATTGTACAAGATTATGAGAATATTACTCCGAATCATTATTAGTGTAATCGAAGTCTAAGAGTGTTTCTTGTATAAACAAAAAGACCTCAATGAGTCATTGAGGTGATTAGATTGACTGGTCAAGAGTCCGATGAAAAACATAAAAAATTTAGTATTTCGTAAGATGACAAAGGTCCTAAGACCTTAATATTAAGACGTTCTTAAGAGTTTTCAGTGTCTGTTGCCGCAATCCTAGAGGCGAAGTTCCAGAAGTCTCTATTTGGTATCAAATTTCCCACGTATAACACCATAACGGTACAAAGGTAGGATTTTGGATCCTCCTTCTAAACTCGAGATAGGTGGATTTGGTTCTCAATTCTTTCTCGGGGAAAAGTAAGATAATTAAAGTTTTATTCATGTAGAGATCCTCCTGTGGGGAACTTGAGATCCTTACCGGACCTATCGTAAACCCAAACGGTGTACTTATTAAATTAATGTCGTCTTTAACATCTATTTTACATACCAAAGACGAATTTGTCCATTTTACAAGTTTTTTTGGTACTTCCGTACGTGTAAGTATTGTGTATGTTATAAGTCTAGTGGATCATGTTGTAATTCTTTATTTAAACTGGAAATTTGGATCAAAGTTGATTTTAAATACATTTCCGTATATGTCACTTACAATGAAATAAAAAGTCTTGAAAGTAACTTTATTTTACGAGACACTCTAAAGAATCTTTTTCTAAAAGGAACATATGTCAAAATCCTACCACAGTAAATTAGTAGAATGACTGGTTTAGAGATTGACTGTCCTCGGTACATGACTAGTATTAAAGATTTTCTTTCTTTTTTTCGATCGTTCTTATAAAAAAAAGACTTCATGAACAAGATCATGAGAGACAAGGAGCTTCCTATCGAAATAACAAATTAGAAACCAAAATGTCCCCTGTGAAAGTCTAAATTAGATATCAGAAGTGTCACTTCTCGTACTATTTTCCTTTAAACATTGGTCGAGTCACGAATTCTATATTTCTAAATAAGTTTCGTAGTTTGGACAGTCCCAAAATACGACATTCCGCCCTTCCTAAAAATGTCGTTACATTTATTTACACTTCCTAAAAATGTCATTACAATTACAATTCCCTCGTGTGACGGGTGAGGATCCTTGAAGAACGACATATTCGTTACTGAAACTTTCATCCCCACCATGTCCTTCAGTTTACTCCGTTCTTTTACTACCCACTGACCTCTCGAGTTCTTTCCTTTCTCCGAATCCCTTCCTCCGACGTTTGTTGTTTGCTCCAGAAATCACATTCTAGTCATCTAATTTAAACTCTTCTCATAAATCTCCCCGACCCCTGTCCGTGTACCTCCAAAGGTCGCTCTTCTCCATCTGACGTTGTCTCCGTAAGAAACTTTTTTGATAGTTTATTTTTGGTTTTCTAGATTGTCCAAAGAACTTTTCTCTAAGATCTGCTCCTTCTCTTTGACCATACATTTATTAGGTCCAAGTCCCTTTCTAACTAAGTCAAGTCTAGTCAAGTCAGCGAGTCAGCAGAGGTTGAGAAACGCTGGGGTACTTAACGTCGTGCGGTCCGGAGGGACAGGTAGTGGTTGGGGGTCTCAAGTGAGTTTGAGTGTAGGCAGCTCAGCCACTACGGTAGGTCGGTAGAGTAGGAGACAGCAGGGGAAGAGGAGGACGGGGGTTAGGGAGGGTCGTAGTCTCAGAAAAGGTTACTCAGTTGAGAAGCGTCCTCCACCGGTTTCATGAACTCGAAGTCGAAATCGTAGTAAGGGAGGTTTCTTGTAGGTCCTGACTAGAGGAAGTCTTACCTGACCAACCTAGAGGTACGTCCGGTTCCCTGAGAGTCCTCAGAAGAGGTTGTGGTGTGAAGTTTTCGTAGTTAAAAAGCCACGAGTCGAAAGAAGTGTCAGGTTGAGAGTGTAGGTATGTACTGGTGTCCTTTTTGGTATCGGAACTGATCTTCCTGGAAACAACCGTTTCATTACAGAGACGAAAACTTATACGATAGATCCAACCAGTACTTAAAAGAAGGTTCCTCATTCGCAAAAAATTAAAGTACCGACGTCACTGGTAGGTGTCACTAAAACCTCGGGGTTTTTTATTTCAGACTACGACAAAGGTGACAAACGAGTAGATAAACGGTACTTCACTACCCTGGTCTACGGTACTAGAATCAAAAGACTTACAACTCGAAATTCGGTTAAAAAAGTGAGAGGAGAAAGTGAAAGTAGTTCTCCGAAAAATCAAGGAGAAGTGAAAGACGGTATTCCCACCACAGTAGACGTATAGACTCCAATAACTATAAAGAGGGCCGTTAGACCTAAGGTCGAACACGAAGAAGGTCGGGTCGCAAAGAGTACTACATGAGACGTATATTCAATTTATTCGTCCCACTGTTATATATCGGAACTACATGAGGAAAAGGATAAACCTTGGTCAGACAACAAGGTACAGGTAAAGATTGACAACGAATAATCTTCGACGAATACCGATCCCACTATAAAAATAAAAAGATTAAACACTAAGAGTAATAAGTTTTTAGGGAAAGTTTTCAGATCGTAGGAGAATACTGATTCGGAACATCATAATCAAGAAGGAGTCTCATAAAAAGTCCTTAGACAACATATGTGAAGGTCGGTAGTGACTAAAGTCCGTCTCCGGGACTCCAGAAATGATCTGGTAATAGACAATAACGGAGAGGGTCTATTGATAGTACTCTATTCTGAACTTCTACGGTTTCAGTGGTTCTTGTACTCGGAGTACTGTTTGATAGTGATCGGATAATGTTAAAAGATACTTGAGTGTAACCGTCCTTCAAATCTTCGAGATGACGAGGTATTATTAGATAAATGGTTGTTTGGATCAATCACTTTAAGAGAAAGAATCGTCCTTGATAGATAGGAGATATTTAGTAAGTAAGTCAACGATTACCAATAAAAGTACCTAGACTAACCGGATCTCTTCACATGTTGTGTGACCTGTTTTTTTTGATGAGTCAACCCCCATGCGTCTTATCTGGAGAGTACCGTCATGACATATCGTCAATCCGACGGATTTAAGTTTGGGACGGGAAGGGGATGACGGATGTCCTGGATGGCTTGGAGAAAGTCAGATAAACGAATAGACACTCTACCTGTATTATTGTTATACAGAAAGTATCATTCAATACTTTATTCATTGAACTATATCACACTATGAGTCGTCAAATAAAGTTTTGATAGTAAACTTAGTCTTACCACAAGAAGGAGTCAGATGTGATCCTTAGATTATTGGGTTGTTTATAAAGAGTTACTGACGTCTATTAAACTTTATTTACAAAACGTGACCTTTTAGATCCCCGACAAACCCTGAAAATTACGGGTTTAGTCAGGCGATCTCAACGTGTCTAGTCGGAGAGGAAGTCGTTCTTCCCTTGGTCGTCTTTTTGGTCTCGACACCTTCCCGTACCACGTCTTTGTTACTAGGATCGTCGAGGGTAAAAGAGAGTACAATCGCTATTTAAGTCCGATTCAGGAACGACATGTAGTCTTCCGCTACGTTTTCAGGAAGAAACTTTGATTATTTCTTTTCCCTCTGTGAAAGACTGTTCAAACGAAACCTTAAATTCTAGAGTGTTACCCTGGACGTTTTCTCCTTCGTCATATCGTCTGACTTATAGGTAGAGAGTGCGACAAAGGAGTGAGTCTTAAAGGAAGTAGTTTATTACACAACATCATTGTTTGAAAAGGAATTAAATGACTCTAATAAACCATCTCCTCGGGGACCTTACAAGGTCGGGAACCCTACTATGTCATCTAAAAAGACCTTATGAAATGGTGCACCATTTCTCGAATTGACATGAGTGGTCATTTGATCAACTGGTACGATTCTCTGTCGTTATAAAGAAGGTACCTAAGATACCGATTAGGATAACATAAATGATTTAAACTTTCTTTTTATTAAGTGACTTTCGATTCGAGTATACTTATCTATTTCTTCAGCACCATGTATTTATGTCACCTTATAATGAGTCGGTATTTTTCCTTACTTAAACTCAGTCAAGATCACTCCATCTACTTGCATCTCGAATAATATGTCTCACTTCAGTCTTTCTCTTTTTATTTATAGTGTACAATCACGTATACGTATCTTAGATCTTTTTGCCATGACTACTTGGATAAATGTCCCGTTCTTATCTTTACGTCTGTATCCCTTGTCTGAATGTCTGTGTCACCCTCTTACTCTCTCACCCTGTTTAACTCTCTCATCGTAACTTTATATATGTGATGGTTCGTATTTTGTCCATCGATCGCCCTTCGACGATATATTGTGTCCTTCGAGCCGAGCCATAAGACACTACTGGGTCACCCCACCCTACCCCCATCCACCCTACTTCCGAGTTCACCCTCCCTTATATATATATAAATACCGACTAAGTGACAATATGTCGTCTTTGGTCGTGTCATAACATTTCGTTAATAGGAGGTTAAGTTTTATTTGAATATTTTTCTTGTAACCGAAGGGAGTATTGAGTCAGCCAGTTCTTAGACGGACGTTCCGTCCTCTGGGTCCAAACTAAGGAGTCAGCTCTTCTAGAGGATCTCTTCCTTTACCGTTGGGTGAGGTCGTAAGCACGGATCTCTTAGGGTGACTGTCTCCTCGGACCGTCCTATGTCAGGTACACGAACGTTGTCAGTCTGTACTGAATCGTTGATTTGGTAGTGGTTATTTTTCTTGTAATTTTATTCTTTCGACCCGATAGCAAGAAGTTTATCTTTCGTGTCTATTTTAATTGAATTTCATTAATCAACTTTCTAAAGATGAGAGTGTCTGATGGACTCAGTTCTACGTAACTATAAAGTGTTTCACAGTTCAAATATTTCTCTGTCCGGAACACCTGTCAGCAGTGACTCTGTTTCCGGCACCTGAACTTACTTGTGTTAAAAGTTCACTCAGTGACACCGTTTCTTTAACCTCCGTCTTGAAAGGTCCCTGTTTACCGAACAATCTAGACATATTGAAGACTCTTGAGGTTCAAAAGTAAGGTCTTAAAAGTTTGAGATAAAATACTCTTCCTTTTTGATCTTTCATACTTTCTACTCTTTCAGTATCTCACCGGTGACGAAATCTAATAAACACCATATCCTTCAAAGATCTTTCCTTACTCTTTTGGGGTTTGAGTAAGAACAGACCATTCATGACACTTCTGTTTTTAACCACAGATGACGAATTAAAAAAAGAGATTTACTTAGTGACAAGTTAAGATGAAAATCTCAGAGACTGAAAATTTATCACCGAAAAATTTCAGACAGTTAAAATCAAGTAAGTTTTTTCGTTCGTCCGTTCTACTTTCCATAAGTGATTTAGAAGGTTCTCCGTCATAGACCTGTAAACCTAGGGTTTACGTTAGAGGAGATTTTAAGTGTAACCTCTTTTTTACGGGAAATCTTAGATCCAATCGAACTTTTCCTCAAAGATGGTTCCCATTTCGACAGGTAAATGGTAAAAGAGTAAAGAGTCATTAGGAAAGAAACGTCCTTTTTTACTGTTTACCTTTTTTTTGAATAACACGTACACGGTCACTGGAAGGACAAATGGTCTCCCTCCGTCTCGTTAGTCACGTAGACCTTTGGTTTGGTCCTCCACTGTGTAATCGACAGGTTTGGAAAGAAACCTTTCATCCTTGTATTCTGTATCCTTTGTAGTATGAACTCACGAAACCAACGAGTACCGTTGGACTCGACGTGAACCGTTGGGTGGTTGGGTGTGTGGGAACCGAGCCCACAGGTCCACCGGAAGGTACCCCTTTCTTACTAGTATGTGTACCATTTACCTCAATTATGTCATTTCGGTTATTTTTGTGACTACAAAATAGGAGACTGTCGTATACTTACACGTTCGTAATTCAATATCCTCTTTTCCCCGATTAAAATCTAAACAAGGATCGGGAGAGGTACACTTACCACAGCGACACTCGGGTCGTTACTTCAAGTGACACAACATCGTCTGACGCGTCAAGGACTCACACAGTTGGGTCAGATACTTGGTCTTGTCACAACAGGACAGACGTTTTTACCATTCTGGTATGACTTAATCGAAAGTTTCTCCCCAATCACGTTTTATGTCTATGAGGTGGTGACGTGTGGTAAGTTACGTCTTCGGGAGACTCTATATGGACACACTAAAAAGTTACACTCGTACCAGTTAATTATAAAAATAGGGTGGAATTTCACTTTTATTCGGTCGTTACCCACTTAGTACTTCAAAAGGTAGACCCCTTAATCTCGAGAATGTTCGACTGAAACAACACGAGGGATAATAAATAACAACTAAATATTTTAAAACCTTGCTTACGTCATGGTAGAAGAACATCACTAACATAAAGAGAAAACACCTCCGATACTTCGTCAAGGATCATGTATGGGGCCTATCTCTCATCGTATTTACGGTCCATAAAACGAAACACGTATCTGTTCTGAATTTCAATAGTTGTTTAATGTTTTTAGTTAATGAGTACGTTAATTCATCTTTATTCCTTCTGAAATTTAAACCTCGAAAATAAGATCTAGAAATAACGTTACCTTTTTATGCGAGTATCATTGATGGTACCTCCCCTTGAACCAAATGTTCAAATACCCAAGGAAGGCCGGGAATATACTACCTCTCCAACTTTACTAACACCGTACGGTTAGTGGGTGTCAGTTCCGCTACGACGTCTCTTTTGTTCCGTTACGATTTTGGGTCCTGTTGAATGGTTATTTGAGTTTTAGTGTCAGAACGATACTAGTTTTATATGTTAGTATATAGTTTGTTTTGTATTTAGAAGTGATACACTGTAAGACAGTCACGTGATTATAGACGAACTTTTCCATCCAGATCGAGAATTAATTCGAGAATTAAGTGAGATTACAACTTAGGAATGGAAGAAGGAACCTAATCGTCAAGAGTAGAAGGAGACAATATGTAAAAACAGGTCTTAGACCATAATACATTCGAGTAGATGATTAGAAAAGGGAAAGTCTCAATATTAATCATTTTGTTTGTTTGTTTGCTTTTTGTCCAATAAATCGTTTTTTTTTTTTTTTTTCGTCAAGACTAACAAAAATATGATAAGTATCACAAAACCGTAGAAGAGTATACTGAATATTTCTTGGGAATACTGTAAAAAGTCCGTGTCAAAAATAATAAAGAGTAGTATATTTAGACAACTCAGTTTACAATTTGTCGTGTGGACCCAAGAGAAAAAGAAGAATAGGC
The DNA here is from genome assembly GCA_006410555.1 of Capra ibex. Classification (NCBI taxonomy): domain Eukaryota; kingdom Metazoa; phylum Chordata; class Mammalia; order Artiodactyla; family Bovidae; genus Capra; species Capra ibex. Next base: position 30,677,309 of record SJYO01016970.1, on the reverse strand, counting down.
AGGGTAGGTTGACTGGGTACAGTATCACTGGTAGTGAGACTGAATCTTCTATCTCTATTTATAGGAGGACTTCAAGTTGGACTAGATTGTATACGTTTCCATAGTTGAAATTCTGCAATATGAAAATTTTCCTATAACCTCTTTAACCTTTTCTATGTCCGTTCTTGTTATTCTACTAAAGTCCGAACTTTGTATCCTGGATACTCCTGTCTGATTTCCTCAAACGTATTAAACAGGACCTCTTCTCTTCCGAGGTCCCTCTGGATTGACAGTATTTCATATACTTACCATTCAGATTTCATCTTCTCGTGGACAATAAAAAGTAAAAGAGGTTCCTGTCTTCTTTCTTTTTTAGTCGAAGGATTAGTTAGAAATTTTTATCCTAACTGTTAAGAAACTGATTTCTGGTAAAGAAAAAGGGGTCTTCGTTGACAGATTTGTCCAGGAACTCCTAGAAGAGACCTACCGGGACCAACCGACACAAAATGTAAATCCCATTTGTTTTGATAGGAATCTCAAATTTTGAGAGTGGACCTGTATCAGTTTTATGAACCTCTTAATTTTATATATCTGATATATAAATCTCATGTCCAAAATTTGTATATAGTAGGATCCATAAGACGTGGGTTTGGATATTATATAGGTCTCAAGGAGAAATACAGTTTACAATTTAATCGGACATGTTTGAATGTCCAATGTGATATAAAATATAGTGGGTTGTAATAGGATATAGAGAGACGGTGTACACTCACATCTTTAAACAGGAGTTTACTTTACGAGAAACATGTAAAACTTATATTTTTACTTATTACGTACTTGAAGTTGACAAGTTAAGTAATCCATTAGTTATTCATTGTGAAGTCATAATGACTTTTCAGATACACCTCTCTTTCTTTTTATAAGTAATTCAAAAAGTACTTCTTGACGTTTTGTTGGTGAAAAGGTAAGGGATTGTTAAACAAAAAGATTGACTCCTTTTACTTGGACTTATTCTTGATCAGGTTTCTGATTGAGACTTACACTATATGGTAATACTGTACAATTGAAAATAATAATTTGTGGTGATTAAACAGTGAATAGGGGGTTTCGTTTCACATTAGCAACAGACACTTTTCGTAGAATTGCTAACGACCTCTCATGAATACTGGTGGTCACCATGGTCAGAGCCAGAGTCAAGTCAACGAGTCAGTACAGACTGAGAAACACTGGGGTACCTGGTGTCGTGCGGTCCGGAGGGACCAGTAGTGGTTGAGGACCTCAAATGTGTTTGAGTACAGGTAACTCAGCCACTACGATAGGTTTGAAGAGTAGAAGACAGTAGGGGAAGAGGAGGGTGGAAGTTAGAAAGGGTCGTAGTCCCAGAAAAGATTACTTTTCAAGAAACGTAGTCCACCGGTTTTATAACCTCAAAGTCGAAGTTGTAGTCAGGAAGATTACTTATAAGTCCTGACTAAAGGAAATTCTACCTGACCAACCTAGAGGAATGTCAGGTTTCCTTGTAGTTATTAAAAGAGGTTGTGGTATCAAGTTTTCGTAGTTAAGAAGCCGCGAGTCGAAAGAAGTGTCAGGTTGAGAGTGTAGGTATGTACTGATGACCTTCTTTTATATCGAAACTGATCTGTCTGGAAACAACCGTTTCATTATAGAGACGAAAAATTCGGTTGAAAAAGTGAGAGGAGAAAGTTGAAAGTAGTTCTCCGAGAAATCGAGAAGAAGTGAAAGACGGAATACCCAACACAGTAGACGTATAGACTCCAATGACTATAAAGAGGGCCGGTATAACTAAGGTCGAACACGAAGTAGGTCGGGTCGCAAAGAGTCCTACATGAGACGTATATTCAATTTATTCGTCCCACTGTTATATGTCGGAACTACATGAGGAAAAGGATAAACCTTGGTCAGGTCAAGATTGATAACGAAGGACTGGACGTATGTCTAAAGAGTTCTCCGTTCAGTCCACCAGACCGTAAGTTTAGAGAACTTCTTAAAAGGTGTCAAACAACACTAGGTGTGTCAGTTTCTGAAACCGTATCAGTCATTTTGTCTTTATCTACAAAAAAAGACCTTGAGAGAACGAAAAAGTTACTAGGTCACCTACAACCATTAAACTAGACTAAGGAGACGGAAAGGATTTTGGTCGAACTTGTAGACCTTCAAGTGCCAAGTACATAACGACTTCGGACCGAACCTCTAAAAACTCGTAATGAAATGATCGTACACTCTACTTATGTTGGCACGCCATCAAACTCGTAAGAAACCGTAAAGGAAAGAAACCCTAACCTTACTTTTGACTGGAAAAGGTCAGGACACCGGTGACGACTTAAAAGGTCTAAACGACCGGATAACTCACATCGTGAAAGTGTCGTAGTAGAAAATCCTAAACTTTATCGAGTGGACTTTAAGGTAGTGGAGCTGATCGAAACAAGTATCACTAGGAAGATTCCGGGTAAACTGAAGCGTAAGGTCCTACAGACTGAGACCGACTCACTAGTGTGGTATCACTCATAGACCCAGTACTTCTAGAAAAAACATGTCAAGAAGACACATAAGAACGGTGGAGAAGAATTATAGAAGACGAAGACAATCCAGGTATGGTAAAGACAGGAAATAACTCGGTTAGAGACGTACGTTACAAGGGAACCATAGAGATTAAAAGAACTTCTCTAGAGATTAGAAAGGGTAAGATAGCAAAAGGAGACAAAGAAACGTAACTAGTGACTCCTTCCGAAAGAATAGAGAGGAACGATGAGAAACCTTGACATAAGTTTACCCATATAGAAAGGAAAAGAGGAAACGGAAAACGAAAAGAAGAAAAGTGTCGATAAACATTCCGGAGGAGTCTGTTAGTAAAACGGAAAAACGTAAACAAAAAGAACCCCTACCAGAACTAGGGACGGAGGACATGTTACAGTGTTTGGAGGTAGGTAACAAGAACTCCGATACAGACAGATATGAGGCAGATAGTCTAGATTAGGGAACTTAGATAAAGAGTGAAGATGACATATTAGTATTCCCTAAACTAAATCCAGTATGGACATATCCGATCACCAAAAGGGATGAAAGAAGTGACATTCAGACTTAAACCGTTATTCCTTAAGTACTAGACTCGGTGTCAGTCGAGGACCAGAACAAAAACGATTGACAAATCTCGAAGAGGTAGAAACCGACGTTTTTTATATTAGTTTGACTAAAGATCATATGGTCACCAGGTCACCATGGTCATAAAAGCTCGTTTATCTGACTCGGGGTTCCAAACGAACGAGAGTAAGAATCAGGTCATCTACGTTTGTCTACTGGGTCCACATCTTCTCGGTTTCCCCGTTATTCACACATGACTTTCTCTCATATTGATCTTGTTAAAGAATTTAAAGGTTGTGTACTATTCTGACAGAATAAGGTTTACCGTTCTAAGTAAACGGGTCGTAGTACATTTGATAAAAATTCCATACCATGATAAAAGAATATAACTTTTCGTTGTTCTTCTTCTATTTTTAGATGGGAGACATAACTTCCATATCCGACATGTAGGATTAAACATTTGTAGGGATATTGTAAAAGATGTAATAGAATTAAGAAGTTTTTACGACTTTTTTAAATTGAACGTATTTACGGTTGATAGAACCGACGATTTATGAAAGAAAGATGTACGATTCTAACTAAAAAGACGGAAGGACTTAATATTGAACGGTTCTCGTTCTCTGTAATTTCTATATTTACTTTCAAATTTCGTTATCTTAGATGATATTTGTTATAAGTCAATTGTATTTTTAGTAGTAAGAGTCTAATTCTGGTTCTTTTTTTCCTTCATGTCACTATATATACATCCATTTACTTCAAAAGGGTCTTTTCTCATTTTACATCGTTAACGGAAATTTTTATTTATAAAAATTATAACATACACGTTCCATTAGACTAGGGATCCATTTATTATTACCAGAGAAATCGGAAATATTATACATTAAACATTCTTATTTATATTTCATTATATGAAGATTTTGAAAAGAGATTACTCCATTTTTTTATTAAAAACTAAAGAACCGGCGGCGTAAAGGAACAGAGTAAAGGACCGCGAGTTACTCAGAAGGCACCACCGAGTCTGTCATTTCTTAGACGGACGTTACGTCTTCTTGACCCAAACTAAGGACCCAGTCTTCTAGGGGACCTTTTCCCTTGCGGTTGGGTGAGGTCATAAGAACGGACCTTTTAGGATATCTCTCTCCTTAGACCGTCCGATGTCGGGTACCCCAACATTTTTTAGTCTGTACTGACTCTCTGATTGTGAGTCACAAATGGAGTTCGTTCTAAAAGGTTACTGATTGTTACTCATATCGGTTAGGTGTTTTATATGGGGTAAGAATAATTTCAATCCAATCGTGGTTCTTCTGTAATAGTTAAATCAGACTCAGTTTATCTTTGTAATTCCTTTATGCACTTATCGACCCGTATGTGTTTTGTCCTCCTCTTTCTCTTTTCATTAAAATCCCCCCCTCCTAATGTCATTAACGACATCCTTAAATAACAAAATTTTTTAAAATAATTCGTAAACGAAGAGGGAGGAGACATGTAGAAGTACTTGAATGTTAGGTTTACGAAGGGACTTTCTATATTGTAAAGATCTGACAAAAAGAAGGTGGTTTTCTGAGACTGAAACCGGATAGAAAGTCGAGGTCAGTAAAGGTACCCTTAATTATAAGAAATACAAAAAATAAAAATATTATACTTTTTTTCTAATCGTGTCGTAGGTGTATTTCTTTTATAAAGGTAAAACCACATAGTATATTTATAAAGTTTATAAACCATTGACTGGTAAGTAATCAGTAATCTAGTAGGTTTACTGATTGACGTAAAAAAAATATAAAGTGGACGGTTATACAGTCACTCTAAAGACATAAAAAGTGACTCTATTTATCAGTCAGTATAAGTACTAAATCTTCTTTTTCGGTGAAGTACTTTTTGACTTTATCTGTCCTTTGTGGGAGGTATTTGTAATTTAATCCTCAAAAGTATAGGAAAAGTTGATTTGACTTAAACAATGTTCGGGGACAAGTTTATAAATTAAAGTATAGGGAATGACAGAGGGTCAAGTCATCACCATGTTTATTTCTTCCTTTATCTGACCGACTTTCCATTTACCTTTCTTCCGTCGTTTCCTGCGCGTCACGTGTTTATTCTCTTTTCTGAAACCTCGGTAGGTTACGGAAGATTTCCACGAACCGGTTTTACCACGATACATAGTTGTGTATACTACAATTATAAGGATTATTTGTTTCTCGAGGACCTCTATTTATTCCCTTTTTTTGTTAAGGTGTACCTTCTTTTGTCCGTTTCCCATATGTTTCTTTTAATATGTCTTCTTTTGGTTGACAGATCATTTATATACTTTTGTGTCTTTGGAGTGTCCCCTAGTCTCACTATCGTTAATTTTGTTACTTTATGGTGATAACATAACTATTATTAAACTCTGACTACTATGGAGTTTAGTCGTTTCTATGGTTCTCGACTCTTTTACGACCTTGTTGAAAATTCTTCCGTGATAGTTTTTACAAGTAGATTAAACTTCAATTATCAAGATGAAAAACATGAAGTAGGGTGTAAATACTTGATTTAAAGGTGACGTAAAATTCTCGAATTTCCACCCTCTATACATTATCATGAAGTCCCCTCATTATTTTCATACAACGTCGGACTACAAAAAGTGACGACACATTTTATTTGTTCCTCACATTCTCATCTGATAGGTAAAAAAATATATATTATATCGTAACATCATATATATATATATTATATATGTAAAATCCACTATATAAATTTGTAGAATTAAAAATTGACTATATGTTAAAATTTATCTATAATTTAAACATACATGTATTTCTCGGTTCACACCTATGTACTATCTTATAATCGCCACTAAGTTACTGACGAAAATCCCTCATTTTCACACTTCCATTTACACCCTCTCTACTCTCAATTGGAGAAATTTTATAATTTAGAAATGTTTAACTCTTATTGTGGTCGTCTTTTCATGTGTTTGTCCGTCAAGTGTTCGTTTTATATTTACAAGTTTTTTATATTTTTGATAAGTTCGAGTGATTGTTTAATCTAAAAATGAAAATTTTGGGAAACAATAGAAACATATATCGTATCCTTTTCGAGACATTGTTATATGTGGTTTAAAAATTGTCACTATGTCACTAGTCTTCTCATTAATTTCCTATCCCTAGTTTGGGTAAAGAGGACGTAGAGGACGTAACGTCCGTCTAAGAAATGGTGACTCGGTGTCCTCTTTGGGTAAATATATATGTCTACTGATTTTGTAAATTATTTTATTCTGATTCCCATATAATTTTATGTAAACGGAGTCGGGATTTTCTGTCTTAGTACGAATTATGTATTTGTAATCTCCGTAAGAATTATTCGAGTCCTTGTTCTGTTTCGAGATGTAATAATGACTTTTAAGTTTATCTATCATCCGTACTTGATCGATTATATTAGTCTTTTCTTTCTTCAGTCTCCTTTTTTCAGTCCTCTGTCTTGCAGATAGTAAATGTATACTCTTATATGAACTTTTTAGGTTCTTTTATCTGATTTTTGACGATATTTCTTTTAAATCATTCTATCATCTCTTTTTTTAAATTGTCACGTCTAGAGAGACCCGAAGGGTCAACTGTGTTACCATTTCTTAGACGGGTGTAACGTCCTCTACGTCCAAGCTAAGGACCCAGTCCCTCTAGGGGACCTCCTCCTTTACCGTCGGATGAGGTCATAAGAACGGACCCTTTAGGGTACCTGTCTCCTCGGAACACCCGATGTCAGGTTCCCTAGTGCATTCTCAGCCTGTGTTGAATCGCTCATGTGTTGTTATTGTTTTGTAAAAATTACTACATATTATATAAATCGAAGGTAAATGGTAATACAAAAAATAGAGTATATTATGTAAAAATTCGAAATTAAAGTTCACTGAGTTTTAATACTTTCATTACGTATTGTAACTATAGATGAATCTTAGTTGTCTATGATCCACCGAATTTTTATAATTTTATTTATAATTAGATACCCCCTCTATATATATATATATTATACTTTCAAATTTTTTCAGTGTTTTAGAACGTTTCTTGATAAAAATTTATATTATCTGTTAAATTTATATTAAATTTTTAATACTGATTAAAGATTTACATTTTTGACTTTAAACAATCTTACGATAAAGAGATTTCTATTCACATTTGGATAGTTTAAAAGGTACACTACATTAAAAGAAAACATTCAACCGTTTTCAACCTTTTAAGATTCATGTACTTACATAAACCCTTCGAACCCTTTAAGTTAGATGGTATATATAATTTTGTTATACATTTCCATATTATTAAAATTTGTCACACTATCACTTTGTTTTTATCTATTCATATTGTCTTTTAGTCTTTCATTAAGTGTAAACGTAATGTTAAATTGTATGAAAAGTACACTGTAGGTTCGTAGACTATTTTATTATATGATAAGATTTTTTATGTACAATTATTAAAAAAAATGTTTTCACTTTAATGTAAGGTAATGATGGGTAATATGTTTTATTGATAGCCAACCTAATTTCTGGAGTCAGATTTTTTACACTAGTATTTCTCTAAAAAAATTAGATTTGTAGTTAAATGAGAATCCTGTTCTTACCAGAAGGATTTGTATTTACGTTTATTCCTTAAATATTTTCCTTTTTAATTTTATCAATATAGAGACTTGTCATCCGATTATTTACTAAAAATGAAAGAAAGGAAACGATCACGTATCAAGGATTTAAAGGACATTGTTTGTAAATACTAGATATACCAAATTTTAATGATAAATTTTCTCTTTGATCTTTTTAAGAAATTTTCCATTGTTTTTTATAAATCAACATATTAATTATTGTATGGAGAATAATCTTTAATGTGACAATAAGAAACTTCATTGAAGATGAGGTATTAATTACTTGGTTGATTATTAAGGTGGTGAACTGAAAGTTGAGGAAATTGATACTCTAAGAAACATTTCTTAAACCTTTTGAAGTAACGGGTAAAATACATGAACAATCCTAATTGTATAAGTGAATTCAGATAGGTAAATGTAGAAGTACTTCGATAAAACGTTTAGTCGGAAAATTCACACTTTTAATCAGAAAATGGAGTTAAACTATAAAAGAGTCAAGGAGAATCCATCTGTCATTGTTCACTTTGTCTCTGAAATTTGTTTGTGTGACTTCTTCTTTTTAAAAGACCGTGAACGTGTATAGGTAACCGATATCTCAGAGACTTTATAAAGTACTACTTTCGTGTAGGATACTTCCCGTCAAAGTTTCAGACGTAAAGTAACTGAGGTATTGACTTCCAGTCTTAATAGTATAAACATATCTCATCTACAGTTTTGTCTCATTGATATTTGTCTGTAAAATTACTCGATGTTTGTTATTAAAGGGTAACGAAAGTATTTTGAATGAGGTTTTATACTTTCCTTTATAAATATAAATACAACAGATTTCGGTTGTCCTGAGGGAGAATTAAGTAGTCGTTTAATCTAAAGTTTTTCTAATAAAATGTTACAACTGTGTTACTTTTAATTACGATGCAAGTAAAGGACGATTATTGTAGAGAAGAAATTAATAGTCCCGATGGGTCAGGAAGTCTTTTACTTTCCTTCTTTCTGTTGTATACGTTTTTACTCTTAAAAAGAGACACAAAAGAGGAGTTTTATGTCTTTTACGTATCCCTGATAAAAAAGGGGTACATTTGTAAACCCAGACAAGGAGGGTGGTTTGCGTGTGAATTCGTATGTAATTCTTCATCTCGAGTGAGGAACCTCGCGGTACATCATGAAACTACAGGTCCCATAGTGAGGGGTCCCGTAGACTCCCTGACCTCCCTCCCACTACGCGTACGAACATGACTTATAGAACAGGAATGTGTAAGTCTATTGGAGTTTCCATTAGATCAAGTTCTTGTCCTCGAACCGCCTCACGACTTGTATCGAGGGTCTTGATGGGTACGTAAGATAAGAATTGGGGTGGAAGGGAGAGTAAGTACTCTGAGAGAAGTTGTACAAAAACATCTTGTCACGACTGAAGATCCTAACGTATGTCATTAGAGATTGTTTTGTGGAGAGTTGACATCTACTACCGTTTCCCCGTCATCCTAGTGATTGTCCAAGGAACCCTCAACCTAAACTAAAGATCCTCATTAATTCACTTACTCCAGACTGCTCCTTCCGTTCTGTAAGTCAGGACGGTTCAGAAAAGAACCCCCTTTTTCCCTTTGAACTCAGTGACTGGTACCGCCCTTGATGTGTTCCCTAGCACAGTCCCCACACCTCGGTGGCCAGGCACTACTGAGGGTGCGAGAGGGAGTGTGTCGGGTCTTCAGGTACACCGAGAGTCTTCGGGGGTCTCTGGTTACCTAGTGACGACTACTACTTCCGCGTCTCATTCCCTCTCAAAGGGAAGTAGGTTTGGAGGAAAGACTCCAGTCGAGTAATCCTTCAGGGAGGAAGTGGAGTTCAGAAAGGGTATATCTTCGAGTCCGAAAAGTCTGTGTCTCGTTCGATATAAACCGGGGTATGGGGTAAAGGGAAGTGATTAATTACATTTGGAACACGTCAGTCTGTTTTTATTTTGTTTCAACGGTACGTTTATCGTAAGGAACTGGACGAAACTTAAACTTACAGAAGTTTTCGTGGACCGTTCTACTCGGATCTCCCGAAGGTCCTTCAATACAATGAAATTGAGGGCGTCTTCAAAGTCTCTAGACTTCGTTCTCGTAGATTGTCTGAGTAGAGACTCCGTGTCTAAGGGAAAGAATGTCTATTCTGGTTTGAAGAACCCGAAGGTGTAAGGTATAGTGACCATTTCTTCCCTAGGTTTTGAGACCCAGGAGGACTTTTGTAGGACTGTGAAAGGACCGGACGTCAGTGTCGGAGTGGGAGGAAACAGTCGACCTCTGTGAATCCTGACTAAAGAAGGACGAATCGAGTCTGGAGCGGTCCTCGGGTCCTGGTGGTCCTGTGGGGAGTACGGGTTCCGAGACTAGAGGTATACACGATACTCGAGACTCCCTTGTGGGGTCTAGTGGTGAAACGTCAGAACCGGTGACGAAAGAGGAGGTAATGTGGTTGACGGGGGGACTTACCATATACAAAATGAATAAGGTAACGAATAGTGGGGACGAGTGTCTTCATGTTTCTAGTACGTTTCTAAAAACAGACAAAACAAGTGACAACACAAGGATGATGGATATTGTGTAATATCCACGTTTATATACAAACACTTAGTTACTTACTTACATGTGGGTATAACACGAAAACCTTCTCGGTTTTAATTCTTTTCAGAAACTCAAGAAAATTGAAGAGAAAACTTTTCATAGTCAGAAGATGAAGTATCTCTTCTCGAGAGTTTACCTCTCAAATCCTCCGTAACACGTTACCCTTCCTCCCACAAATAGGATTAGTTCAAACGAAAGTAACAGGTGACCTTAAGCACCATTTATATGACTACCTTCCGTAAAGTTCCACTAGACCATCTCTGTCCGACCAACGGTCCCCTTTGACTCAGTTCGAACTATAAGATGACGAAATATTGGAACGACACCTATAGATCTCGAAGACAAAAGAATTGTTTACTGACGTACATTGTTTACTGACGTACAAGTATAAAAAGTATACAAGTATACTATTATGATTTCGTTATTACATTACGAAATCGGTCATAATGGATATTAATATATAAAATAGATTGTTATCCCTACCCTGACGAATGGTCAATTCCTTCGGTGATCGTAACTGACTTAAACACTAAACAGTTGTAAACCGTTTGTCTGAGTCTCTTACCCCGAACTATAACCCTGTCTCCCTCGTGACTAACGTCCCTTTTTATACATTAGTAACTAATTTTTTATTAAAGTTATTAATAATATAACTAAAAATCATATATAATATATTAATATCATTAAATATCATTAAATTTTGTTAATTATTAACAACTAAGTCAAGTCAAGTCAGCGAGTCAGCACAGGCTGAGAAACGCTGGAGTACTTAGTGTCGTGCGGTCCGGAGAGACAGGTAGTGGTCAACCTCAAGTGAGTCTGAGTGCACGTAGCTCAGTCACTACGGTAGGTCGGTAGAGTAGGAGACAGTAGGGGAAGAGGAGGACAGGGGTTAGGGAGGGTTGTAGTCTCAGAAAAGGTTACTCAGTTGAGAAGCGTAATTTATTGTAATTTTTTGGTTTGACGTTGGTTTTTTCTACTAATAATCTTTATACCGTATTTTGTCCCCGTTTCCTTTGAACGATTGGTTATGGAAACGACCGTATGTCACTATCCCTTAGAGAGGTTCCTACCGACACCGACTCCATCTTTCGGGAACGTCCTTCTGGAGACTATAAATTTACATCGAGACTCGACGAAGTTTAGTCAGATAGTCTTTACAATTTGGAGAAAACTTTGTATAAGTGCCAACCAACGGGGAGTCAACCCTTTTCCCTTTATCCTTCAAGGACGTACGTATGAGTAAACGAATGTGTTCGAAGTAAACATGTTCCACTACCATGTCTCGTCGGTATTTGCACCGACGAACAGTCCCATCTATTGGTCGGTGCGGACTCAGGAGAGAAGAAAGTGGGTAGTGAAAATACGTAAGACGTCTTTCCAGGTATTTCGTTGTGTGGACGGAAGACCTACCGATTCGAGTCAATCAAAGGTTACAGTAATTTATTGTTTTATGAACCGTCACAACATAGGTTTAGAATTTTTGGACGGAGTAAGGTTGAATGACGCACCCTTAAATTTTATCCCCATTCTACCGTCCATGATCCCCGACTACAGGATACAAATAAAAAAAATAAATTAAAAAAATTGAAAAATAAAACATAATCTCATATCGACTAATTGTTACAACATTATCAAAATCCATGTGTCGTCTCACCGAGTCGGTATGTATATGTACATAGGTAAGAGGGAGTTTGAGAGGAGGGTTGGTCCGACGGTGTATTATAACTCGTCTCAAAGGACATGATATGTTATCCTGGAACAAACAATAGGTAAAATAAAATACATAAATAAAAAAAATACCTTACGAAGTACTTAAATGCACAGTAGGAACGTGTCCCCGGTACGATTAGAAGAGACATAGCAAGGTTAAAATCATATACACGACGGCTTCGCTCGTGACCAATAGGTAAAATTTGTGATGTCATACAGGTAGGGTTGGAGGGATTGATAGACAAGGAGGGTAGGAAAGGAGACCGTTGGTATTCAACCAAGAGATTCAGACTCGGAGACAAAGATAAAACATTTATTCAAGTAAACATAGTAAAGAAACTGTCTTCCTCTTTATAGCATACTGTAGGGAATATACGTCTTAGATTTTCCTTTACTACAGGACACAAATTCCACACCCTAAAAGGTACAGACAAAACAGGAAGGACGTAACTAAACTACTAAAGAAATACTTACCTCCCTCTACTGTTACTCTTCGTCGTCTCCTCCTTTCGACGTCACATCTCCTACTGTACTTTCGGAGAGCCCGGTGTTAAGGACTTCCAACTACCGATTTTTGAATTAAGCTAACAAAAATTATCAGGATCATTCATGTTATCGATTTGACTCACTTTGTCAGTCGGGTGTACGTCTATAGACTCTATTCGAGTTCTCGAACAAGTTGGGTAGTTTCAATCACGGAGAAGATCGGACAGTTACATGAACAGGGACTTTTGTAGGTATGTATGAAAGAACGACTATTAAAATAAAAAATTTTAAAAGTATTAATTACAGTGATTTTTGAACACCTTTCTTATCGACCATGTAGTTCATAATTACTGTGGTTAATTGATTGTATATAAAAGAACCGAAATAGTCTACTGATCTAGTAGTCTGTATCCGGGTCAATCAAATTTACACCCTTTCTCATTCGGGTCCTATTGTCCCTCTGGTATCTTTCTATGACCTGGCTCCTCTTTTGTGGATCCAGTCCACGGACATCCTACTCCTTCCCTCGTTCCTTGCGACCCTCCGACTTTACTTGACGGTACAGACGACTACCGTACACAACTCCCTATATCAAGGGAAAAAGTACAAAGGAGTTACTGCCCGGACTACTATTATTAATTGGATTGATGACTCTCACGGTGGTCGAAAGTGAACAACGTCCCCTCTGTTGACTCTGATTTCATATAGTCAAGTCAAGTCAAGTCAGCGAGTCAACACAGACGGAGAAACACTGGGGTACTTGGCGTCGTGAGGTCCGGAGGTCCAGGTAGTGGTAGAGGGTCTCAAGTGAGTCTGAGTGCAGGTAGCTCAAGCACTACGGTAGGTCGGTAGAGTAGGAGCCAGCAGGGGAAGAGGAGGACGAGGGTTAGGGAGGGTCGTAGTCTCAGAAAAGGTTACTCAGTTGAGAAGCGTACTCCACCGGTTTCATGCCCTCGAAGTCGAAGTCGTAGTAAAGAAGGTTTCTTTGGGGTCCCAACTAGAGGAAGTCTTACCTGACCAACCTAGAGGAACGTCAGGTTCCCTGAGAGTTCTCAGAAGAGGTTGTGGTGTCAAGTTTTCGTAGTTAAGAAGCCGCGAGTCGGAAGAAGTGTCAACCGTTTCATTACAGAGACGAAAACTTATATGATAGATCCAATCAGTATTGAAAAGAAGGTTCCTCATTCGCAGAAAATTAAAGTACCGATGTCAGTGGTAGATTTGATGGGAGTCTATGTATCGACCCTAAACTTGGGACGAAATAGTTTGAAGTTTCGGTCACCACAGACTGGTGAACAAGAGTTTCATCAGGACCCGGTCCTGTGGTGGTAATAGACCCTTGGTCAGTCTTTCCGTGTAAAGACTCGGGGAGGATTTAGATGTCTTAGTCCTTAAGACCCTCACTCTGGGTCGTAAGATACGGAATCGTTCGGTACGTCCGTTAAGACTACGAGTGTCAAAACAAAACCAAAAAAAGATTACTTCCTACATACACAACCCCCCATGAGCCACTCGTTTTCGACTTTCTAACAGTCGGTTACCATACACTCTATGACAATGTGAGCCCGATCTTCCTTCTGTTCCGACCTTTCTTTCTCAATCTGTGATTCAAGGGGCCTCAGTTTCGTTCCGGTGCATCCAACCTCTCCTAGATCGTCACCACTTGGGGTTACCCTCGTTTCCACCGAGACGGTCCCGGATCTTCACTATGTCTACCCTCTATGATCCGTCTACGATAAGTCCAATGCCCAGTTCGTACCAGTCTCGATTTCTATAAAGAATTATAATTTCGGTACCAGTAAGTGGACTAAAAATTTCCGTCGTTTTCAGTGATCTCTTCCGTGTCATTACTCCCTTTCCCGTTACACTCTACGGGAAAACAGTAGTAGTAAACAGTGCGACTAGATGATACTTCTTCACTAACGAAGTTCATTTAATAAAAGACCTAAATTCAATACTATTGATAATTGTAAAAGGTTCAGTATAAATTCTTATAAAATTAGGGAAACCTGTTGACACAGTTCCACATTAACTGTATTTTAGTTGAGATGTAAAAAATTCACATGTTAGACCACAAAATTGTATACATATGGACACTACGATAACAATATCCACCCTTTCACGGGTATGGTTAGTGAGGTTTTGAAAGTACAAGGAAACTTAAAGAAACGAAATCGGGAAAAGACGGGGTCGGAGTGGGTCCGTTTAGAGACAACACGAAAGACAGTAATATAAATTTAAACGTAAAGAATCCTGATCGATATTTACATTAACAAGTTGTACATAAGAGAAAACAGACTTAAGAAAGTAAGTCGTACTAATAAAACTTTGAGTAGGTACGTCGTACATAGGATCGAGTAAGGCACAAATAAAGACTTACTATGAGGTAATATATCTATATGGTGACATATTAAACAGGTAAGTGAACAACAACCTGTAACCTGACAAAGGTCAAAAACTAATATTGTTTATTTTGACAGAATTTGTAAGAGTGTGTTCAGAAACATACCCATATACAAAATAAAAGATAACACCCTTACAGATCTTCACCTTACGATCTAGTATACCATCCACAAATAAAGTGATAAAAAAAAGAAATTACGGTTCGATAACTATAAAGTTTCCCTAACATAATAAACTTCAAAGGTAGTTTTTACATACTCTCACGGTCAAGAAGATATAGGAATGGTTGAGAACCCGAGTATCAGGACAAATTGAAATCGATCAGATTATCTTCACATAATAATAAAATAACACCAAAATTCGACGTAAGAGATTACCGATAACTTTAACTCGTAGAAAAGTATACGATTGAAAGGTAGACGTATAGAAGAAATCTCTGTACAGACAAGTTCAGTAAAAGGTTAAAAATTTTTGACCCAAAAACAGAAACATAATAACTCAAAAGTCTAAAGAAGGATACAAGATCTCTGTTCGAGAAATAATCTGTATACGAAACGTTTACAAAAGAAGGTCAGATACCCATACAGAAATATAGGGGAATTGTCACAGTAAACTTCTCGTTTACAAAATTAATACTACTTTAGGTTAAATAGTTACAAAAGAAAATACTTGCTACGAAAATCACAACATTAATTTATTAGTACCGGATTGGGTCTTAGTTTTCATAAAAAGGACAAAAAAAAGATCTTTACAAAATCTCAGATGTAAGTCCTGTTTCTGAGTAAAACTCAATATGATACTTATACTACACTCCTTAACTGACTTCCGAAAAAATTTAAACCTATAGGTCAACAAAATTTTTATAAATAATTTTTCTGATAAAGAAGGAGGTGACTGACATAAACATGGAAACGATTTTTAGTCAACAGATAAATACGTATATATGTAAAAGTAGATAAAGACTTGAGAGGGAAGACAAGGTGATTTCAATAAAACCGTCGAGATCCAGGAAACGTAAAGGTATACTTAAAATCAATAGTCAAAGATGTTTTCTTTTTCATGTAAAACTAACCGTAATACAACTCACATATGTAGTTAAACTCTTGACTGAAAAATAGTTATAACTCAGAGGGTTAAATACTTGTAATATACAGTTAAGTAATTAAGAAGTCAAAGAGAGTCGTGAGATCCAAAACCAGTCAAAATAAGATCTCATAAAATAAAAAAATTA
Source organism: Capra ibex (assembly GCA_006410555.1). Lineage (NCBI taxonomy): Eukaryota > Metazoa > Chordata > Mammalia > Artiodactyla > Bovidae > Capra > Capra ibex. Next base: position 30,661,202 of record SJYO01016970.1, on the reverse strand, counting down.
CGATAATATCAATCATATATAAGAAAATTTTTAAGACTAATAAACGACGATTATATATCTTTATTTGAACTATCAATATATAACTAAAACCTAGGACTTTATAACAATTTGGGTTAATAATTTGGGTCCACTAAAAAAAACAACAATTAAGGTAACGTTAACGATGTATCTGTCGGTACAATGGACGTTTCTGTCAATATAATGAAAGAACGGTTAAAACTATAGAAAAACAAGAGAAAAAATTAGAATAATATATAAAATATTATAGAACGACGACGACGACGACGACTTCAACGAAGTCAGCACAGACTAAGACACACTGGGGTATCTACCGTCGGGTGGTCCGAGGGGACCAGAGACCCTAAGAGGTCCGTTCTTGTGATCACCCAACGGTAAAGGAAGAGGTTACGTACTTTCACTTTTCGCTTTCACTTCAGCGAGTCAGCACAGACTGAGAAGTGATGGGGTACCTGACTTCTGATGGTCCGAGGAGGGTACCCTAAAAGGTCCGTTCTCATGTCCTCACCCAACGGTAACGGAAGAGGTGATATTATAGAATTTCACTTCACTTCAACGAGTCAGTACAGGCTGAGAAACGCTGGGGTACCTAAAAACGGATGGTCCGAGACTCCTCGGAGAGTCAGGTACCTTAAAAGGTCCGTTCTCATGACCTCACCCAATTTATCAATTATCTTCACGATTTTGGTATGTAGGAACACGGTAAGTCTATACCTTATTTTCAGTAAGTTAAAAAGGACTAATTTATACTAAAATGGACATCCAAAAAGTATCTACGGACATAGTCTGGTTCTTTCATGGAAAGATAAGGATGAAACGGTTCTCTGAAAATAGTCCCTGCCTCTGACTCAAAATTCTAAAAAAGTCATAGATATCTCTACTGGTACACTAGAAAAAAAATATCAACATTCAAATCACTTAATGTAACTAACTAAATTTTTATAATTCGGTTAGAACGTAGGGATTCTATTTGATGTAAATCAGTACTTTATAATAGGAAGAAAAACAAAAAAAAAAAAAACCTACACCTGGTAAAAATTTCAGAAATAACTTAAACAACGTTATAACGAAGACTAATCAGGTCTATTTACAATTAGTTAAAATAAATTTTTTTTTTGGGTGAAACCCCAAGTGACTAGAAGAGATTATAAAAGAGAAAAGATAAAGTAACTACAGATGAGATGAGTAACGAAGGAAAGAAGAAGAATGAAACCCAAATTAAACGACAAAAAGATTAAAAAATTCCATCCTAGAAAATATTATTTAAACCATGGAGAGAGGAAAGGATTATATCTACAAAAATATTTGTGAGATTCAAGATGAAATCGTAGTAGACGGTTAAAAGTATACAATACAAGAGTTTGAATAATTTAAATTTTATGAAAGACTACAAGAAAAACTAAAGAAGAAACTTGGTATCCAATAAATGGTAAACAATTAAACAAAGGTTTGTGACCTATATAAGGGTCCATAGATACAATAAATGAAGTTTAAATTAAAACATTTACCTTCTCGTACATAAATAATGAGTCAAAAATTTTTAAAATTATCCTGAAAAAATACCGGTTCTTATATAAGATGGAATTTCTATAGAGATCAGAAAGGGTAAGATAACAAAAGAAATAAAGAAACGTTACTAGTGACTCGTTCCAAAAGAATTGAGAGGAACGATAAGAAACCTTGAGACGTAAGTCTACTCATATAGAAAGGAAAAGCACAGAGAAGAGTCGATAAATATGCCGGAGGAGTCTGTTGGTAAAACGGAAAAACGTAAAGATAAAGAATCCCTACCAGAACTAGGGACGGAGGACATGTTACAGTGTTTGGAGGTAGGTGTCAAGACGTCCGTGAGACAGATAGTCTAGATAAGGAACTTAGATAAATAGTGAAGGTGACATATTAGTATTCCCTAAGTTAAATTCAGTATGGACTTATCCGATCACCAAAAGGGATGAAAGAAGTTAAATTCAGACTTAAACCGTTATTCCTTAAGTACTAGAATCGGTAGCAGTCAAGGGTCATAACAAAAACGACTGATATATCTCGATGAGGTAGAAGTCGACGTTTCTTATGTCAGTCGGACTAAAACCATAACTGGTAGACCACTACAGGTACACATCTCAGAAGGGAATACAACAACCTTCTCCCACAAACGATGCTGATCTTGATACTCAAGAGAACCGTTTTTAGACAATCGGAAACGGGACGAAGTAAAACATGAGGTTCCGACTTGAACGGACAATGAAGTCCATAGAGAACTGAAGGATGAAAACGTAACGTAGGGAGACCCTACTTTTCCTGTAGAAAAAAAGCACAATCAAGATCTTCTAGAACATCCAGTAGTGTCTTGGTAAGTTGAAGTCGAAGAAACCGTAATCACCAACCCTGTATCTGAACCTAATAACACTACAACTTACCGAACGGAACCTTTACTTGTCTTTAGTAAGACAGTAAAAACTCTAACGTTGGTTTGTGAAGTAAAGTCTGAGAAAACAACTGATACTACCTATGAGACAAAGAAGATTCCTTAAGAACCGATGTCATCATCTAATTTTCAGTAGACTTAATTTAATCGGGTAAGACCAGGTAAAATCAAGTGACTAAGGATTTTGTAACTACAAGTGAGAACGGTAGAGGACAAACTGACGAAGGTTAAATGGAACTAAGTACCTGGATTGTAAGGTCCATGGATACGTTATAACAAGAAATGTTCTTGTAATCTCTATTGTTCCCTTGTAAAGTACATTTCTACCCGTGTTATTTCCTGTTTTCGTCATTCCTGGATTGTCTTTGTCTTCTATAATACTTCTCCATCATTCTTATGTGTCTCCTTGATATGTTTTGACCGAGTAACCTTTTCTGGGACTACGACCCTTTCTAACTTGACTATAAGATGGAACCTTTATAGGGAACACACGGACATTTTTTACATATAAGACGACAAAAACTCATACCTAAGATATCAATAATTAATTCGATTCAACTAACTATCACAACAAGTTCAGAAAGTATAAGAAAAACGATAAGACGGATCAAACAAGATAATTAATAAAAACAACAAACCAGTGAGTCGGTACAGGTTGAGAAACACTGGGGTACCTGTCGTCGTACGGTCCGAAGGGAGAGGAAGTGGTAGAGGACCTCGAACGAGTTTGAGTACAGGTAACTCAGTCACTACGGTAGGTTGGTAGAGTAGGAGACAGCAGGGGAAGGGGAGGACGGAAGTTAGAAAGGGTCGTAGTCCCAGAAAAGAATACTCAGTCGAACAGTGTAGTCCACCGGTTTCATAACCTCGAAGTCGAAGTCGTAGTCAGAAGGTCACTTATAAGTCCTGACTAAAGGAAATCCTAACTGGCCAAACTAGAGGAACGTCACGTTCCCTGAGAGTTCTCAGAAGAGGTTGTGGTGTCGAGTTTTCGTAGTTAAGAAACCACGAGTCGGAAGAAATACCAAGTTGAGAGTGTCGGTATGTACTGATGACCTTTTTGGGTATCGAAACTGATATACCTGGAAACAACCGTTTCATTATAGACGCTCTCCCTATAACTTTGGAGACTGATATCTAAACAGATCAAAAGATCGTCAAAATAGTCGAAACAATGTATTTGAAATTTCAGAAATAATACACATAGTTATAAATATTAAGTAATACTGAGAAGTATTTAACTGGAGAAAGATTAATAATTTACTGTAAGAAGTAAAGAAATATAAGAAACGAGTTATTAGACGTAACACGACTGTAATTATATCGGTCACGTTGAAGGAAAACTAATCACATTCTACGATATTGAACAGGATAGTAAGACAAAAATAGAAAACACAAACTTATAAACTTCAGAAGAAGATTATTCGTCGTATTCTAACCCACAACGAAAAATTAGTCTAGAAGTAATTATCACATCTTAAGAACCAACTACCAAAAAAAAAAAAGAACGTTATGAAACTTCTACAACGAGGGGTCATAAAAAGGAACTTAAAAAAAAAAGGAATGTTCGATAGTCGAGAATATAAATGAGGACACTTATATTCGACAAAGGGAGGTGTGGTAGGAGATCGGTGAAAATTCTAAAAGGGAAATAGAAACAAAAACATGTTACACTAAAAATACATAGAACTACACCAAAAGAATCACAAGGGATACGAATACGAAGTAATTGTAGACACCCAAATATCAAAGAAGGTTTAAACTTTTTTTAAGTCGGAAATAAAGGAGTTTATAAATAAAAAAAAAGGGGATCGAAACCCTTAGGGTTAATATGTACATAACCCGACGGTTTTTTATAAGGTGTGTAGTACGAGATACGTAGAAAAGACTACGAAGTAAGAAACTAAAAGTAAAACATATCGATCGAGGACAATAAGAATTTTGAATGATTAGAAGAAAAGACATAATAGATTAGATTGTTATTCGTATAGAATATATAAGTATGAGACATCAAAAGTAGAGATCTCCCATCTAAAAAAACAACAACCAAAACCAAAACATAAGGAAACAAGTCAGAGAGTCAACACAGACTGAGAAACGTTTGGGACACCAGTACAGACTGAGAAACATAAGGATCTAAGATGAATTCAAAAAAAAATTATACCTTTTTTCAAGACAAAAGTACAAAAGACGAATAAAATTATGCACAATCGAGATCTAGAAAAAATTAACTTACAGTCCGTACCATTTAAAATGGAGTGACCCACGACCTATAAAACGTAAAGATATTTAAAAAACTTTAAACGACATCATGTTTCAATTCAATGAACCTTTATAAAACAAGGAAAATGTAGACTAAAAATTCTCGACAAGTCGTCCTGATCTTGTCACGAATCAGGTCCCGATTAAGAAAGAGACTTCCACTTCCACTTCAGCAAGTCAGTACAGACTGAGAAACGCTGGGGTACCTGACATCGGATGGTTCGAGGAGACAGGTACCCTAAAAGGTCCGTTATCATGATCTCACCTAACGGTAAAGGAAGAGGTCTCCTAGAAGGGTTGGGTCCCTAGCTTGGACCCAGAGGGCGCAACATCTGTCTGCGAAATGGCAGACTCGGTGGTCCCTTCAGATTAAGAAAGAGATGATCCATTTTTAACTCATGACATGAGTTATGGGACAGTCAGTATACTAAAAAGTCAGACCAACCACCCCTACCACGAAAAGGGTCGGGATGGGTGACAATCAAGAGAGGACCGGAACCCATCAAAAGAGTGTACGTATACGACTAGTTACGAGTCGATTTATAAACTCCCTGTGTTTCACGTCCAGGACCTCAAGACAGAGACCGTGGAGAGAGGAGTCGTCATGAGACAGGACGTTTGAGATTCACGGAACTAGAAGTATTTTGGAATCGAGACAAAGGAGTTATGACCCTCAGTGGACCCAAAGTGACGGATCGAGATACTCAATCTTTGAGAGTTCCGTCTTTGTCCTGTTGGTGTCTTAAGGGGAATAAACAAAGGGAAGAAAATCCTTACAGGAAGGAACGGTATATTGGTCACACAATTTTTGACAAAGTGTCTTACATATAAACAAAATACTAAAGATCACCCCTACAGTCTCTTCCGTTACCGTGGGGTGAGGTCATGAGAACGGACCTTTTAGGGTACCTGCCCCCTCGGACCACCCGACGTCAGGTACCCCAGCGATCCTCAGTCTGTACTGACTCGCTGAAGTGAAAGTGAAAAGTGAAAGTACGTAACCTCTTCCTTTACCGTTGGGTGAGGTCACAAGAACGGACCTCTTAGGGTCCCTACCCCCTCGGATCACCCGACGGCAGACGACGACGACGACGATTCAGCGAAGTCAGCACAGGCTGAGACACGCTGGGGTTTCTGCCGTCGGGTGGTCCGAGGTGGTAGGGACCCTAAGAGGTCCGTTCTTGTGACCTCACCCAACCCGACGGTAGGTACCCCAGCGTCTCAGCCTGTGCTGACTTCACTGAATCGTCGTCGTCGTCGTCGTCACCCCTACATTTGGAAGAGTCCATGAGATGGAACCTGTATTGACCTTCACGTATCAAATTAAAGTATTGAACATAAAAAGTTGTCTCTGGGTCCGACCATGTTAGATATGGATAGTGTTGTCACGACTCGTTAAGTATCGATTTGTTTTTATTTTGTCCTAATGAGTAACGGGAGAATTATCGACGGTTTGCCAATAGTGAGTTATTACTCATGACACATGTATGACGAATTGGATGACAGAATCGGTAAAACGATCTACCAAATGAATAAAGAGTAAGAATCAATGTGCAATACTCCAAAAACGGACAAAAAATAAAATGACGAATATACTCCCTTTAATCCAAACAAGAACACCAACAAATCAGAGATTCAGTACAGACTGAGAAACTCTGGGGTACCTGACGTCGTGTGGTCTCCAGGGAAAGGAAGTGATAGAGTCTCAAACGAGTCTGAGTACGGGTAACTGAACTACGATAAGTAGGTAGAGTAGGAGACAGTGGAGGAAGAGGAGAACGGGAGTCAGAAAGGGTTGAAGTCCCAGAAAAGGTTACTCTACCGACAAGGGTAGTCCGTCGTTTTCATAACCTCGAAATCGTAGTCAGGAAGGTGACTTATAAGTCACGGCTAAAGGAAATCCTAACTGACCAAATTAGACGAACGAGAAATTCCCTGAGAGTTCTTTAATCCAAATCCTTACACTTTTTGACAAGGTTTATAGGTCATTTACTACATAAATCGAAAGTTTAAGTCTACTAAGACTAAGGTTTCTGAAGTGAAAGACATTATGAAACCAATAATAAATAGTATTTTATGTTTATCTTGTAAATTATTACCTAATAGATTAACATGTAAGGTCGACTCCCGTAATCTTGTAAAGATTGAATTGGTGGAATTTTCTAAAACGACTGATTATCTTAAAATTTTCTCTAAAAGATATATAGTCCTCCCTTTCTTTTAAATATAACGTTCTTACTTTCACTATTTTACTTTTCTTATATTTCACCCATTAAAATGTTGAGTCTAATTACTACTTATGACTCTTGTTCTCAAACGTCTTCTTTTCCTCCGGGTCTCTAAGTCTTTAGGTGTCCTTATGTATCTCCTCCTGTGATCAAGTGAACTGTTTGGTGGTTTATATCCCGTACCAACGTCATCCTTGTTTTGAAGTCCTCAAAAATCTTCAACATAATAAAACCACCGAATGTTTGGGGTAGAATCTATAACCTCTTTACTCAAAATATTTTGAATTATAATGGTTAAATTTGAAAAAATTTACATATGTTATAAAAAATAAATTATTATAATGCTTTTTGCGTACAATAAAAATAACTATGAGAGTCTAGTACCACATTTATAAAATTTATTTATTTTAAAATTATTTATTTATAAAATTCATATTTTATATTGGTAAATTTTTTGTAGAAATAATAATATTTAAAAGTCAAGTCAAGCCAAGTGAAGTCAACGAGTCAGCGTAGACTGAGAAACGTTGGGGTACTCAACGTCGTGCGGTCCGGAGGGACAGGTAGTGGTTGAGGACCTCAAGTGAGTTTGGGTACAGGTAGCTCAACCACTACGGTAGGTCGGTAGAGTAGATAACAATAGGGGAAGAGGAGGACGAGGGTTAAGGAGGGTCGTAGTCTCAGAAAAGGTTAATCAGTTGAGAAGCGTACTCCACCGATTTCATAACCTCAAAGTAGAAATCGTAGTCAGGAAGGTTTCTTGTGGGTCCTGACTAGAGGAAGTCTTACCTGACCTACCTAGAGGAACGTCAGGTTCCCTGAGAGTTCTCAGAAGAGGTTGTGGTGTCAAGTTTTCGTGGTTAAGAAGCCACGAGTCGAAAGAAGTGTCAGGTTGAGAGCATAGGTATGTACTGGTGTCCTTTTTGGTATCGGAACTGATCTCCATGGAAACGACTTTTTCATTACAGAGACGAAAAATTATTCGACAGATCCAACCAGTATTGAAAGGAAGGTTCCTTACTCGTAGAAAATTAAAGTACCGACGTTAGTGGTAGACGTCACTAAAACATCGGGGGTTTTTATTTCAGTCGGTGACAAGGGTGACAAAGGAATAGATAAACGGTACTTTACTACCCTGACCTACGGAACTAGAATCAAAAGACATACAACTCGAAATTCGGTTGAAAAAGTGAGAGGAGAAAGTGAAAGTAGTTCTCCGAAAAATCAAGAAGAAGTGAAAGACGGTATTCCCACCACAGTAGACGTATAGACTCCAATAACTATAAAGAGGGCCGTTAGACCTAAGGTGGAAAACAAAGAAGGTCGGGTCGTAAAGAGTACTACATGAGACGTATATTCAATTTGTTCGTCCCACTGTTATATGTCGGGACTGTATGAGGAAAAGGATAAACCTTGGTCAGACAACAAGGTACAGGTCTAGATTGACAACGAAGGATTGGACATATGTCCAAAGAGTTCTCCGTCCAGTCCACCAGACCATAAGGGTAGAGAAAGTCTTAAAAGGTGTCAAATAACACTAGGTGTCTCAGTTTCCGAAACCGTATCAGTTATTTCGTCTTTATCTACAAAAAGACCTTGAGAGAACGAAAAAGGTACTAGGTCACTACAACCGTTAAACTAGAGACCAAGGAGACGGAAAAGATTTTGGTCGAACTTGTAGACCTTAAAGTACCAAGTACATAACGACTTCGGACTGAACTTCTTAAAACTCGTAATGAAACGATTTCACACTCTACTCACGTTGTTTCATGTGACTTCGATGTATTTAGGGTACGTATGACACGATTACTACGATAGTCAATCGTGATCACATTGGACACATGGGTTCGTGTTGGAATGTACTCTTCACCTAGACGAAGTCTCAGTATGAAGGAGTGATTTTCGAGAAATGTCATAGTACCCATGTCACATATACTCTGATATTTTTCTTTTAAATGTATTATGCTCTAGATAAAGGAGTCCCTATTGATCTTCATTTTATAGTGGAACTTTGTATAATCCTGTTTCATTATTTAAAAGATTTTACCGAGAAATAAGTAAAGTCGAAAAATTTTGAAGTATACAACTTCATTTTACATTTGAAATTCTGATAAAGTAAGAGTAATTTCTTTCCGGATTTTTTCTTAGGACCGACATATTTACTTACGAGTACGTTACTAGAAAAAAAGACATCGTACCAACATTTCTTGTCTTTACCCCGACTAAAAGGGACACAGAGTCGTAAGGAGTTCGTAGGTTCCTAGAATCTCAATTTAGAAGATCTCCCTTTTCTCTGAGACTAGGGAAATTTGTCCCAAACTGAATTTTTTCCGTTCCCAGTTTCACTACAATGTAGACTCAACAGTCACCCACAATCAGTGAGTCAGTACAGGTTGAGAAACGTTGGGGTACCTGCCATCGGGTGGTCCGAGGAGACAGGTGTATTAAGGGAGAGTTCCGTTCTTATGACCTTACCCATCGGTAAGGGAAGAGGTCCCGTAGAAGGACTGAGTCCGTAGCTTAGACCCAGAGGACGTAACTTCCGTCTAAGAAATGGTAGACTCGATGGTTCCTTCGAGTCCAGAATCTTTTTGATAATTGTATCCATTGTGTTATGTCACTATGACACCTATATCCCTTTCTGAGTAATGTCGCGTATATGTCAAAATTCTTCTCCCGAACTGTCGTCTGAGACATTTTGGTAAAAAGGGTTAATAAAAGATCTCTTTTACCTTTTATTTTCTTTTTGTCTTAAAATTTTAACTGTCTCTAGAACCCTTAATAAAACTACATTTAGAAAATAAAACCCATGAAGGAAACGTTAGGTCACCAATTCTGAAACGTAAGGTTGCGTCCCTCACTTCTAAGTCAGGGACCAACTCCTTGTGTGCGGAACGTCGGTTTTTTTTTGTTTTATACTTTCTCTTCGTTATAACATTGTTCAAGTTATTTCTGAAATTTTTACCAGGAGTAAGTTTTTCTTTTTTTAGAATTTTTTTTTTGAAAATAAAACGTGAACTTCTTCTTAGGTCCTTATCGTTCACTTCGACTTAAGGAGTCTTCTGTTATCGTCTTTCTCGATCCTGATAGTGGATTGAAACGACGAGAGTGTCCTGGGTATAAAATGTGATTTCTTTATATATAAGACACACTATAGACTGTCCGTATACAACCAAACAAAAATGAATTATCCTTACGAACATGTAAAAATACTGCTCATAAAATATCTTAAATTAAACAGAAATTTACGACAACCCACAACTCACGGTTAGTTTACTAAGAATTCCAATAAAAAAATAAAACATTCATGATCATGTGGATGTTCATTTTCATACACCAATCTCACGATTACTGTTATAAATGACTTCTTCTAATCCCCTAGACAGTGAAATTATCCAAACCCTTTGTGGGACGGGGTTCCGGTTGAAACCCCCCCTTTTTTTTAATTTGGGTAAAGATTCATTCAGAACCCTCCTTTTTTACGGGTTGTAAAAATTACTTTACAACTTTTTACCGACTACTCTCAAGGGAAAATCGTCGACATAGAAAGATCATCGTGTATAACAATAATAGTATTCTTTATATATGACGTCGTCCTCTTCCGTTACCGTGGGGTGAGATCGTGAGAACGGACCTTTTAGGGTACCTGCCTCCTCGGACCATCCGACGTTATGTACCCCAGCGATCCTCAGTCTGTGCTGACTCGTTGAAGTGAAAGTGAAAAGTGAAAGTACGTAACCTCTTCCTTTACCGTTGGGTGAGGTCACAAGAACGGACCTCTTAGGGTCCCTACCCCCTCGGACCACCCGACGGCAGACACCCCAGAGTGTCTCAGTCTGTACTGACTTCACTGAATCGTCGTCGTCATCGTCGTCGTGTTATTTAATTTAATTTTATAGTTGAGAAAATACGACTCAAGTCAAATCGTTATAAATAACGGGAGGAAGTTAGTTGTGGATAAATAATAACTCATAGGTGTTTTATGGTCCACGTAACGATTTTCATGTCACCACTGGTTCTAATCAGGAATGGAAGTTCTTTAAAGGTTGAGATTTCCTTTGGTTCCGTTCGTTTGTTCTTTCTCCGTTGACTCTAGAATGACGATAAACGAGTTTCTTTTTATACCCCTTTAGACGATTTCTCACAGATCTCTCTCTTTTTTCATCTGTCTTGAAACAGTGAAACCGATAATCTCTCTTAATTAATATTTATTAGTTATACCTCTTCCCGAAGGATCCATCGAGTCACCATTTCTTAGACGGATGGTAACGTCCTCTATCCCCAAGTTAGGGACCCAGTCCTTATAGGGGACCTCCTCCTTTACCGTTAGGTGAGGTCACAAGAACCGACCTCTTTGGGTCCCTGTCTCCTCTGACCACCTGATGTCACATACCTCAACGTTTCTCAATCTGTACTGACTCGTACGTACGTTTGAATTATAACCTTTTAGATGACCAGGAATACCCTTAGAAACTTGGTAATACAGGTGATCAAACTCGTGTCGACATTTTTGACTAAAGGTAAATTACACAAATTGTAGAAAAAAATAACCACATATAAATATGGTTCTTGACTATGTCACAATCCTTAACCGACAGTTTAACCGACCAGACAGGATGAAGGAGGAGAGATGAGTGTTTTATTCGTTATTTTTGGACTATCTTACGTGAATCCTTGTATTATTTTTATTCTTAATGTATAACCTTTCAGATAAACTTTTAAAGACACTCAAAGAAATAAAAAAAGAGAAACGAAGTATGGTGAACCATAAAAAGTTAGTAGCAGGGAGATACGGAGACTGTCAGGATCTATGAAGTCAGTAGATATCGATGTGAAATCTTTGGTTGTCCATTTCTTGATATAGTAGACACAGAACAAGAATCTTTACTTTTTATAACTGAAAGTGATAACAAAGTCTCTGAAGTTGTCTTTTACGGATCTCAACAAACTTTCTGAGGGATGTCCTTTTATTTTTATAAACGAAAAGTTTCTTATTCGTTTGTCTTTATTGTCTTGGAGTTAATACTGTCTATTCACTCGTACAGTACCCGTCTAAGTCTGATCTGTGGTCGATAATATATCTTTTATTTATTCGATGTTCCTACATGGCATGTAGTGTCCCTTTATATCTGTAATAAAATATTATAACTTAGTGATACAATATATGGATTTTGATTATATTATAACGTTCAGTTGATAGGAAATTTAAAAAAAATTAATACAGGTTCCAGTAAATACTTTACATAGAAGAACTAATGTAGTAAAAGGGATGTTCTTAAAAATTTCCATTAAAGTTACTAACGAGTCATTAAAAATAACAAACATGTTTACAGAGTCATTAGAACGGTACTCCTTCTACTGTGACAGATCCGACCGCTCCGAGATTCGATATAATATAAGGACCTTCAGAGAACCCTCTTCTTTTAAAGTTTCGAATGTAGGAAGGACGGTTCGTGAACATCTCAGAAATGAAACGTAGAGTACTCATGTACTCATAGACTTTAAATTTACCTTTTGGTTCTAATAAGTATCTTTGAGTGACCTCTGATTTTAACTACTTAATTACTTGTTGAATTCCGTCCTTACCTATTTCACTTCCGTAATAGAATACGTGACATTCTACTCATCCAATCTACTTTCATTTCGATATTTCCATCTAAACAGACACTTTATCTGTAAAGAACCCGTAGATCCAGTTAATGATCGTGTACATGAGAGTAAATTCAAAGGATTGCCAGGAAGATGTCTACTTTGACTCCGAATCTTTGAATGAATAGTAACCTAGTGTATCAGCCTTTTAATATCGTGAATAAAAGTGATTTCGGGTACGAGAGAGGTGATTTGGTGTGTCGGTGGCACACGAGGTACTCGTCTGACGGACGCACATTTCTACAGTAAGAATGAATGTAGTTGTTTTCCGTTTGACTTACTGTTTAACCCCGAGATCTCGTTTGAGTACCCAGATGTCCGAAATTATGATACATACACGGGACGAGAGACGGAAAACGAAGAAATAAAAGGGATCAATGGACGGAAAGGGAAATAAAAGGAGTGGATCGTAACCTCTCCTGGTCGAGTCAATGTTTCTTGTTTTTTGGATCGAGATGGACTGAATTCTGTTTTTCTAAGCGGATTGACTTTTTGAGTTCCAGTGACCGAGATCCGGATCTACTTAGTTCCCAGAGCCCGTTATACTCCTGAACTAAAAAAAAGTCAAGAGACAAGACACAAAGAGAACAACCAACGTAAAAACTCCGGGAAGTACTTCTGTGTCACCGACGGTCGTCGAAGTCCGAATGAAGGAATATACAGAGATAGATCACCTCTTATTTCCTTACCTATCTATAAAACAGATTGTAATCATACATCACACTGAGTATAACCCCTCTTATTTGTCTAAGGACTTGGTTAGGGGGAGCTACCTTCTTACACTACGTCTCAACCGGTCCGACCTCGGTGTAGGGTAAGAGATTCTACCCCTACTTCTGTTTTGGTGATCAGTGTACCGTCACTGTCGCCCATAAAGGGGTTCTTGTTATTTTTACGACATGAGTCTTTTGTACTGTAAAGGTGATGGTTTAATCTTCTTTTGTCTTTATAAAAGATAATTTTTTTTTATAGATCGCGTGTAAGTGGTTTCGATCTTCTCAAACGGTTATTGTCACTGTTTGTGTAGTACCTATTAAATTCTGGTTCGTTTGTGACTATCTTTTATATAGTACCAGTACGAAGACGTACAAGTCGAGTATGGACTACTCGCTCTCGGTGGAGTATATGTCCCTTAGGACTACATCTTGTAGTGGGTTTCTGTCCGTTGTCTAACTGTTCTGGAGCTTGTGTTCAGGGTATAAGTTTTCTAACCGTAAAGTACGTTGGTACCACCGTCTTTAGAGGAGTAAACAGTGTTATAGAGAATAGTGAAGTACCTTGTCTCAAACTCTTTATAACGTAAAAACAAGGAAGGAGAGTCATTTATAAGTACATCCTTATATATCTTTTTATGTGGATCAAATATGGGTCGATAAACTATCGGACTCAGACCCTTTCTTTCGTCTCAAATGTTAAAACCACCATAACTTTCACTTTTTGTTTATGGTGTACAATTGTGTATATACACCTTAGATCTTTTTACCAAGTCTACTTGGACAAACGTTCTGTCTTTCTTTCTCTCTGTCTCTATGTCTCTGGTTTACATACCTGTGGTGTCCACCTTCTCCCCACGTTACTTAATCCTCTCACACTAACTGTATATATGTGATAACTATGAGGTATATTTTATCTATTGATACATATATATAGTCAAGTCAAGTCAAGTTAGCGAGTCAGTACAGTCTGTGAAACGCTGGGATACTTAGTGTCGTGCGGTCCGGAGGGACAGGTAGTGGTTGAGGGCCTCAAATGGGTTTGATCACAGGTAGCTCAGCCACTACGGTAGTCGGTAGAGTAGGAGACAGCAGGGGAAAAGGAGGACGGGGGTTAGGGAGGGTTGTAGTCCCAGACAAGGTTACTCAGTTGAGAAGCGTACTTCACCGGTTTCATAACCTCAAAGTCGAAGTCGCAGTCAGGAAGGTTACTTATAAGTCAAGACTAAAGGAAATATTACCTGACCAACCTAGAGGAACATCAGGTTCCCTGAGAGTTCTCAGAAGAGGTTGTAGTGTTAAGTTATCGTAATAAGAAGCCGTGAGTCGAAAGAAGTGTCAGGTTGAGAGAGTAGGTATGTATTGGTGACCTTTTTGGTATCGGAACTGATCTACCTGGAAATAACCATTTCATTACAGAGACGAAAAATTATACGATAGATCCAACCAGTATTGAAAGGAAGGTTCCTCATTCGCAGAAAATTAAAGTACCGACGTCAGTGGTAGACGTTACTAAAACCTCGGGTTTTTTTATTTCAGACTGTGACAAAGGTGACGAAGGGGTAGATAAACGGTACTTCCCTACCCTGGCCTACGGTACCTCAAAAGACTTACAACTCGAAACTCCGTTGAAAAAGTGAGAGTAGAAAGTGAAAGGTGTTCTCTGAAAAATCAAGGAGAAGTGAAAGACGGTATTCCCACCACAGTAGACGTATAGACTCCAATAACTATAAAGAGGGTCGTTAGACCTAAGGTCGAACACGAAGGAGGTCGGGTCACAAAGAGTACTACATGAGACGTATATTCAATTTATTCGTCCCACTGTTATATGTCGGAACTGCATGAGGAAAAGGATAAACCTTGGTCAGACAACAAGGTACAGGTCAAGATTGACAACGAAGGACTGGACGTATATCCAAAGAGTTCTCCGTTCAGTCCACCAGACCATAAGGGTAGAGAAAGTCTTAAAAGGTGTCAAATAATACTAGGTGTGTCAGTTTTCGAAACCGTATCAGTTACTTTGTCTTTATCTACAAAAAACCTTGAGAGAACAAAACCCCGGTGGGTTCTGGCAGCCCAGTACCACCTCTCTAGACTGTCTGACACCAGGTGACCTCTTCCCTTACCGTTTGGTGAAGTCATAAGAACGGAACTCTTGGGGTACTTGTCGTACTTTTCCGTTTTACTATCCTATGACTTTCTCCTTGAGGGGTCAAGCCATTCATGGGTTATACGATGACCTCTAGTCACCTCTTTATTGAGGTCTTTCTTACTTGCCTACCTCGGTTTCGTTTTTGTCATGGGACAACACCCACAATAACCACTATCTTTGTTCCAGGTTATGACATTTCTCGTTATAACGTATTCTTGGACCTTGCAATTCAGGTACTTAGTTCCGTTTAACCTTCACCAGTTTGTTCTCTACCGTTCTCACTTGCAGTTGTAAGACCCTTAGTCGCTTGATTTTACCTGACCTTACCCACTTAAATTGAGTCTACTGGTAATATAGATGATGACACCCGTCCTTATGGAATCTTCTTTACCTCATCGGTAGTACCAGTTGTTTTCTCAGGCTCTACGTTATGAACCTACGTCAGAGTTTTTACTGTCTTACTAGAGACAAGTAAGGGTTCCGTTTGGTAAGTTATAGTGTCATTAGGTTTTCGACTTCAACTTACCAAAATATACACACACACACACACACACACATATATATACACACACACACATATATATATATATATATATATATATATTGACTAAGTGAAACGACATTTCGTCTTTGTGTTGTAGCATTTCGTTGATGTGGGGTTATTTTTATTTACTTTACACTCGGGGATTTTTTATCAAGTGAAAAGAATAGGAAACCCTTTGTACCAGTTTAAGTTCCCCGTCAGACATAGATACCTACACTTGTTTCGATGTAGTAGTAGAACCAGAATAATCGTATTCAGATTCACTCGATTAGTCATTGTTTACTCCAAACACTATGATACTCCTTTCTTAAATTAGTAGTGTCTATGGAGAGTTTCTACAGTACGACCAGACTTTTAAGATGGGTCCCGTCTGTCTTCTTAGACTCTCAAGTTTTACTTTTCTAACGATATAGTCACTTTGGGGTAAAGGTTATTAAACAAAATAACGGTACATGGACGTTATAACTTTCTTTTTAACTCTTCCTTTTTCTATAACATATTAAATGTATCTTTTGTCCAGTAAAGGGGGGGTAAAACATTCTCTTCTCTGACAAAGTGTGTATTTTCGAATCGTCGGACGATGGACGTTCCCTTCATGGTATCGTAGGATCCCTCACTCCTCCTATCCCGTGTTCTGTTGACATCAAGTTAAGTTAATCGTCACGTTAGAACTCGTTCGGTGAAGTGGAGATTCCCTGATCGTCAGTCATTGTCGGCTGGACGGATGGAGAACTCAGACAACACTCTCAATTTACATACACTTTCATAAAACAGTTTATACTTAATCTTCTGTTTTTACGTATAAACATCCTTTTATACTGTCGAAACCCCCCGAAGGGTCGACCGAATCACCATTTCTTAGGGGGACGGTCCTTTGTGTCCTCTATGTTTAAGTTAGGGACCCAGTCCTTCTAGGAGTCTTCTTCCTAGACTCCTAGGAATCGTTGGGTGAGGTCATAAGAACGGACTCTTTAAGGTACCGGTCTCCTCGGACCACCCGATGTCTGGTACCCCAGTGTTTTCTAAAACTGTGTTAACTCGTTCCTTTAGGTTGATCAGGTAAGACTTCCTCTAGTCGGGACCCTAAAGAAACCTTCCTTACTACGATTTCGACTTTGAGGTCATGAAACCGGTGGACTACGCTTCTCAACTGAGTAACCTTTTCTGACTACGACCCTCCCTAACCCCTCTCCTCCTCTTCCCCTGTTGTCTCCTACTCTACCGACCTACCGTAGTGACTGAGCTACCTGTGCTCAGACTCACTTGAGACCCTCAACCACTACCTGTCCCTCCGGACCGTACGACGCTAAGTACCCCAGCGTTTCTCAATCTGTGTTGACTCACTGACTTGACTTGACTTGACTCGTTGATACTTGATGTAAACTCCCTCCTTTTATGAAAGACAATAACGTATTCATTCGGCAAGTAAAATAAGGGACTAGAAAGAAAAAATTTTGGTAGTATATTGTGTCACTTCACCAAAGATCGTCTCGGACACCGTTTTCTCTTTGGTTACGGGGTTGTGACGAACGTACTTGAACTTGGTCGAGTAATTGGAGAGTCGTGAAATCTGAGAGGGACACACAACTCCTTTTACTATATAAGGATTATTTTATTAATACTCCTAAGAGACTCTATTATATACATTTTATGAGACGTATCGTGGACCATGTAGTATTTACGGTCATTTAATAACACAGATAATAGTCCTTCACAGACTCTACGATAGGGAGAGTTGAGTGATGGTGGTCGAAGGATGGGACGAGTCTAGAGAGTGTAACGGCTTTTTCGAGTTACGTCACGGTTCTTCTTATATTTAGAAACCAAGTAACACCTTTACTTCCTTATGTGTCCCTCTTTGTCGTAGACCATACTCTTTCGGTAAGACAGATCATGTATCGTCAGAGTGACTCCGGGGACTTATTACGTTTAACGAATATTGACAAGTCGTTCGATGACAGACCGGGGGTCTCGGGAAGAAAACTTTCAAAATGTAACGTACACAGTCGGGAAGAAGACCGATAATCTGGGTCTGTAGAAGGGTTTCTTTGTGAGAGAAACAACATGTAGTTACCCTGTAAGTTTTCTTCCGTAGACGACTCTTCAAAGAAGTACTCCAAAATCTTAACGTCGTAAAATACGGATTTACCTGGTCCCTACTGTTTAAATTTACGGAGCTCCCCGGTCCGTTCACTGTATTTCACTATACCCGAGTATAAGAAAGTTGTCCTTAAGAGAAACAATCGTATAATTTTGGTTTCTCTATCAGACGTAAACTTTTCCTTTACGTGAGAAGGGTATACATAAACTTTGGACACCTACGAAACTAAAAATAAGAAAGACATAATCTGTTCTCTACGACCACCTCTTGACTTTATATATGGGTATGGTCTTCTTTTAGTTGTTACGATTAGTTTGATCGTAAATCAGGGACGGAATACCACTCTTATCCCTCACCACTTCTGACTCTGTCTCCTTCGTGTACTGTAAACTTGACCTCCATGGTAAGATGAGACTAAATAAGACGGACAATCTTACACTATGACCACAATTCAGAAGGTTAACAACTTACCTTCGGTCTTTGGACTAAAAATTCGTTTTAGACGGTTGAAAACTCGTAACTGAACCCAACCTCTTTATATGTTTGTTACGTCCAGTTATTTTTTATAGACATTCGATTTACACCGAAACACTAACAACTGTTTAACGGCTCTCGGAGACAATGTCTCTTCATTGTCTAACGTTTCCTCCGATTCACTGAATCAGTTCCAGTGTAACGATAACCGTTTTGGTCTTCAACTTGGACTTAGAGGACTGGTGTGGGTCGGGTCCTTTTAGTCAGACAGAAAGGTGTAGATTTGGTCAGTCACAATAACTGTCGTCTTAATCACTTTTATCTTGTCTCGTCGATTTTTATGTACAAGAATAATAAAGGAGGAGAAATAAAAAGGATTTCTCTAAAGGGGTAAAAGAGTATGATAATAGATCCTGTACTATTCTGGGGGAAATATGAAAGAATCACACTATTATTAAGAACGTGAGTGTCTTTCTTTAGAAACCAAATAACTGTCGATTATAGAAACGTCTAAATTCCTTTATATAACGTCGGCTATACGTCTCTCTGACCCATGTCCTTCATGTATAACATAGTAAATTTAGTTATATAAGTTATTATATATAAGTCTTATTTTGGTATGTGTAAGATTGACGATCGAACGTATCGAAAATTATGTGTCATACTTTAAATGTTTGGTGTATAACTGTAAGACCAGTTTTACTATCAAAGGTATGTCGTATCGTGAACATTTTTATGAGTAAACTAATGTCTCGTCCCGTAGTTTACGCTTTTTAATTAAAATTTTTAAAAATTATTTTTAAAAAAATGTATCACGTACATTAAATAGATCGGAGAGTACGAGACTACGTGGTGTCCGAATTTGATTTCTCTAATAAACACCAATGGACCACTCGATTACGGTGGGTTGGGTTTTCGAAATACTGTCGTCCACGACTTATCGTTTAATAATCCATCACCTTTTTGTCACTAATTTTGGATTTCGACCGGAGCAATGTAGGTATTAATATAAATAAGTCATGTAAACCTTCGTTTTGGTGTAAAAGGGGACGGAAAAAGTGCGAGAGACAAAGAAAAAGGAAAACTCGATCACTTCATAAAAATGTAAAGCAGATGAATAATTGTCACATCTTTGAGATTCTTCTCCACTTGAAGTTTGTAAATAAAACAGTTAACCAATACATCGGTTTTGGTTCCACAAGAAAGGTGTAGGTTCCCGTAAATCTAATTGAAGGGAATTCCAGGTTTGGAGAAAATCTTGGGCTTGAGTCTGACTTAAAATGTGACACGATTTTAGCTTTCAAGTCTTCTGTCCATTTATTCTTTTTCCGACGGTCACAATTACATAGAAGGTGGACGATTTCAATGTACTCCGGACGTCGATTATGGTAGTGAAGTGTTGACTTCGTAGTCCTCATGGATACATTCCTCTTTTCCCTTATCTAGAGTTTCTTAATCTTTTACAGTGAACACTCTTGTAAGGTGAAGGATTACTCCGACACTTGACTCAAGAATGACAGGATGGAACTACAACCTTTTAAGGGGTCTCCTGTCTACCCCGGTCGTATAAGAGACGAAGTTGGGTAGTGTAAGGATCTTCGGTATCAACACGAAAGTTTAACGACCTTTCGGAACTCTCTCCAGAAGAAACTAAGTTAAGACTACCCTTGGACAAAGACACCGTGTTTAGAAACCATCCTCTAAACGTTGGAGAACTAAATATTCTTGTACAAGAAACGAAGAGACTGGTGTTGGAGACCTTTCCCCTGACAGGACGAAGTAAAGTAGGGACAGGGACCTTGGTATTGTTTTCGTTATCGATTGTGAAAGGAACCTTCCTTTCGATACTGTTTGAATCTGAAGTATGATTTTTTATCCCTGTAACGGCTGTTTCCAGGAGGCATATCAGTATCAATACTAAAAAGATCATCAGTACATATCTATACTTTCAACCTAGTATTTCTTCCGACTCGTGCCTTCTTAACTACGAAGACTCGACACCACAACTTCTTCTGAGAACTCTCAGGGAACCTGACGTTATAGTTTGGTCAGTGAGGATTTCCTTTAGTTAGGTTTATAAGTAATCTCCCTGATTACGACTTCGACTTCGAGGTCATGAAACCGGTGGACTGTGCTTCTTGACTGAGTAAACTTTTCTAAGACTATGACCCTTTCTAACTTCCGTCCTCCTCTTCCCCTACTGTCTCCTACTCTACCAAGTTACCGTAGTGGTCGAGTTACCTGTACTCAAACTCGTTCGAGGTCCTCTAACCCTTCCTATCCATTCGGACCGCACGACGATAGGTACCGCACCGTTTCTCAATCTGTATTGATTTGTTGACTTGTTGTTGTCGTTGTTGTAGATTCACCTTAGTACGTCATAGACAGATAGATACGGACCGAATAAAGTCAATCGTATTAAAGGAGTTCCTGTAAGTACAATATCGTATAACGTCTTAAAAGAAAAAATTACCGACTTATCCTAAGGTAACATACAGATTCGGTGTAAAAGAAATAAGTCAAAAGACAAATACCCGTAAATCCAACGAAGGTGTAGATCGAAAACACTTCTCTCTACATTACTTGTATCCTCACGATTAGAGTAACTTTAAGACTAAGGTCGAGAAAACTTATTAATAGGTCTTCACCTTAACGACTTAGTACACCAACAAGATGAAAATTAAAACTCCTTGGAAGTGTGTGAAAGAGTTTCGTCGACGTGGTAAAACGTAAGGATAGAAGTTACACGTTCCTAAGATTAAAAAGGTGTAAAAACGGTCGTGAATGATAGAAAACACACAAAAACTGTTATCGGTAGGACTCTCAATACTTCATTGTAGAGGAATACCAAACGAAAAATAAAGGTACTACTAATAATGTAACTTGTAAAAAATCATATGGACAACTTATAAACATACAGAAGAAACCTTTTTAAAGATAAGTTCAATTCCTTAAAAATTTGGTCCATAAAAAAAAATTTATGACTCAACACCTTCAAGGAATATATAAAAACTCTAATTGGGGGAAAATCTATGTATCGTTCGTTTATAAAAGAGGATAAGGTATTCAATGTAAAAGTGAGAGAAATAACAAAGGAAAGACAGGTGTTGAAGAATCTAATTACATCAAAGTGAATAAGACAAAAAATGACGGACACGAAAGTCACAGTATGGGTACTTCTTGTTCTGTTTATAGTACTTCGGAAAAGGGGATATAAAAGAAGAACTTCACAATACCAACCCAGAATACAAATTCTGAAGTTAGTACATTCTTAATTTCTAAAATTTTAATTTTTTTATTTTTTTTATTTTAAATTTTTTTTTTTTCTGAAGTTAGTTCAAACTCAACTAAGAACACACGATACATTCCATTCCTAGGTTAAGGTACCGTATATCCACAATTCAAAAGGGTCATGGTAAGCAAGTTCCTATTAGGAGAAGGGTAGTACGTAAGAACCGTGGGAATAACTTCTAATCAGACAGTATGAAAGTACCCAAACAAAGACCCGACATACAAGACAAGGTAAAACCAGGTATACAGACGGAAATACAGTCATGGTATGACAAAACTAATGATATCGAAACATTATCTCAAAGTTTATTCTTTCACACTATGGAGGTCAAAACAAGAAAGAACTCTAACTAAACCGATAAGTACCAGAAATACAGATAAAGACACCTTTTTTTTTACGGGAAACCTAAAACTATCCCTAAGGTAACTTAGACATTTAGTGAAACTAATCGTACCTATAGACTTGTCATAATTAAGAAGGTTAGGTACTGTGGAAAGGTAAACAAACACAGATTAAAGAAAGTGTCACAAAATATCAGAAGTCATACGTTCAGAAAATAGAGGTATCATTTCAAATAAGGATTTATAAAAAAAGTACGATAACATTTACCCTAATAAAAGGATTATAGGAAAAGACTGTCAAGTTGCAATCACACATCTTTACTTTCTGTAAAAATACAACTAAAACATAGACCTTGAAATGACTTAATTAAATAACCAAAATTGTTAAAACATCTCCCACCCCCTCAGGAATCCTGAAAGGTATATGTACGAATACTGGAGAAGTTCGTTATTGTCAAAATGAAGAAGGAAACTAAACCTACGAAAAAAAAAAAAAAGAAAGAATGAATACACGAGACCCTTCTTGAAGGTCATGATACAACTTATTCTGTACCATTCTCACCCGTAGGAATGGAACGAGGACTATAATCTCTTTTCGAAAAAACAACAATGACAACTCATACTACAATAGACGCCCGAAAAATAACATCAGAAATAATGTAACTCTATTAAAGGAAGAGAAGGGTTCAAACAACTCTCGAAAATTAGTACTTTTCCACAACTTAAAACAGTTTGCGAAAAATAAGTAGATAACTTTACTAGTACATTAAAAAAAGAAATAAGACAATTATACTAGACAGTATTAACTAAAAATATACAACTCGGTAGGAACGTAAGGTCTTTATTTAGACTGAACCGGTACCACAAACTAGTGAAATTCCACGATAATCTAAGTCAAACGATCATAGAACAACTCCTAAAAACGTAGATGTCAGTAGTTCTTATAACCAGATACCGAAAGTAAGGAACGCAAGAGGAACAGCCTGAAACCATAGTTCTACCACTATCGGAATGTTTTATCCAAACCTTGACAAGGGAGGAGAAGTCAAGAAACCTTATTATACTCTTCATAACCATAATTAAGAAATATACGAAACATTTTAAGTTACTTCGGTAAATCAGGACCCTAAAGGAAACAACCCTTCAAAAACTTTAGTGACAAAATTTTACATTGATAACGGTGATACCTCTTGTCACACCTCTAAGGAATTTTTTAACGTTTATCTTGATGGAATACTGGGTCGTTAGGGTGACGACCCGTATGTGTGGTTCCTTTGGTCTTAACTTTATCTGTGTACATGGGGTTACAAGTAGCGTCGTGACAAATATTATCGGTCCTGTACCTTTGTTGGATCTACAGGTAGTCGTCTACTTACCTATTCTTTCGACACCATGTATATGTGTTACCTCATAATGAGTCGGCAATTTTTCTTAAGTAAACTTAGTCAAGACTACTCTACCTACTTTGACCTCGGTTAATATGTCTCACTTCATTCGGTCTTTCTTTTTGTGGTTATGTCATATGATTGTGTATATATACCTTAAATCCTTCTACCGTTACTGCTGGGACATACGTTCTGTCCTTTTTTCTGTGTCTACACATATTGCCTGAAAACCTGAGTCTCCCTCTCCCTCTCCCACCCTACTAAACCCTCTTACCGTAAGATTGTACATATGATAGTACATTCTTAACTTAGCGGTCAGATACAGACTACGTCCTATGTCGTACGAACCTCGACCACGTACCCCTACTGGGTCTCTCTACAATACCCCTCCCTCCACCCTCCCCCCAAGTACAAACCCTTGCGTACATTCTTAATTTCTAAAATTTTAAATTTTTTATTTTTTGAATTTTTTTTTTTTCGTCAAGTGATTTTTTTTTTTTTTTATTATTATTATTATTATTATTATTTGACGACATAAATGTTTTATTATTTTTTATTTTACATTGATAACCACACAAAAGAAAGACCGAATGAAGTGAGACATATTATCCGAGGTCAAAGTAGGTGAAGTAATCTTGACTAAGTTTATATAAGAAAAATTACCGACTCATTATGAGGTAACACATATACATGGTGTCGAAAGAATAGGTAAGTAGACGACTTTATGTCATTACGTAT
Source organism: Capra ibex (assembly GCA_006410555.1). Lineage (NCBI taxonomy): Eukaryota > Metazoa > Chordata > Mammalia > Artiodactyla > Bovidae > Capra > Capra ibex. The sequence goes on along the minus strand of SJYO01016970.1, from coordinate 30,636,880 downwards.
ATATACCTTAAATCTTTCTACCATTACTATTGGGACATACGTTCTGTCGTTTTCTCTGTGTCTACATATCTTGTCAGAATACCTGAGACACCCTCTCCCACTCCCACCCTACTAAACCCTCTTACCGTAACTTTGTACATATTATAGTATACACTTTGCTTTGTGGTCAGGTCCAAGTTACGTCCTATATCTTACGCGCTCCGACCATGTGACTCTACTGGGTCTCGCTACCATACCCCTCCCTGGACCCTCCCCCCAAATACTACCCCTTGTGCACATGTGGGCACCGTCTAAGTACAACTACATACCGTTTTGGTTATGTTATAACATTTCATTAATTGGAGGTTAATTTTATTTATTTAAATATAAAAATTTTTACATTGATAAAAAGTCTAGTATAAGACGGATACCAAACAACTAGTCCCGATTGTATCTAATACTTGTTTATATTGAAATAAAAACTGTGAAGTCAAGTCAACGAGTCAGCACAGACTGAGAGACGTTGAGACACCCACCCTCGTGTGGTCCAAAGGGACAGGTGGTGGTTGAGGGCCTCGAACGAGTTTGACTACAGGTAGCTCACCTACTACGGTAGATTGGTAGAACAAGAGAAAGTAGGGAAGAAGAGGACAGAAGTCAGAAAGGGTCGGAGTCCCAGAAAAGATCACTCAGTAGAGCAACGCAGTCTACCGGTTTCATAACCCTGAAGTCGAAGTTGTAGTCAGGAAGGTTACTTATAAGTCCTGACTAGAGGAAATCCTAACTGACCGAACCAGAGGAACGTCAGGTTCCCTGAGAGTTCTCAGAAGAGGTTGTGGTGTCAAGTTTTTGTAGATAAGAAGACACGAGTCGAAAGAAATATCAGGTTGAGAGTGTAGGTATGTACTGATGACCTTTTGGGTATCGAAACTGGTATGTCTGGAAACAGTCACTTATTACAGAGACGAAAAATTATACGACAGATTCAAACAGTATTGAAAAGAAGGTTCCTCGTTCGTAGAAAATCAAAGTACCGACGTCAGTGGTAGTCATCACTAAAACCTCGGGTTCTTTTATTTTAGACAGTGACAAAAATAACAAAGGGGGTTGATAAACGGTACTTCGTTGTGAATGGAAGGGAAATCTTAAGAAACCAAATTCAATGGAAAGGATCGAGAATCTACTTTTGAGTCGGTCCCGAACTCCGTCAATTTCAGTGTTTGTATCGGAGTTGAGTAATTGGTCTTACAGACCAGGTTCTATAATTAATTTTGAGATTTGGAATAAATTACAGTTAAGAGGTGAAGAGATTGAAGTCAGATCTTCGGTCCTTACCCCTTCTTCCACACCAGGATGTTACACTAAAAAGAGTGACGAATGGAAGAGGTGGATGAGGGTTTGAAGCCAAAGTTAACTTTGGCTAAGAGGAATCGAAGTCCATTGTGGTAATTCGTTTTGGGTTCTGTTGGGATGTACCTAAGTGAAAGAGTATATCGGGTGTTCTCACGTTACCCTTTATGAGTTCGGAGAGAAAGTAACTGTTGATAAAGATTCGTCGTCTAGAAAGGACCAAGACGGTGGTTTCTTTCGATCAATCGGGAAGTGAACGGGAGTAATAAAGGGTCAGGGATTAGGGTTTCACTATCGAAAGGGTCCATATCCAGTCAGTAGTCAGAATATATTGAGGGGTTTACGTCCTTTGTATAAAGTTTCGAGAGTCAATCTGGAGAAGTAATCCAAACCTCAGTCTTTTATCATGGTGGTGTATGCGGAGAAGGTTTCAAGTCACACTCCTGAATCCATCTTGTCGGTGTAGGTGTTTGCTGGAAAGAGGTGAGACTAGGTGAAAGACTGTGGGACATTATAGGGACTAGAACATTTCCTCGGGTTTTGGGTACCTCTTCAAACGAGGGAAACATTTAAGATGTGTATCCATTCCAGTAGTGTTCGAATAGAAACAATAGTACTTTATCGTAATCTTTGACTACCTTGTTTGAAGGGTCAGACTATAGAAAAATGTATATATAAGTATCTTATTATATATATATATAGAATGATAAAATGAATAGTACTCGATATTTCAAAGGAAAGAATACCAATAGTACATAAGTAAAAGTACTGACGTATTATAAGGAGATAAATATAAGGTACCAATGGAGAAATAAGGGATGACAACCAGAAAACCTAATATTTTGAACCTTACAAGTGGAGATAAACGTAGATGGTTTTTCTTCGTCAGTCATTAGGGTTTGTTTTTTTTACAACATTTGGATAATTTCCCAGATGAAAGAGTTTCTTAACTCATAAGAATTTGAAAACTCACCTTATCTATCATTCTTGTAATATAGGTTATTTTAACATAATCAAAAAGGTCAAAATAATAAAAATTTTTATTATTTATCGAGGAGTAAAAGACAATTACTTTTTTTCTATCGAACTTAATTGTTTTAGTCTAGGTCTTCAGTGACTAAAATCATAACTTAATTTCAAGTAATGTTTACTTATTCTCGTTCCTTCTTCTATTAATCGAAGGGTAACGATATACTATAAGTTTATTATCTGTTACTGAACTACTCAAATCATGTAAGACTTACCGAGAGATTAAATTTTTAATTCCCTCAACACCAGTAGGTCCAAGAAGACGTCTATACAAGTTTCTTATCAAGAGGTTATTAAATCTTTACATTAAAAGAAAATGTAAGTTCTTTGGTTCTTCTTTAACCAGGTCTCGAATACATTGTAAAAAACCATAGTCTCTAAGTCTCCAGGGTATATGGGTAGATTTTTGCACCCATAAATAAAGATTATTCCTTCCTTTAACACCTAAAACTTCTTGTTGATCTTCAGAGACGATGTCTTCATATTTCGTTTGATAAATGAGAATATTGGATTTTGGTTTAGGTCTCATGAGTTGGTTCATCCTTCTGATATCTTGTCTCTCTCTATGTTTAAAGGTTTCCTTGACCGAATCGTTTACTACTATTTCTACGTGTCATTATCGAGGTTACCACTTGAGACACGTGTAGGGACAAGTCACACTGAGTAAGCAGGAGAGTGAATTTGTCCCCATTTTAGATGTAGAGATCGGGAACTTAGACTAAACTGTAATACTTGACGAACACACGTACGAGTGAGTTAACACAGGTTGAGAAACACTGGGGTATCTGACATCGGGTAGTCCGTGGAGACGGGTACCCTAAAAGATCCGTTCTTACGACCTCATCCAACGGTAAAGGAAGAGGTCCCCTAGAAGGACTGGGTCTCTAGTTTGGGTGTAGAGAATACAGTGGATGTAACCATTCACATATGAATGGACACGGTGGACCCTTCGGGTACTTAACGAATCTGGTTATCCTACTTCGTCTTTACTACAACACTCTGAAGACTCCGGTTCGGAATTCTCTGGAACGTCGGAGACAAAAGTAGTAAAACGTTGTGAGGACTTAGACGGACGTTACGTCCAAGTTAAGGACCCAACCCTTCTAGTGGACCTCTTCCTTTATCGTTGGGTGTGGTCATAAGAACGACCTCTTAGGGTACCTGTCTCCTCGGACCACCCGACCTCAGGCACCCCAACGTTCTCAGTCTGTACTGAATCGTTGATTTGGTGGTGGAGGTGGTAGTACACTCCTTCGGGTCGGTCTGATTACTTAATACCTCTGGAATCTCTTTTTTCTTGATCGACTATCGGTCGTAGTCTTAGAGTCTGAACACTTATTCCAATAAAAATCTGGAAGGTCGTGATAGACTCGACTGTCAACTGATTTTGGGACACTCACTCGGGTCTGTTCCGAGTACCGGGTCAATTGTGTGACTTGTACTGTTTGTTATTATTTGATACTTTTTATAACTTTTATAATTGAATTAAGATTAAAACCTTATGTTATCATAACCATTATAGTTCCGTAGTGTTTATGAGATGAACGAAGAACTTCTATTTTTATTGTATTTCGGAGTAAAAGTATAACCACGTTCTATGGTGAAGGGTCTATGACCACGGATCACATTGATAAATTTTTTACAAGAACTAATTATTCCACTTCTTTACAAGTCATGTTTTTTCTATTACGGTATTTACCACCACCCCAACCCCACCCTCTTGTACTGATTTTCGTTTGGTCGAAGAATCAAATGTCGTGTATAAGTTCTCCTTGTTTATTGTGGTCCCAGACCCTAGGACTTTGTGACCTTTTTTACATAAATAGGTCACAAATGACCTTTTTCACTTTATAACTTTGGAACCTTTTTATATATTGTTTTACACCGTCTTATTGATAGTATTTATCAGTTTTTCCCAGTTATTGGTCTTCTCGTCGACATATCAGTAGTCAAGTTAAGTCAAGTCAGTAAGTCTACACAGGCTGAGAAACACTGGGGTACCTGACGTCGTGTGGTCCGGAGGGACAGGTAGTGGTTGAGGGTCTCAAATAAGTTTGAGTATAGGTAACTCAGCCACTACGGTAGGTTGGTAGAGTAGGAGACAGTAGGGGAAGAGGGTGGAAGTAAAACTTGGTCGTAGTGTCAGAAAAGTTTACTCAGTCAAGAAAGTAGTCCACCGGTTGCATAACCTCGAAGTCGAAGTTGTAGTGAGAGAGGTTACTTATGAGTCCTGACTAAAGTAAATCCTACCCAACCCACCTAGAGGAACGTCAGGTTCCCTGAGAGTTCTCAGAAGAGGTTCTGGTGTCAAGTTTTCGTAGTTAAGAAGCCGTGAGTCGAAATAAATATCAGGTTGAGAGTGTAGGTATGTACTGGTGACCTTTTTGGTATCGGAACTGATCTTCCTGGAAACAACTGTTTCATTACAGAGACGAAAAATTTTGTGATAGATCAAACCAGTATCGAAAAGAAGGTTCCTCGTTTGCATAAAATTAAAGTACCGACGTTAGTGGTAGGTGTCACTAAAACCTCTGTGGTTTTCATTTTAGAGAGTGACAAAGGCGACAAAAGGGTAGATAAACGGTACTTCACTACCCTGGTCTACGGTACTAGAAACAAAAGACTTACAACTCGAAATTCGGTTGAAAAAGTGAGAGAAGAAAGTGAAAGTAGTTCTCCGAAAAATCAAGGAGAAGCGAAAGACGGTATTCCCATCACAGTAGACGTATAGACTCTAATAACTATAAAGAGGGTCGTTAGACCTAAGGTCGAACACGACGGAGGCCGGTCGCAAAGAGTACTACATGAGACGTATATTCAATTTATTCGTCTCACTGTTATATGTCGGAACTACATGAGGAAAAGGATAAACCTTGGTCAGACAACAAGGTACAGATCTAGATTGACGACGAAGGACTAGACGTATATCCAAAGAGTTCTCCGTCCAGTCCACCAGACCATAAGGGTAGAGAAAGTCTTAAAAGGTGTCAAATAACAGTAGGTGTGTCAGTTTCCGAAACCGTATCAGTTATTTCGTCTTTATCTACAAAAAGACCTTAAGAGAACGAAAAAGTTACTAGGTTGACTACAACCGTTAAACTAGAGACCAAGAAGACGGAAAGGATTTTGGTCGAACTTGTAGACCTTCAAGTGCCAAGTACATGACGACTTCGGACCGAACCTCTTAGAACTCGTAATGAAATGATCGCACACTCTGCTCACGTTAACACGGATCAAACTCGTAAGAAACCGTAACGGAAAGAAACCCTAACCTTACTTTTGACTGGAAAAGGTCAGGACACCGGTGACGACTCAAAAGGTCTAAACGACCGTATAATTCACGTCGTGAAAGTGTCGTAGTAGAAAATCCTAAACTTTATCGACTTGACCTTAAGGTAGTGGAGGTGATCGAAACAAATATCACTACGAAGGATTCCGGGTGAACCGAAGTGTAAGGTCCTATAGACCTAGATCCACTCACTAGTCTGGTAGTACTAATAGACCTAGTACTTCTAGAAAAAACATATCAAGAAGACACATAAGAACGGTGGAGATGAATTATAGAAAACGAAGACAATCCAGGTATGGTAAAGACAGGAAATAACTCGGGTAGAAACGTACTTTACAAGGGAACCATAGAGATTAAAAGAACTTCTCTAGAGATCAGAAAGGGTAAGATAGCAAAAGGAGATAAAGAAACGTGACTAGTGACTCCTTCCGAAAGAATAGAGAGGAACGATAAGAAACCTTGAGACGTAAGTCTACCCACATAGAAAGGAAAAGAGGAAACGAAAAGGAAAGAGAAGAAAAGTGTCGACAAACATGTCAGTATGTCAGTATTGGAATACTTTTCAGAAGTTATAGACATTGACATAAAGACAAAACATCTATTCAATTAAACATGGGGAAAACCCTCTTTAATACTTTGACCTTGACTGTATATGTGTGTCACGACACGATTCAGTGAAGTCAGTACACGTTGAGAAACGCTGGGATACCTGACATAGGGTGGTCCCAGGAGACAGGTACCGTAAGAGGTCCGTTCTTATGGTCTCACCCAACGGTACGGGATGAGGTTCTCCAGAGGCGTTGGGTCCCTAGTTCGGGGGTAAAGGACGTTAAGAGACCGTAACGTCCGTCTAAGAAGTGACGACTCGGTGGTTTCTTCGGGACTGTATATATGTGATGATATATATTTTATTTAATTGATAATTCCTGGATGAGATATCGTGTTCCTTGAGATGAGTTACGAGACATTACTGGATATATCCCTTCTTAGAAAATTTTTTCTATATACATACATATATGTATATATATATATACATTCATGTATATATACATATACATTCATGTATATGTATATATATATACATTCTATGTATATATACATATACATTTATGTCGATTTGATTATATTGATATTAGAAAATTTTTTCTATATACATACATATATGTATATATACATTCATGTATATATACATATACATTCATGTCGATTTGATTATATTGTAACATTCAGTTGACATGAGGTTATTAAAAAAAAAATGTTTCTCTTCGGGAACTTTAGAATAAAAAAGTAGGAAGAACTACGAGTTGACATCGTAAACTATGAGACATCATATACTTTTTTAAAAACAAAATTAAGATTATTTCTAAAAAATTCTCGGGTCTCCTCTACATTCCGTCTGGTCGAAGGAGGACTTTGTGGAATTAAGTAGGAAGGAGAAAGGAGGAAAGACTCCTACACTTGACAGGGGAGGAAGTGACTGGGAGGTGGTCGAACCTCTTTTAAAGAGATGTAGATAGAGGAGAGAATGGGTTCCTATCATTGATACAGACACACAACTAGGTTTGACCACCTTTTTTATTCTATTTTAAATTTACAAGTAAGTTGTAACTAAAACCAGATGAACTGCCGATCTACGGAGGGAGGATAAAAAGAGACTCTGTAGAACAGGACCTAAGACTCATACGTGTCGTCACAGTTTTCTGGTAAACATGATTTTCGAGAAGATCAGTGGGATAGTCAGGTGAGGATTTTCGTTTCGTAGGTAGGGAGGACGAGAAAGAGGAAACTAGTGTTCGTCATCATGTGTTCGTCGCCCGAACTTAGTTATATAAGAGAGAGTATCATAGGGGTAATATTCTTACTCCCCCCAACTTTACACTTCAAGATTAAATGATCTACAAATACACAGCACATTCGTTTTGGATTCACAAAGTCAGATTTTACCGTAAAGACCAGTGTCTCGGACTCGAAAGTTGGGACGGACTAAGGGCACACCGACGTCTAACTTTCGTTTCATTCTTATTGGTCGATAACGATGTTGTAGGTTCTTCCGTTTCTCTACTGTACGACCTGTACACAAATCTGAGACTATTTGGTATTATGTCAGTAGACTCAATGACCGAACTGACAAATCAAAAGACAATGAAAGTGGAAGTTACTGGTACGTTTTTTATGTTTGTTGGATGGACCGTAAAAAAAAAAAAAATTCTTTTTCTCCTAAAACTTTTAACGTTACGTCAGTTAAAGTACCACTAAACCACGGGTCTTATAGTTATAAAGAGAATGGGACTGGAGGTTATTAGATAAGAAGGAATAGTTAAGATCTAAAGTTCTACGTGTTGTAGATCATTAAAGAGGTACAAGATAAGAACAAACCATATTTTCCTTCGTCGTTATATAAATGTAAGTTAAATCTATCTAGTGACGAAGTACACTACTCTAAATTCCACTGAATGTCGATTACCCTTGTCTTTGTTGTCATTCACACAAACAGTCCACACTCACGTTCTCGGTAAGTTAAATGTCTAATTTTACGACAGGAAAAGTAAACGTCTATCCTAAGAACGACCGTCACCGTCATGTGACACCCGAAAAGTAGAGTTCCTACGGACTCTACTCGGTACCAATTCGTCTTCTCTCATATCAGTAAAGGATCCTGACGGTATTTTTGGGTCGACCGAATTTTATTGTCTGGTGTTCGACCCACTGAATATTATTGTCTTTAAATAAGAGAGTGTCCAGACTTCTGATTTCAAACTTTAGTTCCGCCATCGTTCCGATTGGAGGGAGGTCTCCGAGATCTTATCTTAAGAAGGAACGACGAAGATCGCAAACCAACGACAAGTCAACGATTCAGTACGGGATGAGAGACGCTGGGGTACCTGGGGTCCGAAGGGACAGGATTTGATGGAGGACCTCAAACGAGTCTGAGTACAGGGAACTCAGCCACTAAGGTAGGTTGGTGGAGTAGGAGACAGTGGGGGAAGACGAGGACGGGAGTTAGAAAGGGTCGTAGTCCTAGAAAAGGTTCCTCAACCAGGAAACGTAGTCGAAGACCATCAATGACCATTAGGAGTCACCAGGAACCGAACATTAAATAGGGAAGTTAGAGACGAAGGTAACGGAAGATGGGATACACAGAAACACAGACCAAAAGAGAAGAATATTTCTCGGGCGGTAGTAGTCTAGTCCCAGGTGAGATTAGGTCACACTGGAGTAACATTATTTAGTGTAGATGTTTCTGTACCAAAGGTTGATTCCAGTGTAAGACTTTATGACCCACCTGCACTTAAACCCCCTCTGTGATAAGTTGAGTTGTGCCCCTACGATTTCTCCCTGAGTCCACCACACTTAAGAAGGCTCTAAATAGTTTTCGATTAACACGTTGTGATCTGTGAAGTAAAATGGTGAGGTCCAGAGTGTCGGAACGGAAAGTTACTTCCCGAAATTTGATCTACGAGAGACTCTCGAGAAATTTTGAGATCGACAAACACTGAGAAAGTCTATGAGTCACAGTTGTGACAGGGTTAAAGGGGAATACTTGTTACCGTATTTGAATCGTCGGTCGGCGGGTCGGTCCCTCGTCCCGAGTACACTGTCTCGTTACCATTTACCAGAGGATAATCCCTCGAGTCAGTCTCTCTCGTATTCAAAGTTAAACCGGAAGTGCGTTTAAGCTAGAATTCTATGTCGTACTCTATCTTTAGCTACCTCAAAAATGTCGAGTTTTTGATACTAAATAGGGATTGTACAAATAAAATTTCAGAAACCTTTTCGAAAAGATTCCGTACCATCTTTCACTTTGTTGTATTATTGTAGACAAAACAAAAGAGTATTGACTTAAACAAAAAACGTTCGATGTACAAGAGTGTTGAAGAACCGTGGTCTCATTACAACTATCTCTAGTAAGGTATGTTACTTGAAATTTCATTACGGAAAAAGACCCAGTGGATATAAAAATATTCGTATTTTTATATAGGAGTACTTATAATAATTCCCCGACAGATTTCGACTCTGTACTTTTTTGTTGTAAAAGATGGAAATCTTGAGACATAGAATTTGTGTTGAACAACCTCTTCTTTACCACACGTCAGTCGGCATTTCTCAGTTCCGTCCTAAACTAAAGATCGAGACGTTAAGTAATTGACACACTAAAATCCGTTCAATCAATTGGAGAGACTTAGAGAAAGGAGTAAACTTTTTATTCCGACTTTTTAAAAAAAAAAGTATTCCTGGGGTATTCTCTACTTTTTATTTTGAGTTTATCGAGTCACGGTCCGTGTCTCTTCTTTTTCCTCTTAGGTTCACTTTTTTGTACCATCCTTCGACTTTAAATATGGGAACGGAATAGGGGGTTCGTGAGTGCGAAAGAAGAAGGAGACATGGTCGTGTTGGAATGTATAAAGAGATGGGTGTAAGTCTTAAATCCTAACATTGACAAGAGTACAAAGAAGAGGAACTTCTGTTTATTGTTCGTACAGAGAAAATAGAAAAAGAGAGGTCACGGGTCGTCTCAGTTGTGAGAGATTTATTTATTTATTCACTGAATTTTCTTTATTCATGATCTTTTTAATAATGTACCCATCGATAATTTTCTATATTATTTTCGACTCAAATAAGTGTTTTTACTCAATGATTTCCATGTCAATTGTATCCGGGACTGGGGATTTATTACATAAACAAGTAGAGTAGAGTCTTATTAGGACAGAAAAAGAAAGGGTACATACGTACATATGTAGTATATTACATACTCACATCTCGCACACACACACGCATCTGTCCTTTATCGGTAACGATAAGATTCTATATAAATATATGACTCAGGAAAATTAACGAAAGAATAGTGTTGTTGGACTACTGTTCACTGGGACTCTGGTAGTAAAAATGTCTTTTCTGGGACTTGGTATCTTTCGACCTTACCGAATCACTCTGCGTGTGTCACTTAGTTACAGTTTCGTCTACAATCTCGAGTGTCGATCCTAGGAGAAAAATGGCGAATCGTAGTGACGTGTTCAATAACGATAAACATCCTCATTGAAGGAAGTTCTTTAGAATACTCTGACCCCAACTTTTACCTAGACTCTGTTCGACGGTGGAGAAGAATTAAGAAGGGGTACGGGGTTTGTCCGATAGAACAAGTAGACCGTTGAAGTATCTCGACGAGTCTTGTCGTGAGTATGATGAGACCATTAATACACGTATAGAGACGTAGTGACTCGTCTTTAATTGATAACTACTCCTTTCGTCCCGTCTCTTAGGACGACGGGGATATGTAAGTCCTTCAGACCTTCTCCAGAACTATGACCAACCGGTCCTTGAAGCGACCGGCCCGGAACCCCCAAAAGACAAACAAACATGAAACAAGAAATGTTTCTGAATGAAAAAAGTCTCGTCGAAATACAAATATTACTTTGACTCCTTTCATGTCTCTAAAGAGTATATGGAGGAAGGAGGTACATACGTACAACGACAAATCAGCGATTCAGTACAGGCCGAGAAACGTTGGGGTATCTGACATGGGACGCTCCGAGGAGAGAGGCACTCTAAAAAGTCCGTTCTTATGACCTCACCCAGTGGTAAAGGAAGAGGTCTCCTAGACGGGCTGGGTCTCTACCTTGAGAGCGGAGGACGTGACCATCCGTCTAATGGATGGTGACTCGGTGGTCCCTTCAGGTGGGTATGCACATACGACAAGGGTAACGGTTATAGAGATTGATCTTACTATGTCAAAAATGGTTCCTACTTCGATGTAACTACCTCGTCGTAGTGGGTTTCAGGTGTCAAAAGGAATCTTAAGTGAACCATAACATGTATGACACCCAAACCTGTTTACATATTGTTGTATTTAGGTAGTAATCTTATGGTACTTCTCATAAAAGTGACGGGATTTTCAGGAGACACTAGACAGACGAGTAGGGAGGAGAGGAAGGTTACGGACCGTTTACAAATATAACAGAGGTGTGGAAAAGGTCTTACAGTATATCAAGCTTCGTATGTCACATATCGGAAGTGTCTAACCAAAGAAAGTGTATCATTATACGTAAATTCCAAGAAGATACAGAAAGTACTGAACTATTGAGTAACGAAATTTGTGACTTATCACAAGGTAACAGACCTAATGGCGTCAAATAGTTAAGTGGATGACTTCTTATGGAAACGACAAAGGTTGAAAATCGTTAATACTGATCTCGATAAATATTTGTGGACGTACGTCCAAAAACATACCTGTATATAAAAGTTGAGGAAATCACTTTGAGGTTCCTCATACTAACGACCTAGTATACCTTTCTCATACAAATCGAAATATTCTTTGGTTGGACAGAAAGTTTCACCGACATGATAAAACACAAGGGTGGTCATTCCTTACTCTTAAGGACAACGAAGTGTAGGAATGGTAGTACACCACAATGGAGACAAGTTTGAAACCCGTAAGATTATGTTTACACCACCATACAGTGATAAAAAATTAATCATAAAGGGACTGTTGTATCTTAACCTCGTAGAAAAGTATACAAATAAACGGTAGACATCCAGAAGAAACCACAGACAGTTTCGGAACCCAGTAAAAAGTTAACCCAACCGGAAAAAAAAAGAGAGAGAGAATAACTCAAAATTCTGAAGAAACATTTAATACCTATTGTCAAGAAATAGTCTATAGACAGGACGTCTGGAAAAGAGGATCAGACACCGTACAGAACTTTAAGAGGACTATAACAGAAAATGTCTCGTCTAGTAGAATTACAATTACTTCAGATCACATCATTATCATCACAATCAACGAGTCAGAACAGGTCGAGAAACGTTGGGGTACCTGACATCGGGCGGTCAGAGGAGACAGGTACCCTAAAAGGTCCGTTCTTATGACCTCACCTAATGGTAAGGGAAGAGGTCTCCTAGAAGGACTGGGTCCTTAGCTTGGTACCAGAGGACGTGACATCTTCTTGAGAATTGGGAAACTCGATGACCCTTCTGGATCGAATGATCAATAAAGAAAGTAATAGTACAGAAACCACAGAATAGATTTTTACGGTGTGTGTTCCGGTAGATCCAAAAGAGGACACAAAGGAGGATCCTCAAAATATCAAAACGTAAAGTTTAAGTCCAAATACTAGGTAAAACTCAATTACAAACATTTCCCATATTTCAGAGACAACTCTAAGTAAAAAGAACGTACGGTTACAAGTAAAACTCCAAAAAAAGAAAAAATTTTCAAGTATTTTTATGATACAGATAAAACAAAGATATTACGTAACGGTATAAAAATAAGGTTAATATAACCGTATGTCGTGACATATTTAAATTACACATGTCATACTACCAAACTGCATATATGTAGTACTTTACTACTGGTGTTAATTCAACTCAGTTGTAGGTAGTAGAGTGTGTTTATGTCTTAATTTCGTTATCTTCGATATAAGGAACACTACTCTTGAGAGTCCTAAATGAGAGAATTATTGTAAGTATGTATTGTTTGTCGTTACAATGTATGTAAATGCAATGTAGTGTAGGGATGATAACTGGAATATTGACCTTCAAACATGGAAAACTGACGGAAGTAGGGTAAAAGGGAGGGGTATAAGGAGTGGAGACCGTCGATGTTTAGACTAGAGAAAAAGAAGACACTCACTAAAAAACTTCATATTAACTGAAATTCTGAAAGAATCAAGGATCACATATTGTATCAATAAGTCATAAAGATATCCAAAGTTTTAATAGATATGTTATTCACATCGATGGTACTTAAAAATACAAAAAATAAAAAAGGAAGGAACAGTCGACGTTGAAGAGACACATTAGGGAACCAAACGAAATCCGACAAAAATCAAACGAAAATTGGATAAACCGTGAACTTGAATTTCGTCTTGAGTCTCGAAGGTTCCTTTGTTGAATGGTTTAAACCATTCAATCACAATACGTAACGTAACACAGGGGTAAACGACTTCTGGATTGGGGATCGTGGAGTCTTACATCGACATAAACCTCTCTTCTAGAAATTTCTGTCTTAATTCACTCCAATAATTCCATCGGGATTAAGTTATACTAACGGGAGGAAAATTCTCCGCTCTAATCTTATGTGTGTGTGGGTCTCCCTTTAGGGACATTCCTGTAGGACTTCTACCCTTTTCTGTTGGTCCATGTTCGGTTCCTCTCTAAAGAGTTCTTTGGTTGGGACGACTGAACTAGAGGTCAAGGTCTTGACACTCTTTTATTTAGAGAGAGCAAATTCGATAAACCAGACACCATGAACCAACACTAACAAGATCGTTTGATCATGTAAATTAGTAGAAATAAAATATAAGTAATGATTGACCATTCGTAACCCAACTTTTTGACTCCATAAGTCAGGTAGCGAATAATTCATAGAAGGTATCAGTAATGACTCGAACATGATACACGATTCAAGACAGATCAACGATCCGATGATTCAGTGAAGTCAGCACAGGCTGAGACACGCTGGGGTCTCTGCCGTCGGGTGGTCCGAGGGAGCAGGGACCCTAAGAGGTCCGTTCTTGTGACCTCACCCAACGGTAAAGGAAGAGGTCACGTACTTGCACTTTTCACTTTCACTTCAACGAGTCAGCACAAGCTAAGAAGCGCTGGGGTAACTGACGTCGGGTGGTCCGAGGAAGCAGGTACCCTAAAAGGTCCGTTCTCACGACCTCACCCAACGGTAACGGAAGAGGCTCCGTGTGTTACCATTTACTCTGTTTTGACGACGGGAATTCTCCCAACGTTCGGAAGGTCTCCTTCATCTGTTTCCTTCTCTACTAGTAGTGACTCATACTATTTGATCGTTACTTTTGGCAATACAGGTTCCACAACACCCCTGTCTCTCCTCTCTGTATGTTAGGTTTTGTACGACCTCTCTCACTCCACGGTCCGTTCCGTGGGTGCTCTACAAACGTCAACGATACAAAATTTCTTACTCATCTTTAGTCAGCTACTGTTTCCCCGGAGGGTACTTTGGTCCTCGGTGTGAACTCTTACGTTCTCTGGGATTCGTGTCACGTGACTCCTTTCGACGTGCCGGTCGCACGAATTTCGTAGACTACTCTCCCCTTCGTAGGTCTATCTTTCGACCTCTTCGTTCGTCTCCCGTTCAGGATTACGGAACATCTGGTACTGCAGGGACCAATAAACGTTCGGTCGACGTTATGAGTCAAATTTAGTTCACTGTCGTGAAGTGATCTAATCCACCTCCTCACTTCTTTGTGTCTTTTGTAGAGTATTAGGTTTGACAGTCCAGAGTGACCGTTTCACCTTACAACTAGTCGAATTTTGTTGTCGAGATCCGAATAACTATAAGACCGATGAAGTCGTTTTGAGTAGAGGAGGTTTTACGCACGGACAATGACAAGGAGACCCCTAAGTGAAACGAAATCTAAAATGAGGAGAACGGAAACCTAAGATGACACGGATTTGGACGTAGAAGAGGGGTGGTCAAGAAAGGACAGGAGACGTAGGTTACTTGGAACACATGACGTCGAAGAAACTGAAGTATCGAAAACGAGTGTCTACGGAAACTAGCTACGTGAAGTGAGACTCAGACAAAAGACACTACGAAAAGGATAAATACGAAGAGTACGGACTGTAAATTTGGGAGACCTAACTCTTATACTAACGTAACTATTCAGTGTTCGGTTACATCTCTTTGGGACAACCCGTCTCAATATCATGATTCGACGAAGTGATCGACGACCCACGATTGGTCTTCCGATGACAACCAAGTCAGAGCATGGAGAGTAGATTACTGGAACCCGGTATTAGTGTAGTTGATCATGAGTTTCTTTATTAAGGTTGGTTAATCGTGTCTTCATCTGGTACCGTCATGTCTCGTTTACCTTAGGTATGTAAGATAGGTCTACAATTCCTCAGTAATTTTCTAAAATTCTCCTTATTTTATATTTAAAAACGAAATTTTCGAATGATATCGGTTTCCCTTCTTACCGAACTTCACTCTATTTAACTTCTCTAATAACATTACGAAGACACCGTTGGACCGTTCTCTACCGTTCCCGATCTGAATTTCGTAACTGTCTTCACTACCGTTCTTGCCCCTTCTTACCTCTCTAAAATTTGTATAGTTTAATTATCATCAACAATTCGTCGGCATTAACATTTAATGTCTTTTACCTCGTCAGTTCGTACTACGACTCTAAAGACCGAATTTCCTGTAATCTTAAACACTTTACTAATTTTTTTTTTATACACATAATCAGGGTCGGGAGTTAAGGATCGTGTCTCGAACATTTTGGGAATACTTAAGGATTCACTATTCTCTTGATCCTTCGTAGGAAATAAGATACCCCTACTGAGACCCACCCGATCGCTTACTCCCGACCAATGATTTTTTGGTTAGATATGAATATTAGAACTTTAAAAGTCGTAGGGGTTGTTTGGGTGTGTGAAGAGATCTCTCCACTTTCCCCTATCTTTTTTTCAATGTTTAACTAATACGGGTACACTTCTTCGGAGGTATTTCAGGGTCATCGTACCTGAAGGTCTAGTCACCTGTGTGGGTGTATTGCCTTCACACCCTCTCACTCCGTCGGGTCGAGATTCCCTTGACTTCGAAGACGTGAACCCTGGGAGGGTCTCTAGGAGGGACACATAGTCAGGTAGACATAGGAAATCGTACAGAATATTATTTGACCAATTGTATTTATTCACGAAGGACTCAAGACACTCGGTGACGTCGTTTCATTAACTTGGATTCCAAACATCAGTTAATCAGTCTTCGTGTCCACTATTGGACCTGAACTCTAACCGTAGACTTTACCCTACCCTCGTCAGACCGTCCCGACTCGGGAATTGAATACCTTAGATTACGATAGAGGTCCATTTGTCAAAGTTTTAACTCAATTTAACATCCTGTGAGTCGACCACAGTGTCTCTTAGTAAACCACCCCCTTTTAAGGGGTATGTAGACCACAGTCTTCACACCATCATCACACACTCATTTCTCGACTGAGTACCCTTTTCTTGGACTACAACCCTTTCCAACTTCCGCTTTCCTCTTCTCCCACCGTCTCCTACTCTCTCAATCTATCGAAGTGACTAAGTTACATGTACTTGAACTTGTTTAAGGTCCTCTGTCACCTCCTATCTCTTCGCACCGTACGACGTCATGTACCCCAGTGTTTCTCGGTCACTGATTTGTTGTTGTTTCTCTTTGTGTCGACCCTTTTGACCCAAAAAGGGTTGTGTCTTGACCAGTGCTTCCATTGTCCGTAACCTCTCTTTCCCTTCTAATATTTACCCCAAAATTCACACAACTTAAACTTCACCGACTCGCTGTTTTGTAATCAGTCCCATTCATTACAACGTCAATAATATCGATTTAGAGGATTTAGAGTCTACAAATTGTGGTATCTTCAAATAAAGAACAAGTCAACCAGGACCACATCACTGGACAAGGTACGTCAGTGGACCCGGACGGTAACAGTTATACACTGAAGTCCCGGTAGAATGTTACAGGATGTGATCTACCCCTTCTCTCTTTCATCTCTTTCGTGTGGACGGGAATGCGTAGATTCGGGTCTTCATTACGTAGTGGAGGTCAGTGTAAGAAAACCGTTCTTAATCAGGGACTTACGTTTCTTGAACTCTTGTCAAGTCCATACACGGACTCTTCTTCTTCGTCGGCACTAGATCGGTCAGAGACGGTGTATATCAACTCACTTTAAAAGTCTCCGTTTACCTGTATGTTCGACACTCGACTGTTATATAAACCCTTACCTAATCAACCTAGAGTTCTCTTCCCTACATCGGTTCAAGATCCTTGTCTGGACCGAATATTTCCGAAAACTAGTTGGTAAACTCTAAGTATCTCACAATACTATGGTATTCCATTTTAAAAGAGTTGAGGTAGTAATTAATCTTTCGAATTTATTGAAAGGGTTTTAATACTTAAAAGGAAGTACGGGACTCTTGAAAAAGTGTAACTACGATTCTGTGTTGTAGTACCTTCTTTCTCTTCTTAAAACAACATTCCACCTTTACTCAAACTTAGGGTCGTGGTAATAAATCCCGTGAACCCAGTACAATGAATTGGAAGACTCAAAATCAGGGTGTACATATTTTACCCCCTTTATTACAGACGAAAAGTCAGTGATATTAAGAATCGGGGTCATTATCTATGTATAATTCAAAAGAAGAGGGGAAAAAGGAGGATGTAAGGTTGGGGTGAAAGACCAAAGGAGGGTTAATACTTTATGACTTTAAACATCTTTGGATCGTTGATTTTCCTTATAACACAAAAATAAAATATAATATATATTTATATATACGGTTTTTATACTTTCCCTTTCCTAATATTTTGTTGAGTTTTATGGAATCCCAAAACCCTTGTATTATAGTCTCCCTATTTTCATTCGTACTACTGTCAACTAGAATCTTTTAATTTGTTCTACTTGTTTAGTTTCTCACTCTTCCTCTCACTAAAAGACGTATAGAGACCTGTGTCCCACTGGGTGTTTCGTTGTATTTCGGAGAACCTTCGTTCTCCCGTACTATGATAGGGATGTCCATCACTAACCATAGTCCCCATGTGTCGTCACTTCCACACTTCACACTGTTACCCCCTGTCTACAAGTTTCTTGAGGTGACCGGTAGTCGGTACTAGTGTTTTCCGATAATGTTTCCTCCGCGATATACTGTTCACGGAAGAGAACACTGTAAACAACCGTCTCGACGACTCATCGACAGTCGAATACGTAGTTTCTGTAGATGGTCTAGTTGTCGAACCATCTAGTTTTCAAGTCAAGGTACCTCATGAGATAGACACTCTGTGTGTCCTTATTGATCTCGGGTCTTTTCTGTTGGTTCCCTTTTTTACCTCAATATTATTATGTAAGTCCTGACCCCTCCTGAAACGTTACACAAGTAAATAGACTCTATTCAAATAAAAATATTTAACTTATAATGTCGCGTGGTCGACGACGACGACGATTCAGCGAAGTCAACACAGACTGAGACACGCTGGGGTATCTTCCGTTGGATGGTCCGAGGAGGTAGGGACCCTAAGAGGTCCGTTCTTATGACCTCCTTAAACATTAAATCTCTCCTGTAGGTAACCAGGATACTTATTAATTAAAATTAGAAAAAAAGTAAACCCCAAAAAGTTACGGATTGTGTGGTCAGTCACAAACAATCTGAAACGACAACATTGTTTGTTTGGGGGTTAAAATCCTCGAACGTTGTTCGATAATAAACAACTGTAAATGTACAATCTACACTCAACCGTACTGAGATTGAGAGTCTCAGAGAAGTAAAATCGAACACGACGTCCTTGTCAGGAATAGACCCCGGGTATGAAAAGAACTGTCTCCTCCCCTCTTCGGTTCGTACTTCTTAGTCCCGAGAATGTCCAAGAAGAGCGTGTACCCCGAGTACCGAAGGTAAGTGTAAGGTGACCCAGTCTCGTTTAGTGGACCGACTCAGATACGACTACCTCGTCCCTTTATTTCAACAAAATGTCCCTCTCCCCCTGTTTACTAACTCTTGTCACAATTTCAGAAAATATTGAAAATAAGGACTACATCTCATATAGACGTATATACATAGACAATGAAAATTTTAAAGTGACGAAGTTTTTATTCTGGTAAACGTCGTTGTACCTACCTTGACTCTAATAGTATGATTTAATTCAGACTTTCTCTTTCTGTTTATGGTGTATAGTGAATGTCTCTCTTAGATCTTATACTGTGTTTACTTGGATAGATGTTTTGTCTTTGTCTGAGAGTTTATCTCTCGTCTGGACCAACGGTTCCATCTCCTCCCCAATCCATCCCTACCTAATCCACCAACCCGAATAGTCTACGTTTGATAATGTATATCTTACCCATTTGTCGTTCTAGGATGACATATAGTCCACCTTAATGTATAGGATTTTATTTGGTTTTACCTTTTCTTATAATGTTTTCTTGTACACACATATACATACATATACATATCGACTGAGTATAACGACATACTTTAATTGTGTTGTAACGTTTAGTTGATATGAGGTTAATTTTTTTTATTTCACGAGTCGGGTGATTTTTGTTATAAGTAATCAAGTCCAATCTAATCTAATAGGAGAGACTCTTTTGATCCGTTTCATATTGTCGTAGAATGGTGGTGTGTCCTTATCGAGTCCCTTCTTTAAATACCGAAGATTCTCCGTCCCAGATTTGCTAATCAAGTTATTATAATAAGGATAATTAGGTATACCACAAGTTAATCGTTCGGTTGAAGCACGTGTACTGTTTTGGATTGGGGTACAATTGTTCTAGGTTTCCTTTTGATAAACAATTTTTTTGACCTTTTTTAGATTCCTGTCCATATTAAAGTACGTACCGATCTGGACCTCCAATTCTTGAGAGAATTCCTTAAATAGAGAAACAGTAAGACTTGAAACTATGGAGAGAGAGATAAGGGAAGTAAGAATCCGTGGGGTGGTTAGAAACACCGTTTCTGTCAGAACTACTCAAAATATTGGATAGTCGGATCGTTGACGTCATACTTTCCTTTACGGAAAGATTATCAACCCCGTTTTGAAGATTTCTCTTAAGACAGACTAACTCGAACTCAGAACACAGGTTAAGACTTTGGTTTTTCCTCTCATAAGACTCGAGTCTGAGACCAGTGGAAGGTAGATTCAATGACCTCCCTCCTGTACCCCTGTCCCCAACCCCCCTAATGGATCTAGAGTACTTGACTTATCTTAATAATATCTCTACTGTTTCTCCAACAACTGATTCCTACACGACGTGTCTTTCGTTTGTTCGTTTCATATAGTTTAAGAGTTGAACATTTGTAAGACCCCACTCTAATAAGAATAGGAAAAGTTGGTGAAAAAAGAGAGTAAGATAGAGGTGTTATATGAACAGATCATGGTGGTCGAGGATCATCCGATTTCTTGTCGATATGTCGGTTTAACTTATTAGAATGAGGTCAAAAGATTTCAAGTTTCCCTGTAGTCACCTTTCCAGGTGAGACGAAACGATACCGACAATAGAAAGTACGATTTACGTGGGTGGTGTAGAAATAGTCACGTGTTACTCTGATGTTAGTAGAATAAATCGTATTAGAATAAGGGTCTACTTGTTCCCTACGACATTTAACGAATAGAGTCCAAAGTAGAGAATGATTTTATGGAAGTTAATAAATAAGTCAGGATCCACATTATTCAATAATGTTAAATAAGAGTCTCTGTACTTTATTTCATCAAGAGTTAATAAGACTAAACAAAGTCGTATCTTTTGTCGAAAGGGTACGTCGCACTCGTGTCTCGATAATCTTGTTGAATTCTGTCTATTTAAAACGGTTGGTGTCACGGTCTTCGTAAAATCGTCGTTTGGTTTACCACTTTGAGATGAAGACGTACAACGACTTCACAAAGGGTCGACTCCTAATCCTTACTGAAGTGGGAAGTAAGAGAAATCTCGATTCGAAGGGTCCACTAAGTCACCATTTCTTATACAGACTGTTACGTCCTCTGTGTCCCCTGTGACCAAATTAAGGACCCAGTCCTTCTATGGGACCTCCACCTTTATCGTTAGGTGAGGTCATAAGAACGGACCCTTTAAGGTACCTGTCTTCTCGAACCACCTAGTGTCTCAGTCTACACTGACTCGTACGGATATGAGAAATCTCAGTCAGAAGAACTGGAGTATAAACACTGTCAGTGGAGGTAAATCCTCCCTTTAGAGAGTCACGTAGAAACTCAGATTCACAGAGAAAACTCAGATTTACAGTTTAGTCGAAACGAATGGGAAAGGAGAGTCTCCACGAATTTCAGTTTAATCTTTAATTTCAAGTAGTCTTGATCCGTTCACAACGGACGGAGATCTGAGCTTACATGAATTTTAAGTAGGAACTTTACAATGTGTTGATACAAAAAAATATCGTGGTCCATGGAAAAAAAATCAAAGATTAAATCATAGAACCCACAAAGGAAGAACAAAAAGGAAAGTTCCTGTATGAAGTTCATCTTTTTTAGAAGGTCTTTTCACTGTTTGTGTGACGACGAGAGTAAACGGTAATTTCAAAGGTAGATCTTGTTGAGTCCAAAAATTCCAGAAACGAAGACTGGATAGAAGTTTATGTCGTATCAGAAATACCACGAAAGTTTAACCAGACCAAATAGATCTTAAAAGTATTTGTTGATTCGTAAAGTAGGGAAATACCACTACTGATTGAACTACCGGAAACTACACAAAATGAAAAAATATAATTAGATTTAAATACGAATGGACGTAATCTTTTTATAAGACGATTATGAAACATTTGTCGTCGTGTGTGTGTGTGTGTTTTGGTTCGGACTGTCATTCATGTCATCATATAAGGTCCTGATAACCATATTTATCCTCCTTTCTCTGGAGTCACGTCTTGACCGGAGTTGAGATCTATGTTATAGCTGTTCGCCCCCAAAGGTCTATTCCTCCTCGAACCCCACTCCCACCACCACCAGTCACTTACCTTTCAATGATTGTCAATACAGTTCTCATTTCCCCCCAAACACTGATTTGTCCGAACTGTCCTCAGAACAACTTCCGACTGGTTCCACTAGTTTATAGTGGACCCTCTACAATCCTTTACTCCTTGACCTAGTATGTACCTACCATTAGTGTGTAGGTCCCAGTCCTAAGACGGGTTGACCAACTCGTTCTAAGAACTGTTTTGACTCGTTACGCTTCTACCTGTGGATTCAGGTTTCTAGTTCCGGATGAACACTTTTCCCGAGGATTCTCGGAATGATTTCAAACCAATTCCTCCTTCAGAAACTGTCGAGGGATGGGGGTGGTTGTTCAGTGGTTCTCAGTGTCTTCAATTTCATGTCCTCTTTCTTCACTTTCACTTTCCGCAAGTCAGTACAGGTTGAGAAACGTTGGGGTACCTGATGTGTCAGGAACCTTAGGAGGTCCGGTCTTAGGACCTCACCAATCGGAAAGGGAAGAAGTCCCTTAGAAGGGTTGGGTCCCTAGCTTGGGTCCAGAGGACGTGACGACGACGACGACGACGATTCAGTGCAGTCAGCACAGACTGAGACACGCTGGGGTGTCTACCGTCGGGTGGTCCGACGAGATAGGGACCCTAAGAGGTCCGTTCTTGTGACCTCACCTAACGGTAAAGGAAGAGGTTACGTACTTTCACTTTTCACTTTCACTTCAGCGAGTCAGCACAGACTGAGAACCACTGGAGTACATGACACCGGATGGTCCGAGGAGGCAGGTACCCTAAAGGGTCCGTTCTCATGACCTCACCCCACGGTAACGGAAGAGACAGGACGTGACGTCCGCCTAAGAAATGGTAGACTCGGTGTTCCCTTCGGGATGCACTCCACGACTCGGTTAGGGACGAGGGGTAGTAAGTGACCGGACAGTGACGACCCAAAGATGGGGTGTAAGTGGTAAAAGGTGACTACTCTGTCGGAACTCTAGTTCACGGACAAAACTTTTTCACAAACGAAATAAGAGGAATCTTTCGACACTCGAAGAACTACCGTTCCTAATATGAAAGATTAGTAACAAAGTGACCTTTACGGTCTCATCGAAGAGTCGTTTGTAAAGTAATTAAGTTCACTAAAGTAAAGAAACAAAGAAAGATACTGTGACTTAGTTCCTCGAGAAAGTTTGTAGTCAAAACGAGTCAACTGACTGGTCATAAACCCTTGGTGGTGGTCTGACGGAGTGACGGGGTGATCAAATTACCCTAATGAATTAGAGAAGAGTAAAGTCAGAACAGTAGATACTTTATTCTTAGTTATGTGACGGTGGTTATATAAAGGTGGTAGACGACGTACTCCGACAACACAGTTTACTTACTATTTTGGAACTTTTGTGATCCTGGTAAAAAAGATTTCATGATTTGTGGGTTTTACAAGTGTTAGTTTGAGAATTAAACGTTTGCGTACCCTATATTTGAATTGGAAAGAGACTTTAAAGTATTGGTCGAAGTTTTACGTAGTTAATGTTCTTTCTAAAGTTCTTTTTGTTCAGACAAGTTTATCAAGTACTTGACTTATAGGAGGTACAAACTTTTCTTTCTACTTTATCTTCTCGACGTTTACATCCTTCGTAGTAGGAGAGGTACTGAACCGAAATTTGTGTCAGTTCCATAATCCGTAAAAGGGTGTCCGGTACTGTGGACCGACACCAGGACATAATAAAATGTTATAGTTGATACGAATCCAGAAGTCTGGACTGTAGACATTCTCGTAGTCGAAAGTCTCATAACTACCTGAGGAATTAAACGACAAAGATTCTTGTAGAGATCATGAGACGAAACAGGTACAACCCCAACCTAAAGTGTTCATGTTTCTACGAAAATTGACCTCATGGACTCAAGGCGTTTCTTCATACCGACTTCGCTTTAGGATACGTTAACATATGATAACGGACTTCAACGATTACTGGTTAAGTTAGACGTCATTAACTCACTACTAAATAGAATTTTACATTAAAGTAGTTGGTAAATAAGATTTTCATGTGAAGAAAGTTTAAGAGAACAGTGATCTATGTAGTCAAGTCAAGTCAAGTCAGCAAGTCAGTACAGGTTGATAAACACTGGGGTACTTAGCGTCGTGTGGTCCGGAGGGACAGGTAGTGGTTGAGGGTCTCAAGTGAGTCTGAGTGCAGGTAGCTCAGGCACTACGGTAGGTCGGTAGAGTAGGAGCCAGCAGGGGAAGAGGAGGACGGGGGTTAGGAAGGGTCGTAGTCTCAGAAAAGGTTACTCAGTTGAGAAACGTACGTCACCGGTTTCATGACCACAAAGTCGAAATCGTAGTAAGGAAGGTTTCTTTAGGGTCCCGGCTAGAGGAAGTCTTACCTGACCAACCTAGAGGAACGTCAGGTTCCTTGAGAGTTCTCAGAAGAGGTTGTGGTGTTAAGTTTTCGTAGTTAAGAAGCCGCGAGTCGAAAGAAGTGTCAGGTTGAGAGTGTAGGTATGACCTTTTTGGTATCGGAACTGATCTGTCTGGAATCAACCGTTTCATTACAGAGACGAAAACTTATACAATAGATGTAACCAGTATTGAAAGGAAGGTTCCTCATTCGCAGAAAATTAAAGTACCGACGTCAGTGGTAGACGTCACTAAAACCTCGGGTTTTTTGATTTTAGACTGTGACAAAGAGGCAGATAAAGGGTACTTCACTACTCTGGTCTACGGTACTAGAATCAAAAGACTTACAACTCGAAATTCAGTTGAAAAAGTGAGAGGAGAAAGTGAAAGTAGTTCTCAAATAGTCATTTTTGAACCACCACTTGTATGGATTATCATAAGTACTAAACCGGACAACCATTAGTCCTTATTTCATGTAAAAAGTACCAGGACTAATAATCTACACAACTAATCATATAAAAGTAGGAAAGTGGAGAAGGATGTTAGGAAAATAAACACCATTAACATGTTATGGTTTTCCGATGTGAAGAAACTCAATTTGTCTACCAGAAAAGAATTCCACTTTACGTCTAAAGGACGATTTTCCGTTTAAGACGTAAAGTTTTCCATCTTATCTGACTATGAATGTTTTAGGGTCGACCAATTTAAATCTCATAACCTTTTCTAGGTTAGGTTCTTATCCGAGACCGAAACCCGGATATTGTAAAAATAAACTATCACATAACCTTTCTCCCCCCTTTTTTTAAGTAAAATTCGAGAACTAAAAGGTTGTATAACAAGAAGACGCTCTCCGCTTAACCACAACTATCACCGTAACCGGAGTTTTGGTAACGAGGGGTATTTACTAGATAAAGTTAACACAACACGGGCAAATTTCCCCGAAGACAAATTTTTACAAATATGACTTTGATAGGAGAGGACGAAGGGATGTACAGTTCACGAAAGAAAAACCGAAGTGACGCAAAAACGTTGGGACAGTAATTCGGAAGGAGGATGAACTTTCTACCGTCAGTATTCATGAGTTCTTAATCATGAGTAACGACATCATTCTTTATAAAGAAACTGTTAAAAAGGTGAATGAGTGACTAAAGATTAAGTATATCGAGTGTTAAACCGAGTCCTATATTGGACGACAGGTACAGGTTTGGGTCTACGGGTCGACGGTAAAGACGTTTACACGTAGTTTTAGTGGAACCTCACCATTAATTTTACGGATAAAGACCCGGGATCGGGTTTAGATTACTTAGTTTTAAGGCCCTCACTCCAGACCCCTAAACATAAGTACTACTTGAGATGGGTCTTCAAAGACTTCACAGTCTTGATGACGAGAGACCCGAAAGAGATTGTTACCGTTGAAGTATTGGAGACAATTTCGACATCGTATACACGTCAACTCTATCACGGGTCCCGATATTGTCTCATTTTGGGGTTTAGAGACACTGAATCGGGTTGTCTGGACGCCCCTCTCTACAAGATCTGTCAGTGACACCCTGTCTCGGAATGTCTCCGAAGAGAAGGAAGTCAAGTACGAAGGGTGTAGTGGGACGTGTAGTCGTAGGTCGGTCTGTTGACCCCGTCTCTCTCCTCTTCTGGGGGTCCTCTACAAATACTCGGACCGGGACTTCACCGGAGGTAGTGAAAACGGGGATAAGGGTACCGTACTTGAACTGTAAGGTGGAACGACGAACCGTTCACGATTCTTTCGTCCGGGACCCGTCGACTATACGTCTTTGGTGACACGTGACGTGACGGGTGGTGACTCGTTGTGAGATAACCTGGGACCGTAGAGACGGTGATTACGGTGGTCTCCCATTTCTTTGTTTCACGTACCAAGATGTTGTATAACACCGTAAAGTCTCGAGACAAAAAGTCTCTAGGGATAAAGGTCTTGAAAGATGAACTTCCCCTTTTGGTCCTAGGGGAGTTTTGAATAGAGAATTTGAAAGACTTAAGAGGTATAAAGAAAAGGAGTTGTAAAAAGGAACTAATAGATCTTTGTGTCCGTGTAAAATAATTTAAACCTCCACTTGATACATTTATGAAATTATGTATCTTTAACCATCCATTTAGTTATACAAGGATTGTAATTTTTTGTTATTTTAACACATATACACATGTTAAAAGAACAAAAAGAACAAGTGTATATGTAAGAGAGATATATATATGTATAGTATGTACATATAATGTGTGATTGGATGTCGACTTAAAATAACACATACGTATATTGTTTTAGGTCACCGTCCATATGAAAAGTACTTGTATTTGGTAACGAAACACAAGTAAAATAATGATTCCTCTGTATCTGATGTAGACGGGTTCTTTTTAATCCCTGATGCACCGGTTCAGAGGTATTTCCACTAAATGTTTATAGAAGTACACACAAAACTCCGTATATAGAGTGACAAGACAAAGAAAGTCTATTTTGACTTCACTTCTTTAGTCTTGTCAAACTTTTTGACGGTAGAATAAATTTGTGATGGTCTATGTGACTTGTTAAAATTGTCTTTATAATAAAATTATCCGTGACTCGATAGGATTTCAAATTGTCATATAACCTCAAGAGTTTGACTTTATCCGATATTCAGGATTAAAAAGATGTAACAAAAGAACCATCAAAAGATTCCTTTGAGAGTCTTAGTTCGTACGTAATCAAAACGGAAAAGGAAAAGGGTTCAGTTGATAAATTATCTATCAGTGACTCCTAGATGATTCACATTCTGTGAGAAGATTCGTGACTCCCCTGTTATTACTTGTTAGTATTTCATTTTTTTTTTACAGTTCTCATCGGTCAATTATCTTATTTCGACATCTCTCATTACTCCGATAACGACATATATCTAACTAATCCTATCAGGAAAGACTCGACACCTACAAACTTGCCTTCGGGTTCACTTCTTTCCTACACACGGTACACTTATAAGTATTCTTCTCATAATCCGTACCGTTCTTTTTCACGATTGCGAGACTACTCTCTCAGATAGAATATACTCTTTAACGATTGTATATGGGTAAATTCTTTTAAAAGAATGTATCAAAATTTATTTATTCAGTGGATTTACCGTAGTAAAAAGAATCTTTTTCGTAGTTGATGTATAAAAAATAGATGGACGAGATTATTTTACCAGTGAGTCCCTGACACAAGGTGACGTTTCATTATCTTTGTTTGGTTGGATTTTTGTCCTCGTGTTTGTTTGATCCCATAAAAGAAAGGAAATACAGTCAACTTCAACACCTCATCTACTACCTCCCGACCATATCCCCGAGGTGGTATAGTAGTTCCAAGGTCGGAGGACAGAAAAACGAAAGGTAAGAATCACGTACCAAAAGTGGAAGTCGAAATGAAGTTCCAGTTTTATACTGGCGAAATCCAAAACATAGATTTAAGGTCTATCCTTTTGTTCCCGTGTATCGTAGAGAATAGACTTAGACGAAAGGGTCAGAGATGGGGATTGACGGTTGAAAATTTGTTGAAAGGGTATGAGAGTGGATTTTCAAAGATGGGTGGACAGTGTTCAGTAACCCACGATATACTGGGTAAATAGACGTTCTTTACAATCGTTTGTATAAAAATGGACCTATGTAACGACAGGAGTTGTTCTATTCCTAATATATTCCTACTTCTCCTTTTAGTCATAGTCATCTGATGACTTTGGTTTATTGGTGTCGAAGTCAATGTTCTTCATATCTGTTTACTAGTTAGAGGTAAACTATTGGTTTATACTCAGAACAACAACAAGTCAGCGATTCAGTACAACTGGAGGAAACGTTGGGGTAACTGACATCGGGCGGTCCGAGAAGACAGGTACCCTAAAGGGTCCGTACTCACAGTCTCACCCAACGGTAAAGAAAGAGGTTTTATACTCTTCAAGATATTAAGACAGGTAATAAATAGGAAGGATCCAATAACCTATGGAAAGAGTCATAAAAGTAGTGAATGAGAAGTAAGCAAAAAAATCTCAGAGGTGTGTATGCAGTAGTAAACATTAAAGGAGTCCAACAATATTAGGGGTCCCTCGAGATATTTATTGTAGAGAGAAGGGACTTAACTCCTTTATTTTATTTCGTCATCGTCTGCCTTCGGTTTATAGTAAAACCAATGAGTGTCTCTGGTTCAATCTTCTACACCAAAGTCCAAATAATCGGTCATCGATGATTACTTAGACGTTTATTATGACTGAAAGGATGACCTTTACAACCTGAGGACGTCTTTTTTTAGAGTGAAAGTTCTTCGTATATGCGATAATATAAAGTGTTTGAATCCTCGGTTTATTCGATGGGGTGTCCGGGTTCATCACCTCATAAAGTGATCTACAGTGGTGGTGGACCTTTCTTTGTACTCCATGCTCACCGTTCAAGAAAGGTTACGGATACTACAGACCAGTCGACCATCGGGGTACCGTAGTAAAGAGAGTCTCAAGTCTGGGGACACACATGGGAGGGGAAGTTACACGTACTTGGTTTTCTTACGTAGTTGGAATTCGGATTCGGAATTTTACCAGCGAACGACAAAGTCACCGAAAGAACTCTGGACACTCGGTTAAACATTTTCAGTTCGATGGAAAGGTCTTTCCGGTGAATCCCTCTAAACTCTAACCTCTCCTTCTTTCTCTTCAGGTCGACAGGGTCGTAAGGTTGATTCGGTCTAGGGACGACTAAGTGGACGAGTTGACATCGGTGTACTCACTGGTGGTCGTTCCACTCGTCCCGACGGTTTGATTGAGTCGGGTCTTTCGTTCTTACCTTGTTTATTTATTTCATAACTAACCGAATCCAACGATTTAAACCCCCACTAAACAATATCTTGTTAGTTATTGGTTTCGTTGACAGCAACAACAAGTCATCTATTCAGTACAGGCTGAGAAACGTAGGGATACCAGACGTCATGCGATCCAAGGAGTCAGGTGGTAACAGAAGGTGTCAAACGAGTTTAAGTACAAGTAACTCAGTCACTACGATAGATTGGTAGAGTAGGAGACGACGGAGGAGGAGGAAAACGGAAGTCAGAAAGGGTCGTGTTCCCAGAAAAGGTTCTTCAGTCAAGAAGTGTAGTCCACCGGTTTCGTAACCTCGAAGTCGAAGTCGTAGCAGGAAGGTTACTTAAGTCCTGACTAAAG
Source organism: Capra ibex (assembly GCA_006410555.1). Taxonomy (NCBI): domain Eukaryota; kingdom Metazoa; phylum Chordata; class Mammalia; order Artiodactyla; family Bovidae; genus Capra; species Capra ibex. The sequence continues at coordinate 30,607,233 of SJYO01016970.1, read as the reverse complement.
GAAATCCTACTTGACCAATCTAGAGGAACGTCAAGTTCCCTGAAAGTTCTCAGAAGAGGTTGTGGTGTCAAGTTTTCGTAGTTAAGAAACCACGAGTCGAAATACACGGTTGACAGTGTACTGATGACCTTTTTGGTATCGAAACTGATCTACCTGGAAACAACCGTTTCGTTACAGAGACGAAAAACTATACGATAGATCCAACCAGTATTGAAAAGAAACTTGCTCATTCACAGAAAAGTAAAGTACCGACGTCAGTGGTAGACGTCACTAACGTCTATAAAACCTCGGAGGTTTTATTTTAGAGAGTGAGAAAGGTAACAAAGGGGTAGATCAAGAAGTGAAAGACGGTATTCTCACCACAGTAGACGTATCGACTCCAGTAACTATAAAGAGGGTCGTTAGACCTAAGATCGAACACAAAGTAGGTCAGGTCCTAAAGAGTACTACATAAGATGTATATTTAATTTATTCGTCCCACTGTTGTATGTCGGAACTACATGAGGAAAGGGTTAAACCTTGGTCAGACAACAAGGTACAGGTTAAGATTGACAACGAAGAACTGGACGTATGTCTAAAGAGTTCTCCGTCCAGTCCACCAGACCATAAGGGTAGAGAGATTCTTAAAAGGTGTTCAACAATAAGTGTGTCAGTTTCCGAAACCGTATCAGTTATTTCGTCGACGACGACGACGATTCAACGAAGTCAGCACAGATTGAGACACACTGGGGCATCTGCGGTCGGGTGGTTCGAGGAGACAGGGACCCTAAGAGATCTCTTTTTATGACCTCACCCAACGGTAAAAGAAGCGGTTGCGTACGTACGTACGATTTAGCGAAGTCAGTACAGGCTGAGACACGCTGGGGCATCTGTCGTCGGGTGGTCCGAGGAGACAGGTACCTTAAGAGGTTCGTTCTCATGACCTCACCCAACGGTAAAGGAAGAGGTGTTATTTCGTCTTCATCTACAAAAAGATCTTGAGAGAGCCAAAAAACTACTAGGTCACCTTCAACCGTTAAACTATAGACGGATGTGAGTGTTAATCCGTAGGTCAAGACTCGTGTTCCTGTTGGAAGTTTAAAAGGAGTACGTCTCGACATAGGAGACTTGAGGTCTTTCAAAACTAAACCTAGACTAACATGATACTGATTTTATACAATCCTGGATTTTTAAGTCTTATATACTAACGGTCAAAAGAAAATATATATATATATATTTAAATAAATAAAATTAACCTCCAATTAATGAAATGTTTTAACATGACCAAACCGGCATGTAGTTGTACTTAGACGGTGTCCATATGTGCATAAGGGGTAGGACTTGGACGGAGGGAGGAGGGAGGGGCATGGTAGGGATTTAACTGATCAGGACCTAAGTAAGACCCGACATTCTCTTTATCCTTCGTGTTACGGATTACGGGTGGTATGAAAGTCCTCAGTTACTTTTACGAAGAAAAAAAGGATAGTCTTCTTTTTTACTTCAATCCAACTTCTTTTAAAATTATATATTATAATATATAAGTAGGTACATGATTGTGTCATCATTTTTCTATTAAAATTTATGAAAATACCTCCTTCTCTGGGTACTTCCGTTTTCACGGAACTCAGGTACTTTCAGTATTACAACGAGTTGTAAATAATCCAATTAACAAGAGTTTTAAATCTTCTGTAATCTTAAGGATACTAGAAAGAGAATACCTAAAAGTCTGCGTCATAGTCGTTAAGGTAATTCGTTCAGGTCCTACTTAGAGTCCTTAGACGTAAGTATTACCCGATAAATTCATTAAGATGATGTGTGACTTAATCTCCTTTTGATTTCTCTTTTCGGTCTTTACTACTTTTAAGAACAGAGATACCTTGTCTCAACTCCTTACCCTATTTATTCTATACACAACGAAAACAATATTGAAAAGACAGGATCCCTAAGGGACCATCGAGTCCACCATTTCTTAGGTGGACGTTATGTTCTCTGGGGTCAAGTTAAGGACCCAGTCTTTCTAGACGACCTCTTCCCTATATGATGGGTGAGGTCATAAGAACCCGAAAGAAACACCGAGTCGACCATTTCGTAGACGGACGTTACGTCTTCTGGACCGAAGTTGGGGACCCAGCCCTTCTATGGGACCTCTTCCCTTGTCGATGGGTGAGGTCATAAGACCGGACTCAGACCCAGTGTTTCTCAGTCTGTACTGACTTGCTGAATAATAAAAAAAGACACGATTAACTGAATAAGAGTGGTGGATGTATACCGGTCCATAATTTGACGACTACGGTACTAGTCAGGAAACTTTAAGATGGACAGACATCTAATACGATATCTTCTACTCGTGTTAAATAATAAATGTCCTTTTGATGAAGAGAACATGTGACCGTTTGTTATATATAGTCTAATCGGAACGTTTGTCGACTCTAAGGTCACGTAATATGTTTAACTTCGACCCAGACACACCACGTTACAATTACTTAGACGGACGGTTCGTTCTCTACGTTCTCTGTGTCCAAATCAGAGACCCAGTCCTTCTAGGGGACCTCATCCTTTACCGTTGGGTTAGGTGATAAGAACAGACCTTTTAAGGTATTTGTCTCCTCGGACCACCCGATATCAAAACCCAACGTTTCCCAGTCTGTGCTGACTCAATGATTCAAGTACGTGTTCACACACGTGTGTGTGTTTGTGACACATGTGTACCTTGGTCAACTCATCTTTTAACTTTATCGTTTTTTTTTTTTCCTCCCCCTTCCCGTAAAGTTTTGTTTTTACATCTTTTCCAGAAACAATAGTTAAAATTTATAATAACGAAATCTACTAAGGGATATTCTTCCTACTTTAGTTCTATATACTCCGTTTCTCTTTTATTCTATCAACCCCACCTAACTGACCATACCTTTGATCGATGAACAATGGGGACGTGAGTAACCGACGTAGTTTCTAGGGTGTTCTTACCTGACCTGAGGTATATACACAAATCCCAGAGGGAGATTTATGAGTGAACACTATCCCACATATTGTCGTGGATACACCGACTACAAAATCCCTGGACTTAAAATAATTCTACAAGTTGGTCTAACGGGTCGTTTCCAGTCAAAGGTCGGTTCAACTAATATGTCTCCGGTCATTTAATCGGAAATTAATTCTACTTAACTTATTGGTGGTATCTTAAACAGTTCCCAGTCCCGGATTTGGTTCGATCTTTAGAATGGGAAAGTATTTATCATTGTAGAAGGATTCTCTCTCGTACTACACTCGGTGTCGTACTCAACTTTAATAATCAATAAGGGAGATCCAGGACCTTTTATGTTAGGTCACAAAGTACTAACGTCTCACGGAGTATTGTAAATAATAAAATAGAAATGTTGTTCGGACAATCCGCCGGACCCCTATACTAAGGGTAAAATGTGTCCTCCTTTGTTAGTCTCTCTCTAATTCATTTGAGTGGGTTACAAGGTCTTACTTTCTCTTATCTGTTCAGGTTAAACTCGACACTTAAAGATCACGTAGTAAATCGAGTAACGGAACGAACGGATTTTAGGGTTTTATCTAAACTGACCAGACTTGTAAATTTTTCTATAATATTAATGAATTTCTACAGAACTACCAGAACTTACGATAAAGAGTAGACGGGGGTAGAGGGACCTGAACCAGACACTTTAAAGAAAAGAGTTCCTGTCACAACTAAATTAACCTTTCTTAGTACAAGAGTAAAGGATAAAACCGATGGTGGCATGGGGTCGGTATACGTGTCACCGGTAGACCTTTTTGGGCAAGGATTGAGGTTCCTCATGACGAAGTCAAACGGGACTTTGACAAATGGGTGACCGTGACGAGAAACAAAAGTCTTAGTCACACTAAAGATGAACCCAAATGAACTCTAAGACGGATTATTGGTTTTGTTTGTCACCACGTGTTCGGAGGAGTATCTTAGACGGGCAGATAAGTCTCTTATGAGGGGGTACGATGAGAGATTAAACAAGGAAAAAGAAAAAACTTCAAAAACAAGATATATTACTCAACAACTTAAGTCGAAAACAAGCTATATAAGTACTGATGTGTAGAACACACACACACAAAGAAAAGGAAAAAAGTCTGATTCTTTATGAGTTTCCATATTAGTCCAGGAAGGCGTCATAAATTAATCGGAATTAATTTTCTGTAGATGTGTTTCGTGTCACAAAAGTTTCAGAAAAGAGACAATGTAACGATTACTTTATTTTTTAATTAACCGTTATACTCAATGGTATCCTTTACAGTTACTCTTTTAGAATTGACAGAATATTTTGATAGAAGAAAACTCTAGTACCAGACAGTGACATAATTTAAGGCACTGTAAGAGTCATTTAAAAATTTTTTCAAATTCTTGTCACCCTCTCCCTTCCGTCTTCCTCCGTCTTTGGATATAAGATCATTATAACGAATGTCACTAGTTTAGAGACTCGATAATCTAATCTAGTCTAGAGACTCGATGTAATCTAAAAACTCTAATAAAGTTAGAGGTTTCGAGATTTCCTCTCATTTCCCCCACCATCTGTTATCGTTCTTCAAAACCTTTCTTCTACTGAATAAAAGTATGGCTCGTTAGACTGAGATAACCAACTATTCTATATACCTTTATAATATGTATATTAATTAAGATTGTTGTTATTGTTCAAGGGTACTTCCCGTCAAATTATTCTTAAACCTTTTTTAATCGAATACGAAGGTAGAAATCAGAAAGTGTTCTAATTTAATATACCTACACGATTTGAAATAGAAAGGTAAACTTAACTATATATTATCGAATATAAACTGTTTATTTATTTTTACTCAATATTGTTCATAGTATACAGTTTCTATTTACAAATCACACACCTTTCAAATATGTCTAAACATTCTATTTTTATGGTTGTGTCGTCCGTTCTTGTCTCAATATATGTTTATTATAACTACTGGTTATATGTATTCTATCTAGTTAAAGCGATCATTAGTTTATTTATGTTTAGTTTTACTTTATTGGGAACCGTTCTTATATATTGCCTCTTTTCTGTCAGAGAAGTTATTCACCAAAACCCTTTTGATCTATCGATGCACATTCTTTTACTTTAATTTGGTAGGAGATGTGGTATATGTTTTTATTTGTTTTTACCTAATTTCCGGATTTACATTCTGGTCTATGGTATTTCGAAGATCCCCTTTTTTATCCGTTTTATGATGAACTGGATTTAGTATCGTTATAAAGAAACCTAGGTAGAGGATTTTGTTTACTTTATTTTCGTTTTTCTTCGTTTACCCTGGATTAATTTGACTTTTCGAAAACGGGTCCTTTCCTTCGGTAGTTGTTTAGTTTTTATGTCGGATGATTTACCCTCTTTTATAAACGTTTACTATACTAGTTGTCCTCAATTATACGTTTTATCTATTTGTCAAGTATGTCGAGTTGTAGTTTCGTTTGTTGGACTAATTTTTAACTCTTTGGAGTTATCTGTAAAAAGGTTTTTCTTGTACGTCTATCGGTTGTCCGTGTACTTTTCTACGAGTTGTAACGATCCGGAGTGCCTTCACTTTTAGTCGGTGTTACCCTATCGTGGAGTAGGGACAGTATTTCCGATAGTGGGTTTTCTTGCGTTTATTGTTTACAACCGCTCCAACATCTCTTTTCCCTTGGAAACATGTGACAACCGTTCTTACAGTGTCACAACCGTTTCAGTGTATCCTTTTGTCAAATCAAAGAGTTTTTTTGATTTTGATCCTGATGATGTACTGATATCTTTAAGGTGAGGACCCATATATAGGTCTCTTTTGTTTTTATGATTAAACTATCTATTTACGTGGAGTCACAAGTATCGTCGTAATAAATATTAACAGTTCTATACTTTCTTTGGATTCCCGGGTGGTTGTCTACTTACTTTTTCTTTTACCCTATATACACATATATGTACGTCTATGTGTGTGTGTGTGTGTGTGTGTGTGTGTGTGACCTTATAGTGAGTCGGTATTTTTTCTTACTTTATTACGGTAAACCTCGTTGTACCCACCTGAACCTCCCGTAATACGATTCACTTTATTCAGTCTGTCTCTTTCTATTTAAGACATACTGTAATGAGTGTATACCGTAGATTTTTATGTTGTGTGATCACTTTTATTGTTTGATTCTTCATCTGAATGTCTTTATCTCTTCTTTGATAACCAATGGTTTGTCACTCCTTTTCCCCATCACCGTTATATCCTCCTCCTTTAATTATCCATGTTTGATAATCCATATTTTATTCGATGTTTTTATATGACATGTTTCAACCCCTATATCAGTTATAAAATATCGTTCGAAAAATATCATTGACATTTGTGTCATATGGGAAATGTTTGACACTTAGGGATGTAACATACGGATATTGAATATATCATAACGCATTGTTGATATGAAGTTAGTTTTTTACTTTATTGGGAATAGAAGGTATAGTAATAATTCTTATGGAATTTTTAGTGTTGTGGGTTACAAACCTCTTTACTCCCATTTAACTATAAATCTTTACTCTTATACGAAACTAAATCTTTAAAATGAAGATTCTTAAAAAGATTTTTATAAAAGTTACTACTTCACTTTCTATATATTATTGAATAAGTAGTATTGTTTATATCATTCGAAAATTTTAGTTTGTTTATCTTTTTAGATTACAGGTGTCATTTTTAAATTCATATAACTAACGAATAAATGATCTTATCATACGGTTATTTGTATAGGTCAGGGTAGTGAAGTACCGTTTATCTATCCCTTTTTTTACCTTTGTCACTACCTAAAATAAAAGAACCCGAGGTTTTAGTGACGTCTGTCGTTAACATCGGTACTTTAATTTTCTATGAACGAGGAACCTTCTTTTCGATACTGTTTGGATCTGTCGAATAATTTTTCGTCTCTGTAGTGAAAAGACTGTTTCTAGATATATCAGTTTTGATACCAAAAAGGTCATCAGTACATACCTATACTCTCAACCTGGTATTTTCCCCCGATTCGTGGTTTCTTAAATATAAAAACTTGACACCAGGACCTCTTCTGAGGATTCTCAGGGGACTTGTCGTTCCTCGAGTTTGGTCAGTTGGGATTTCGTTTAGTTGAGACTTATAATTAACCTTCCTGACTACGACTTTAACTTCGAGGTTTTGAAACCGGGGTCTCGGTTGAGTAATCTTTTCTGGGACTACGACCCCTTCTAACTCCCGTCCTCCCCTTCCCCCGTTGTCTCCTACTTTACCAACCTACCGTAGTAGTTGAGTTACCTATACACAAATTTGTTTGAGGTCCTCTGTCACTTCTTGTCCCTTCGGACCGTACGACGTCAGGTACCTAAGTGTTTCTCGACCTGGGTTTGCTCGTTGACTTATCGTTGTCTACGGTTATATTATAAATACTTATGATATATCGTACCTTTTTCTAAATACTACAAAACACCTTTTATTTTATCTTTTGAAATAACAGGTTTTAAAAAAAAAAAATTAAATACAGGTTCATAGATATCTCTCCCGAAGGGACTACTGAGTCTGTCATTTCTTAGACGGACGTTACGTCCTCTGTACCCAAACTAGGGACCCAACCCTTCTAAGGGACCTTCTCTTGTACCTTTAATTAAGGTCATAAGGAAGGACCTCTTAGGGGTACCTATTCCTCGGACCGTCCGATGTCAGGTACCACAACGTTTCTCAACCTGTGTTGAGTCGTTGATTCGGGTCGTATACATCTGTCTTCTTATCCTAATTTAATTTTATAAATGTTTTCAATATAGATCCATCAACTTTGATGATCTTTAAAAGAAGAGATTAAAAACATTTTAAGAGACGTTCCTTTTACAGGATAAAATACTAATGCTTCATTTTTTAAATAAAATAATTTTTCCAGTCCTAATTACAAACAAACTTCGTTTTTCATGATTTCGTCTTTGTATAAAAATTTTAATTCAGAGGGTGTTAATTTACATTGACTTTTATAAATATTATAAATTAAACACATAGATTCCTGGCATTTTCTCAGCTATAAGTTTAATACCGATAAAATTGTAAAATTTGTTTAAAAGAGTACAAATTTTGTCGTTTACAGTAATAGATTGGTTGTATTAGTCTATTTCAAATCAAAGTCGAACTTGAGATAAAAGTCGAGAATTAAAACACGGTTTATTAAACCTTCAGGTGATTAATCACTTAGTCTATCTTATTACCGTCCGTATTTTGTTAGTATCTTTCCAATCATCGGTGATTGTTGATACAAGTAGATATAATGATATAAAATGTGAATATAAATGTTTATCCTTATCACTGAAGGACGAATCTCTGTGCTTTTTTAAACAATCTCGTTTTAATTCCTTCAACTGGTTTCAGAAAACCCTTTAGTCACTATCTTGGTTCGAAATTGAAACATGGGGACTAAAGATTAGGACCCGGTTTCAAGTCTCAAACACGGCTACAAGGTATAACTGTGAGTTTTTATTATTAAGAGAGTAGGTAAGTACACTGAGATAGTTTTTATAAACGAGAATTTCAATTAATATAGTAGTAGCCATTGCCCACTCAGACTACTTCTTATGCAAACATAAATTACCAGAACCTCTGTCAGTACTCGAACTTCACCCACGTTTAAGGGTGATCTACCGCGTGTCGGACGAGAGCGGACTACTTACCAAAGTTTCTTAAACGTCGTTAAACGGTGTGAAGACAGTAGTTTTAGAATTGTTTATAAACGTAAGTGTAACAATTTTTTCGACTAAGTCCATTCCCGAATTTAATAGTGATAAAAAACTTGAAAATTCACTGTATAAATGAAAATAAATAAAAAGGTTTGAAGACTGGACACCCAATAAGTAAACCATTCTAATTCTAGTAGTAACGGCGAGGGGTAAAGGAAGTGGGGAGGAGAGAGAAAGAAGTAGAAGTATATTGACGGTAGAGAGGAGAATGTACTAGTGTTAAACATTGTGTTAGACAGTTCGAAACAGATATCCTACTAAAATTTACTACCTATTGTTATATTGACTATTGTAAAAAAGTGATTATTGGTTTATCAAATGATATTAGTGAGAAGGAATGGATATTTCGATCATATACAAGTAAAACTGGTCCTCAAAGGAAAGAGGAAAAAGAAGACAAAAAGGAATAAGAGTATTTTTAAAAGCTGAAAAGAAGATTATGAAAACACCTAATAAAAAAGGTTAGTATTAGTAAGAATTGAAGGTTCTCTAGTAGGACTAAAATGAAAAATATATTATACGAGAAAAAGAAAATGATTACTTCAAAGAAAAAAGAGTCTAGATGAATTCTTGAATTGGTCTTGAAATAAAACCCTCAAGATTGAGAAAACAGAACTTGTCGGAATTTCTGTACTTTAGTACTCGGAAGTACTTCAACACTGGGAAAGGAAAGGAAGGAAGGAGGGGTGAAGGGAGAGACCAGAAAGAAAAAGTAAAAGACCCATGTCGCCGAGTGTCCTAGGGACGAAGAGAAGCTTAGTGAGACATCGTTCAAAAGTCACAGGGTCTCCAGGAGTCACTCGGACTCGGGGTTAACATGTGTCCGCAAACAGCGGAGAAGGGAAGGATCAGAGTGAGGGAATTAGAGGGTGATCTCAAAGATCTCTATTGGACAGTTTATTTGTCAGAAGGGAGTTATACACGGCCCCTAACCTAGGTCCGGGTCGTACCTATGGTTTTAAACGTACACGAGTTCAAGCAATGTATCTTACCGTATCATGTCAGCCGGAAGTCATAGACGCTCAGGGTGTAGGAACCTAAGTGGGTTTCACCTACGTCTTCGGCACCAATAGTTCCGGACTGACATAAAGTGACTTTGTTTCTGACATTGAAGATTGCACACGATCCAGAAACTGACAAGTAAGTATAGTTCACACTTCATTGACTAATTTATCAGTATTCCGCAAGTAAAATAGTCTTCTAAGGATGAATTCGTCACATCTGAAAAAACGAGAAATCGCATTTATGAAAATGATGGACAGTATCGGAGATCAAGGATTCCGTGACGGGTATATGGGGGTTCGGTTAAATCAAAAGAAAAAAAATTTCCTTTATAAATGGTGAATTTTTAAAAAACAAAGACCCCCAAAAACCCTCTTACCTATGTACGCATACATACCGACACAGGGAAACGACGAGTGGTCTTTGATAGTGTTTTTTAATTAGTCAATATGGGGTTTCTTTTATTTTTCAAATTTTCTTTTTTAACACATGATAACTGTAACTTAAACGGTCCCTCCATTCACAAAAGTGAGGACCTATAACGTATAAACCTATCACCCCGACCACCCCCAGTCCCCACCATTCCTCCTATGTTAGCTAAACTTCTGTTGGAACAACAGGTAAAAGAGTGTAGAGGAGACGAGACGAACCACATAGACTCTCGACTTAACGAAGCCCCAAGACGTCCTGCATCACTAGGAGAAGAACCGATATTGGGTAATCACGTCTTAAAGTCGTTATCGAAAGGGACGAGGTGAAATTTCGAGTAAATAAGAGGAAGAAGGTCTAGTAACGAATTTAAAGGATGTCTACTACCGAGTAAAAGACAAGAGTACTAACATCTGAATGTGTAAAAAGATAGTTAGTGAAATTCTAGTTAAAATCCTACCGGAGAATTTCCCTTCCTTTACCTACGTACACTAACCTCACGGGATAATTCCATCTACGATCGACAAAAGAAAAATAATTATTTGAATGGTCGTTTTATATGTAATATGGAAGACATTGATACTTGATAATTTTATTCTAGGGTAAGCACTGATCTCCTAGTATTGTATGTATGTTAAAACCACGTCTTTCGTGGACCAAGTTAAAACTACCTGGAATAAAAAATTAATTTAGACATAATATAAGGTTTGAAATATTAAAACAGAGAGAAAGAAGTCTTGACCCTTTGGTAAACTGTGAGTAAGACCTTTACAATCTGAGGATTATTGAGTAATTACCCTAGGTCTACATTTGACTTAACTGATAGTCTCTAATATTACTAGTTAATACAAATATACACACCCAAGAGAAATACCGAGACGACTTTACAAATCTTTACTAGTAAATAAGGAGGATACGTAATTTATAAATTAAGTGAATGTAAATAGATTGAGGAGAGAAACGTCGACGAAACACAATCAAGATCTTTTAGAAGACTCTTTTGATGTAATAAAGGCTAAAGAGGAGGTGTAGAATACGAAGTTAAATAGGAAGACAGAATTTCGTCTGTTTCATAAGTACTAAGACTATAAAAGGGGGAGATATATTTTCCTCTATAATATATCATTTAATTGAAGATCAAGGGGACCATATTAACACGCGTCCTGACGAATTACATTACATTTTGTGACTTTCTTTCCAATTAGAATGGACTCTGAAAATGACTGGGAACATCTGTGTAAGATTACCAAGGAGATGAGTCAACCTTAACGTAGGAGTCGGTAAATTGGTACGCGGGTGACTCACATGACGGACCGTCTGTGAGAGTGAGGGATTGTCTATTAATGACTTATTTTATTAATTAGGATCCTATCGAGGTGAGAACCGGGTATACCATCCGTCTTATTATCGATGGGGTTTCTCTCGGTGTAGGATTAGGGGTCTTGGATACTTGTACAATGAATGTTTCGTTTACCTCAAAATGACTACATTAATTCCCGTAACTGGAACTCTATCCCTCTGATGGGACCGAAAACTACGTTACATAAACATAGTCAGGAATTTTCGGTTCTTTCGAAAAGGGTTGATTCCGACGACTTAAAATTTCTACCTTCTACCCCGGTATTCGGTTCACTAAGACCACTGGAGACGTAATGTCCGTCTAAGAAATGGTTGACTCTAAAGTCCCTTCGGGAACCACTGGAGATCTTCCGTCTTTTCTGTTCTTTATCTCAGAGGGGGATTTCGAAGGTCTCTCTTTACATCCGGACGACTGTGGAACTAAAATCGGATCGCACTATCTGAAGACTGGATGTTTTGACACTCGATTACGATTGTCGATCACGACAACAGTGATGCAAATACCAGTAAACAAAGTCGTCCTTATCTTTTCTTGTACAGCAACCGGAGATACGGACTTTATAGAAGTGAAAATGAAGACGAACAGTTTTTCAGATATTTAGGAGATCATGGGTAGTATTTGCAATGAAGGTGTACTTTGGGAAAGTACAGAGGAGGAGAAAGGAAAAATATTTGAAGATAATGGGTAAAACTACAAAGAAAACACAGAGAATGGACAAAAACGTAAAACTCAGGGAGTTTCATTCTTCGGTTATTCGAAATGAAATTCTAGGATCTCCAATTCTTAGAACAGAATGAATATAGTAATGGGTGGTTGTATTGTAGAACTCGGATATACAAATTATAAACAATTTCACCGGTCCTTTACCTTTGGGTATTGATACAACGACACCTGTCTTAAGAAAATGTAATTTCGGAACTGGAAGTCACCCTGACCTCTATTTCCAGGAATCCTTTATCAAATCCGATTGACTCCAGTATTCACTTTCACTTTCAGTGAGTCAGTACGGACTGAGAAACGCTGAGGTACCTGATATGTCAGATACCTTAAGAGATCCGGTCTTATGACCTCACTCATCGGAAAGGGAAGAGGTTCCCTAGAAGGGTTGGGTCCCTAGTTTGGGTCCAAAGGACGTAATATCCACCTAATAAATGGTCGACTCGGTGTTCCCTTCGGGTTCTTATGACCTCACCTATCGGATAGGGAAAAGGTCACTTAGAAGGTCTGGTTCTTTAGTTTGGTCCCAAAGGAAGTAACGTCCGTATAAGAACTGGTCGACTCGGTAGTCCCTTCGGACTCCAGTATTCCCACCCGGTAATTAGACTATCCTGACACCGAAATATTTATCTTCTCTAGTGAGAGACGGTGTCCTCCTGTGAGGATCTTCGGTCCTTCTCTTGAGAGTGGTCTTTGGAGACGGTCGTGAAACTAGAGTTTGAAAAACCGAGATCTTGACACTCTTTATTTAAAGACAACAAGTTCATTGGGGTAGTTACCCTAAAGCAGTACCGTCAAGGTTTTTTCTATCGTGTGGATCTTTTCCATAGTGTGACGTAAAGAGATATTCTACACACATTATTAGCGTTCTTTAGAACGTATTTAATTTGATTTCTACATTCCTACAATTTAACCTATTTTGTTTTCTACATATATATATATATATATACGACGGAAACGAAAACGAGGGTTCCCCACTACTTGAATTATAAGTAGGAATAGTAAACATGAAGAGAAAAACTCTATATAATAAATGTTTGACGTCGGTACTTTAATTTTCTACGAACAAGGAATCTTCCTTTCGATACTGTTTGGATCTGTCACATAATTTTTCGTCTCTGTAGTGAAACGGTTGTTTCCAGGTGGATCAATTTCGATACCAAAAAGGTTATCAGTACATACCTACAATATCCACCTGGTATTTCCTCCGACTCGCAGTTTCTTAACTACGAAAACTTGACACCACAACCTCTTCTGAGAACTCTCAGGGAATCTGACGTTCCTCTAGGTTGGTCAGTTAGGACTTTCTTTAGTTAGGATTTATAATTAACCTTCCTAACTACGACTTTGAGGTTATGAAACCGATGAAGTACGTTCCTCGACTGAGTAACCTTTTCTGGGACTATGACCCTTTCTAACTTCGTTTTCCTCTTCCCCCACCGTCTTCTACTGTACCAACCTACCGTAGTGACTGAGTTACCCGTACTTAAACTCGTTTAAGACCCTCTGTCACTACCTGGTTCCTCAGACCGTACGACGTCAGGTGATCCATCGTTTCTCAGTTTGTGTTTAATCGTTGATTTGTTTTTGTTGTTTAAATGTTTGATAAGGAGAGAGTGTTTACCTGGTAGGTAAAGTGGACAAGAGTAAACTAATATCAGAAGTAGAGTAAACTAATATCGGAACTAGAGTAAACGAATACCAAAGTGAGTTATGTTTATTCTCAATGACTTTACTCAAAAAGAAAAAATATTGTTTAATGGACCCTTCTTTGGTAGACGATGGACAAGTTCGTTTTTATCCAGTCGTCCAGAAAACAAACGGTACAAATAAGGTAGAGATACAGTGGGGATGATAACATTACAGTATTCTTAGTATACGTGAAGTTTTAGTTAGTGATAGGGAAAGATTCTTAAGAAAATAGTTACACTGTCCATCGACGACCACTTATTGTCCCAAATACGATGTTCAGATTTGGGTCACGGTAGTCCAGTTTTACATTTTAAGTTTTCCTCTACGTAATTTAGGTTGTGGGTTCTTAAAGTTTAGATTCCCGACAGTTCTCTCCATTAAAGGGGTATGTTGTCACTATCTGGTGTTCTCCTTACATATTACACTTACGTTGACCTTTGACTTGACAAACACTGAAATACATAGCTTCAACCGTTCTACTTAATATCTACTTTCGTTCTACTAGTGTATTTGATATCATAGATTCATTTTATACACGATCTTTCAAGAAGGACTTTGAACTCCAGGAAATCACCTGGTCTTGGACCACCAGGTCTCAGTTGCTATTCTTTCATTTCCTCTCTCTTTCTCCAACTATAAGGAACTAAATGTGTCTTTTGGTTATTTCAGGGACTGTACCCCGAACGAGACAAGTGCTTCCGGAGTCCGCGGGAGAGTTATCTCACTTCCGCGTCTCACGGAAGAGTTCTCCCAGAATCTTCGGTCCCGTCCTTTCACTTGGGTCTCCCGGAGACGCGAGGTTTCTTTATCCGACTCTCTCTCTCTTTCTTTCTGTGCCCCTGGTTTCGAGACTACCTTGTTTCCACAAAATTAGTTGTACTTTACTATATGACATCAATAAGAGTTGTTTCTATTTCTAATTTTAAGGTCTGAATGTTTTGTATCCGCTAGGTATAATTTCTCTCTCTCTCTCAACATTTGTTAGTGAAAATTGGATACCAAGTGTTTTTCCTTCTCCCATGAATAGTGGTATAACTTTTTGATTGCTTCCTTTACGGACCTAGGGAGTCGGGGTCCTCTCCGAACGGAGAGGAGAATTAAGGACTTTTAAGTCCTTAATTATTCCTTGTCTCCTAAGGACTGTCTGAGTTTTGTCGTGTGTCCTTCGGAGGACAATTTACGAAGGACTGTGACTTGTAGTCACCAAAAGTTCCGACTGAGGAATGTCTTAGACGACTATACATTAAAAATTCCAACTTACGAAGATCTTAAGTACCATCACCATTAAGGTGATATTACACACCTGTTTTCTTCGATTTGAGAAAACTTCTTTCTTCGGACGTAGAACCAGTAATTCGAGTCAATTTATTTTCTAATAAAATGTTGATGTTTGTTCCCCTTAGAATCTTTACTTGACACGATCTTGACTAGAATTTTTACTAACAGCAAAACCAGTCTGTTCACTAACAGACTTCCAGTTCCTTTCGGTCGTTACAGAGGGGTCATTAATTTATGTGATCTTGAAATTGGACTAGTAGTCCGAAATTATGGGAATAGAACTTTAAATTAGTTAGTCGGAAGGGTCATTTCTTGTAGACTGTAATACGTTCGGTTCTATTACACAAACACCTAACTAATAATTTACTACGGATTCTACGGTTTTAATGTTGGGACTCATTACAAAGACTTCTACACGTTTTAAGTTAAGTAAAAAAAAAAATAGGTAATCCGGTTATGCTCTCCCTTCTCTCAGGAATAGTGAACTATAGTAGACACACGCTCTTAATGTATACTTGTGATGTTACACCATCTCTTCGAGGAGTGATAAATACAAGGAGTCTTCATACTGTATCGCCGCACCTTAAGTTGTACTATAGACCGATTTAGACGGTAAGTAAATAAGTAAGTAAGTAAGGAAATAAGTTTATGAGTTGTATATTGAAACCTGTCGACGAGTCACGGTTTGTTTTCAACGATGTCTACCAGAGTTACTCTGTGTAAGAGAGAATAAGCGTCTTATTTCATGGTTCAACCTCCCTTTATGTATATTCAACGTGTTGTCTTTGGACATAGATTACGTCACAGTAGTAGAAGTCATGGGGATCGTTCACCAGTAGGCCAGAGACCGATTTTGGAAGGTCTTTCGAAGGTTCTGTTTAAGAGTCTACGTCCTTTAGACAGGGGATTATACTAACCGACGTCGATGTTACGAGATACGACCAGTGTACCGTCCGAGTCAAGTCAGTTGTTGAACTTCCCAATAGTAAGACGGTCTCTACGAGAAGGCTTACTGTCGTCCCACGACCATCTCGTTTATAGAAACCGAGACCCAAAATAAATAGGTACTCTTGACTAACTACCAAGTCGGGTATATGTGTGTGAGTACGATTATCGTAGTAGAAATGTCGGGATTTACATTATAGTACAATTAAACCTATTTGCCAACAATTCCAAGTATAGTTTCCAAATTAAAAAGACATTAGTAAATGAATTGTAAAATTAAAAGGGAGAGTTCGAAAAGTTAAATTCAACAGTTTTCTATTAGAGATACAATTATGATCTACATCTGTCTTTCGTAGACATAACACAGGTCGTCTCCGTTCTTTTAGTCTTTTCGTAGTTAAAGACTAGAAATCTATTATAAAAAAAAGAGTTATAGAAAAACACATTGTGTCACTTTATAATATAAACTTATAGTCCCTTTAAAAGACATGAAAATTTAGAGAAAAGGGTAAGTAATAACTAGAAACAGATCAATCTCTCTGACTAAATAAATGTATATATTACCTATATAACAAAAATGTTGTTTTGGAGCGGGGGATGAAGTCTTATGAGTCATCGACTCCCCGATGTAAAAAGGTTCGTCTATCACAACATTCTCCTTTAGTATTACGAAAAAAGTTAGGATCCAAGATATCGTTATCTTATAATTCACAGATGTCGTGAAGTGGATCGTTAGAAAATAGTCCAGTTGTTGTACATTAGATCACTACTCTTATCCTCCCAACTTGAAACATTTATGTATGTGTACAGACTTTTTACCGTCAACGAAAAAACCACTTCTACACAATAGGGTTTTAACCGTATTAGTGTCAAAGGTGGAGTAAATACTGGTCGTATTTTTTAACACATTTTATAGTACGTGTCGACATCAGTCTTCCTTCTAAGTTAAACCCGAAACACATCTGAACTGACCGACGGTCGTGTCAATGTATGTAGTAGATCCCGACGTAAATTTTCCTATTTTATGTCAAAATTAAAAATGTCGTTTAATTAAAAAAATTCTCTCTATTTTTGTAAGTTTATCTAGTATTTCTCGTAGTTCGGGGAGGGACGAGGACGGGTCAGGTAGAAAACAATTATATTACAATTCCCAATCGTTTTCTACCGTTTCGACATTTTCATTTCCAACTCTGACGGCAAGATAGATAGGGGTCTTACTCTTCAATAGACCACACTAACGTATGAGGAAAAGTAATAAATCTGTCGGAGAAACCCTTGTAATATGCACTTGTCGGAGTTTGTAGGGACGACCAAAGAAACTCTTTAGAGTTTCCGGTGTCACTATCTCTTGTCGTACCCGTTCGTGACTCCTTTCTGTTACACAAGTAGACTTTGAGTTTTCGCGTCGCAACGTGTCTCAAAATGTCCATTAAAAGAGGTGGGGATACCTCTCCTGACTGAAGATCGTAGGATACACGATGACGTTATGTCGTAGAAGTCTGAGAGTTCTTGGAATTTCCCGGTCGACGAAGTAAAGAGTCTCACGTTTCTTCGATTCACTCAACCGTTTTCGGTGTACCGATCAGTGACTTATTAGTCTCTGTCTGACAGTAAGAGACCTTGAACTTATGTCACACGAACGATGGGGAAGTACGACGAAGTGAAATACAGTGAAGTCCTTCACTCTTACAGGTAACTCTTCCCTCCCCTATAAAAAGAATACACTACCACGCGACCTCGGTCAAAACGTATCTGATCTCCTAAATGACAAGAGTAGGGAAAGACTGAGAGTAAATCACTGAAGTTCGACTATCGAACTTTAGTCGGTACCACTCTCATAAGTGTAGTGTCTTCACCCGTTTATGATGCTTAGTCCCAAGAAGAAAAAGGAAGCGACCAAAAATTTATATTTTACAGTGACGAGAATGACGCAGTGGATCCGTCAATCGAGTGGTCCTTAGTCCATATTACAACAAGAGTGAATGGTTCTAAGTAGGAGATGGTGTTCAGAGGTCGATAGTTGAGAATCGGTAAATATCGGGTCGAACACCCCTCGACGATACTTCGAGGAAATTCTCACATTCTCTAGAACTCTTAATGAACACACTCTCGTAATCTCGAGATGGTCCTGAGGACTTCGGTCCTCTACGGTCTTGTCTGTCAGAACAGTAACTGAATCTCTTTCGATCATACGAGTTATCAAAGTAGTCTCGAAGTCTAGGGTTTCTAAAGAAAATTAGACCTCACGTAACCATGGACCAAATACATCTAATATATCAAATAGTAATATGGGTTAAAACGACATCTTCTCTATCCAAGAATTTTTATACTTTTATTCGAGTCCTTTTTTACGTATATGTCGACTAAATCGATGTTTACTTTCCTATAAAGAATGGTTATTCACTGTTTCCTTATATCAACGATTCCCTTTTTTTTTTTTTCCTTATATCAACGATTCCCGTCCATCTGAATGTAAACTGGAGTCGAGACTGTTGACAATCGAGACACTGGAACCTGTTCAATCGTTGGAAAGGTTCGAAGTGAAAGAAGTATACATTTTACCTTTATTTTTATTATAGACGGAGAATCCTAACACCGTTCCTAATTTACTCTACTTCAAGTGATTTTGGGTAGGGAAAATACATGGGTTCTTAAAACGGGACCACTAACAGAACGGGAGAGAGGACACAGTAGTTAAAACCAAAATATGAGTAAGGTTCCCGAAGACAACTAGAGTTCCGATGGTCACACCAGACATAATGATAAGTATTTAGGTAAAATGTACTGTCGTATACTGTGTCGAATGGTTGAGGAGGAGTTTATAAAAGAAGTGACCCGAAAGTCATGGAGTCTCCGAGAGGACCCGAGAGGAGGAGAGGTACCGGTGATGGTTAAGGTTCTCAAATATTCGATATTGATGTAGTACAATACTGTCTAACATTATCCTTTATCCCTGTAACTTGAGATCACTTCCTTCACTTTTACGTCGTCTTCTTTACACTTTTTATTCATCCTTTACAAGTCTGGTCACAAAAGGTTTATACCGACGTCTAAATTTATTGAACCCCTCGAAACCCCTTAGAACTATAGGACCGGTGTGGTTCATTTGATCTTAGAGACCCTACTCTGGTTCCGTAACCATAATAAATTCCTGGGGACTCACTAATGTACATGTTGGTTGTCCCTCTTTGTGACTAAATCTACTTCCTCTTCATTTTCGTCTAGGGTTCTCCTCCTTCTTCACATATCTTTCTGAGGTACCCCTTCCATCGTCCATTCATTTACGGTTTCTACCCTTTCCAATTGCTACAATCTCGTTTCTTTCCTCTGTCATTATAATCATACGGTTACCGATATTCTATCTTATAATAAACTTTCTATAGTATTTATACATGAATATTTTCATGATCAGGAATTTTCTAAGTCTCGTTTATCTCTACTAAACCCGATTTCTATTTGTATTTCTATTTTTAATAATCATCACGACACACAGGTAACTATTCCGTTGATCTCAGTCTAACCGATTTAAATTTAAGGACAAAGTTGTGAAAGAAACTGAAACCCGTTCCACGGAGTCAAATGAGAACAGATTATACATGTATTGTTATTTTTATTTAAAGAACCTTCTAGTTAAATATATTAAGTATATACTGAGAATCTCGTCGTTTGTGAGTAATGTAGTACTACTACTACTATATCCGGAAGTTCTTTTCAATCCCCTTAATTATTCAATCGGATACTAATCCAAAAGTTGAAAAAAAAATCAAAAAAAAAAAAAAAAATTGGTAAAAATTTCTGAAGTGACTCAAATAATGTTCTGACGAAGACAAAACCAAAAAACCAAAAACCGGTGCTCCGTACACCCTAGGATCGAGGAGGTGGTCCCTAACTTGGGTGTGAGGAACGTAACCTTCCGTTTCATCATTGGTGACCTGGTGGTCCCTGTGAGGATCCAAAAGTTAAAATTCTCTTGGTACTATCTACGACCCCGAAGGGTCCACCACGATCACCATTTCTTGGACAGACGGTTACGTCCTCTTCATTCTCTGTACCCAAGCCAGGAACCCAGTCCTTCTATGGTACTTCTTCCCGTACCGTTGGGTGAGGTTACGAGAACGGACCTCTTAGGGTGCCTGTTTCTCGGACCGTCCGATGGCAGGTACTCATAACTTTTCTCTACCTGTGCTGATTTCGTTAAATCATGTGTACTATCTTCGATGTAACCTAAAAGAAGGAGGTTGGACTTGATCGTTTTCCTTATAACACTTAATACTTTTTGAATAGTGATCAACCACATAAATAAGAGGAAGTACAGTAAAGAGGGAGAAGGACAGGAAGTTCTAGTCCTAAAAAGGGGAACGTTTTTGGAAGGTCTTCTTTTACTAGACTATTGTCATGGTAATACCCCTAATGAAAAGAGTCATCCTGACATAGAATTTCGAAATAGACTTTGACACCTTACTTGTCGAAGTAAGAG
This sequence comes from Capra ibex, assembly GCA_006410555.1. Taxonomy (NCBI): domain Eukaryota; kingdom Metazoa; phylum Chordata; class Mammalia; order Artiodactyla; family Bovidae; genus Capra; species Capra ibex. The sequence goes on along the minus strand of SJYO01016970.1, from coordinate 30,586,631 downwards.
TATCCTTACAATCGTTAGTCGTTTAATTCACTCTGTTACATCTACTTTAGTGAAATTAAATATTTGACATTATGTTTATAATTGGAGGTGAAACCTATTGAATGAAGATGTTATGGGAACTCACGGAGTCCCCTTATAGGATACAATAAACGGTGTTCGGGTCGTTTCTCTTATGATCTAGAAAGACCTTCCGGCGACAAGGAACGACGACGACGATTCAGCGAAGTCAGTACAGGTTGAGACACGCTGGGGTATCTACCGTCGGGTGGTCCAAGGGGAGAGGGACCCTAAGAGGTCCGTTCTTATTACCTCACCCAACGGTAAAGGAAGAGGTTTCGTACTTTCACTTTTCACTTTCACTTCAGTGAGTCAGCACAGACTGAGAAGCGATGGGGTACCTGACGTCGGATGGTCCGAAGAGGCATGTACCCTAAAAGGTCCATTCTGATGCCCTCACACCACGGTAACGGAAGAGGCTGACAAGGAATGATCGACGTGGAATTAGGTTCGAATATCTTTTTTTTTTTTTTCTTAACTGACATCACTTTACGTCACTCGTAACAACATTTGACTCAAAAGTCCATCAAACCCTTTCAAAGACAAGAAAATTTTTCCGAATTGTTCTTTTAGTACGACTAAATACGTATTAGTCACACTAGACCCTCGTTTCCCTTCTCTCCTTTGTGTCCCGATGTACACGGGAATCTTAATGTTTGGACACGTGACAGTCTTCGACTTCGAGGTTATGAAACCCGCGAACTACGTTAGCCAGCAGTTGAGTAACCTTTTCTGGGACTACAACCCTTTCTAACTTCCGTCTTCCTCTTCTCCCGTTACCTTCTACCCTACCAACCCACCGTAGTGACTAAGTTACCTGTACTTGAACCCGTTTAAGACCCTCTACCACTCCTTGTCTCTTCGGTCTAGACGACGTTAGGTATCCCGGGGTTTCTCAACCTACACTGAACCGTTGACTTGTCGTTGTTGGTGACAGTCTTGGTTACATAAAGACCAAGGGGGTGTTTTTTACATATCTTGTTGGTGGTACACGGTTTGTGGAAAATACCGTGGTCTCTGTATTTTAACTCACACATCTAGTCAAGCTGTATCTTCTCTTTAACGTTTCTAACTTTGTCTACGTCCTACGACACTCTCATAACGAGAGTCGGGTACAACCTTTGGTAATCTCGTGTTCACACAGAACTTTCTTTTCTCGGATCGGTCCGTTTCTTTAGATGTTCCTCTCAAGTTCTATTTTGTTTGTTTGTTTGTTTTTGGTCGTTGTTGTTGCACTTCACCAGTGTCGTCGTATTGTTAATTTAAGAGAGAGTTCGTCATTCAGTAGTAGTCTTAAGACCAAAGGTTAATCTTTTCGGAAGAGGAAGGAAGGGTCTTTACGGTCTAGTAAAGAGAGGTGAGAGACTTCTCTACCAGAGTAAAAGAGGGAGGACGAGGACCTCCACGTACCGGTCCACTCACATAAGTGTGTGGGTCTGTATGGATGGGTCCAAACGAATGTACTGGGTTGGTACGGAAACGTGGTCTTTCCTTTACCAGATCTTTACGTTTTTATAAATACACGTTTCTACATGTGACGTTAATAGGTATGTAAAATTTGTTATGGGGGGTTTTTTTCTTCCAATTTCTGTAACACCATATCGGAGTTTTACTTTGTGACATTTCGATAATTTTTATCTGTCAAAACTTTAAAATTCTGATAAATTACCGTGCCCATTTAAGAGTCCTACATTACAAACGAAGACAAAGGATACACAACAAGAAAGAATAAGTCAACGATTCAGCACAGGTTGAGGTGTTGGGGTACTTGATGTCGTGGGGTCCGAGGTGACAGAGGGTCGTAAACGAGTTTGAGTACAGGTAACTCAGTTACTAAGATAGATTGATAGAGTAGGAGACGATGGACGAAAAGGAATGGAAGTTAGTAAAGGTCGTAGACCCAGAAAAGGTTACTCAACTAAGAAGCGTAGTCCACCGATTTCATAACCTCGAAGTCGAAATCGTAGTCAGGAAGGTTACTTATAAGTCCCAACTAAAGGAAATCTTAATTCATCAAACTAGAGAAAGGTCAGGTTCCCTGAGAGTTTTCAGAAGAGGTTGTTGTGTTCAACTTTCGTAGTTAAGAAGTCGTGAGTCGGAAGAAATACCAGGTTGAGAGTATACAAACACACACACGTAAATATATATATTTATATGTACACACACACAGACACATAAAAAATAAAGGTTTTAAAAGACGTAACTTGTGGACATTTGTATTTTCCACATACACATACATACGTACACATATACATGTACATACATATACACATACATATATACTATGTATAGATAAGTGGTAAATACAAATGTATTCGGGTATAACGTTCGTCTTTTAAACTCTCTATGATTATTTGGTGATTTATGAAGTTATTTATAGTATGTATTAGGGTTGTCCGTCTCTATTACTCATGACGATAAATCCGAGTATAAAAAGGTCCGGTAAGAGGTGTGTAAGAACGAAAAAATTTTTGCTTTAATTTGATGACCTCAAAACGTTGTTCGTAGTACGCGTAAGGTACGTGGTAGTATAGTTCTTGGAGAAAGTTATAAGAATTAATGAGAAACAAAATAAAAATTTAAAACTTATATCGTATTAAATACATATCAAAGGAATATCATCCGTCATTACCCAAAACAGGAGGACACAATTTACTGAGAAGTTACTTGAAGAAACTGGTATTCAGAGACAAGTATATAAGTGAATAAAGGAGTCTGACCGATATACCTTTATTTTAATGGTCCAGTATTCCATTTACCAAAAATTACAAGAACTTTATATCAAGGATTTAACGAAAGATCTATCTAAATATGAGAGTGGTCATTATGTGTTGTCATGAACATTGAGAGTCACAGTACACAATAGAAAAATAGCCGTAACGGTTAAACTATGTACTTTTAAATAGACAAAAATTACGATATGACATAATTTTATTTCATATTTTTTCATATATATGTTATACTAGAGTTGTCACACTTACATACGGATTTTTTTAACTTACCTTCCTTTATGTACTTTTACAATCTTACAAATCGTGAACCACCATCTTATAATTTACTGTCGATAAAAGTACATTGTCATAACAACAAGTCAGAGATTCAACACAGAATGAGAAACGTTGGAGTACCTGACGTCGTGTGTCCCTAAGGGACGGGAAGTGGTAAAGGACCTCGAACGAATTTGAGTACAGGTAACTCAGCGACTCAGTAGGTTGGTAGAGAAGGAACAGTAGGGGAAGTGAAGGACGTGAGTTAGAAAGGGTCGTAGTCTCAGAAAAGGTCACTCAACCGAGAAATATACATGATAAATAAGTTTTCGAAGGAACAAAGTCCTTCGTACGGTCCATTAACTATACGTCGTACAGTAAATTAGGGGTCTTGACATGTCTGAAAATTATACGGTAAATGTCTTCTCGTACTGGTCTTTTGATCTATCTACGGTCTGATCCTAAATTTGGGTTCGACTTGATTAAGGTGTCTAGGACAAAAAGGAGAAGAAGGAGGATGAAATAGTATAAAAACCCACAAACAATTACTTATAAACAAGTTACTCATAACCGTCACTATACCTACCTGGATCTCTAACAATAACCATCCGACACCAGGTACCTCAGCGCTTCTCAGCCTGTACTGACTCACTGAAGGGAAAGTGAAAAGTGAAAGTACGTAACCTCTTCCTTTACCGTTGGGTGAGGCCACAAGAACGGACCTCTTAGGGTCCCTACCCCCTCGGACCACCCGACGGCAGATACCCCAGTGTGTCTCAACCTGTGCTGACTTCACTGAATCGTCGTCGTCGTCGTCTTTAACAGTATGACTTACTTCATTCTGTCTCTTTCTGTTTATACTATAACGATACAGACCTTAGATTTTTATAAGATGTTTATTTGAATAAATGTTTTGTCTTTATTTCAGTGTATATATCTTTTGTTTGAACATCAATAGTTCCGTCCTTCCCCCTCCTCCCTAAATTACCCTCTAACCCTAACTGTACGTATAATGATATATATTTTATCTATTGATTATTCATGGATAACATATCGTGTCCCTTAAGATGACCTATGAGACATTATTCCAGAAACCCTTTTCTTAGAATTTTTCACCTATGTATATATACATATTACTAAGAGACGATATGTCATCTTTGTGTTGTACATTTAGTTAATATGAGGTCATTTTAAATTAAATTTTTTATGAGAATTTTTAGTATTTTTCGTCACTTGAAAAAAATTGTCAGTAAGAGTTTATTTTCCCAAAGAATGGTTTTGACAACAGTTATTTTAAACTAGTTAAAGGGACCTTTTTTTAAAATAACAACTCGAGTTCTTCTATACTTATATTGAAAACTACTGGGTGTCACTGGTACCCAACGGGTTCACGTTCCCTAGTGTGATGATAACGAACTTCATAGTGAAGGATCGTATGGTTTTGATATGACGTGTCTTTCAACGAATAGGGTCATATGTAATTGACCCGGAACCGAACATTGAAACACGAGACAGGTACTTTTTACGGTGAAGACCTCTCTTCTGTTCAGTCGTAGGTTTGACAACTGGAAGGACGTAATTATCCTATTGACACGAAAGGGATATAACATAACTAAAATTATTAAAAATTCTTCTATCTATTCTTCAATATTACATTTATATTATACAAGAGTTATCAAACCGGTGTACTACGGTTCTCGACTAAGTAACCTTTTCTTGAACTACGACCCCTTCTAACTCCCGTCTCTTCTTCCCCCGTTGTCTCCCACCAACGAAATCTGGAGTACCTGATTTACCTGTACTCAAACTCGTTTGAGGTCCTTTATCATTTTCCGTCCCTTCGGACCATACGACGTCAGGTACCCTAGTGTTTTTTAGCCTGTACTGAATCGTTGGTTTGTTGTTTGCACATATTTACTGCAAACGAAGATAAAGATAATTTTAGGTCTATTATCGATCTACTAGAAATAACATCAGGAGTCGGTACGTACGACGACGACGATTTCACGAAGTCAGCACAAGTTGAGACACACTGGGGTATCTGCCGTCGGGTGGTCCGAGGAGACAGGGACCCTAAGAGGTCCGTTGTCATGACCTCACCCAACGGTAAAGGAAGAGGTTACGTACGTACGTACGTACGATTCAGTGAAGTCAGTACAGGCTGAGACACGTTGGGAAACATGTCGTCGGGTGGTCCGAGGCGGTATGTGTCCTAAGAGGTCCGTTCTTATGACCTCACCCAACGGTAAAGGAAGAGGATTTGTACGTATGTTGCGTATGTTAAAAATTTTACATATAATGGATGGATTCTCTTGTTTGTTTGTTTTAGTTTTTTGGGATAATATTAATGTTTCCTCAGTAAGATTGAACAGAAAATTTCTATGTGAACTCATGTAAAAATTTTTGTATGATGAATTACTATCAATACTCGATACTTTTATGTTCGAATATGTATTTACTTATGTACCGATAAAGTATCTTTTCCTTCGATGAGAAGGTTTACAATAGAGACAAAAATAATTTAGAACTATACAATTTATAAATATAATTGTTGTGTTGTGTACCCTGTTATTTTTCTTCATTTCTTATAAACATACGTTCCATTTCAGGATTTTGATTATAAAATTATAAGTTCTTTATGTAACGAATATTTACATTATATGTGGTCTGTGTGACAGTCTGTAATATAAGTAAATTTTTGTTCCTACTGCTTTAGTCTGAAACAACCGTTTATAAGTCCACTTTCCTGGGTCCACTTGTAGGAAGACAACTGAAAATAGTCTTTTTTTTCATTGAAGTAGTATTAAGATAGTAAATCATCACTGAAGATTCTGATATCACAGGTTCGGAACAAGGAGACTGGGGTGTCGTAGTAGAGTTCAGGTCAGTACAGGGTTGACAAACTGGAGATATTGTTGTCCTTAGTTTTGTGTCTTCGGAAACCCTGTCAGTGTAAAAAGTCTGTTCACGATGACTCAATGGATAAAGGAAAAGAAAAAAAATTTAACCAGACTAAAGGGATAAAGAACAAAAGGTTTCTTGGTCATTTTTCGACCCTTAGACTAAATAAAAACGAAAGGATAAAGGAATTCTAAGGTTGTGTAAATATTATCAAGTTATTTCGAAGATTAAACGGACACAGAAAACATAACATTTACACTCCTAAGGAGTAATCTTTTCATAAAATCTTTAAGATTACGGATGAATAAAATTAACTCTTTACCTAGTAAAAAAAGTTTCTGTCTTTTTCTTTATTAAACTCTGTGGTTTCTCTTTATTTATACTTTAATAACAATTTCAGAATTTTTCTGAGTTCAAAACGGTCTAACGGACGGTAATGACCATTATCGGTGAAGGACCTCAATCGATACGGACACTTCCTTTCGTCCGAAGGGACAACCGAGTCTACGATTCCTGAGATGGACGTTACGTTGTCCGGACCTAAGTCAGTGACCCAATACTTCTAGGGGGTCTCTTCCCTTACTGACCGATGGGTGAGGTCATAAGAACGAACCTCTCAAGGTACCTGTCTCCTCGGACCATCCGATGTCAGGTACCCCAGTGTTTGTACTGACGCGTTGATTGTATATACTTCCTTTCGTACCACCTACCTTACTAAATTCCAATTAAACCCGTCCCTTTACTTCTTTGAGTAACAGATAAGTAATGTTCTCTTGTATGTATTTTTCTTTTAGAGTTTCTCTAACTTGGTATGGTGTAGGACAATATGTCTCGTTAAAATTTTTTCGTTTAATATTATATACAAAGTAGTAGATTGTCCCAATTTAAGTACAATATAACCGGGAGAAAAGGACCAAGATCGTAAGGTTCAATAAGAGTCAACGATTTGCGACTTCAAGTTAGTGTATTACAGTGGATTGTGGTCTTTCTCGTTGAATAGAGTCAAAAGACTTCCATTGGTCTGGACCAAGACCTTTAAGAAAAAGGTTTTAGAAGATGGAAAACATTTTAAGAATCTAGAGTCGGTTCAAGACTCTGTAAAAGAGGGAATTCAGACTCAACCTCGGATCCAAAAGAGTATATAATATTTACTTTCCTAATTCGGTCCTCGTAAGGGACTTGTAAGAACCGTTATTTTACTTTTAACAAGACTAAGATTTGAGGTAATATAAGTAAGGTGTTTATAAACCAGTTGTGACGGTACACGGTGCGAGTCATAATTCATGGTCTAGTGCTACCAATCGTGTCGTGTCCCACGGACGGGTGTGGATTGAATGGAGGAATATCCCCCTTACACTACAACGGAACGATAGAAGTGATAACGACAAGAGAGTGAGTATCGGACCAGAGAGGTTCACGTTCTGAGGTGAAAAGTGTCGACTAGATTTTCTTGCTCTGGAGAACTGGTTTAATTTATGTAGTATCTGTCAATAGTAAATTTGAACCGAGTTTGTTTTCAACAACAAAAACAGCATAATCAACGAGTCGACACAGGTTGAGAAACACTGGGGTACCTGACGTCCGGTGGTCCGAGGAAACAGGTACCTAAGAGGTCCGTTCTTAGGACCTCACCCAACGGTAAAGGAAGAGGTCCCCTAGAAAGGTTGGGTCTCTAGTTTGGACCCAGAGGACTTCTCAGAAATTCAGATTGGTGGTCGATTCGGGGTTTGTTTACAACACAACACGAATCAGTAAGTCAGTACAGACTGAAAAACATTGGGGTACCTGACGTCGGACGGTCCGAGGAGACAGTACCCTAAGAGGTCCGCACTTATGACCTCACTCGACGGTACGGGAGGAGGTCTCCTAGAAGGGTTAGGTCCCTAGCTTTGGTCCAGAGGGTGTAACGTACATCTAAGAAATGGTGAACTCTGTCGTCCCTTCGGGTTTGTTTCCAATCTCCTTGTGTTTCTTAAGTAAAAGTAAAGAAGTAACTACCGAAGTCTCCCTTTCCATGAAGTCGACTGAAATACGACAAATCTTTACGGTTCATGCTCTGTCCCGGTGTGTGAATAAAATTTTTCGGACGTTAACCTCCTCCCATTCCCTCTCGTCGTCAGAAAGAGAAAAAAAAAAAATTTGAAATTTACTTGTTACTCGAGAAGTCAGGGAGGTATTTAAGAATAAATGTGATCGATTTTTCCTAAAATAGAATAGTTCATACAAAGGTGTCCCTTTTAGGGACAGACCCTAAGAATTCGTAGGTAAGAATTCGTCGGGAATTCATAAGAATTCCCGAGTCTCCAGGGAAACTCTTAGTCTCCTTCCACTACTCGGACTCCGGATCCTCCACCACCCCGGACCCCTCTCACCGGCATGTATAACGTGATTCGTGTATATGTGTGTCAAAACGTCGATCAGAATCCTTTGAGTAACTAGGGCTCAATTCTTTGAGGATAGTCTCATAGTTCAACTAACGATATAAGATGTTTTTTTTAACACGAAACTATACACACAAGAAGTTTTTGACCATAATGATAATGAACCTTTTCTTGTATAGAGGTATCACTTACTCAGACCTTTTAAGACCAGAATTCAAAAGTTTTATTAAAAAATTTTAAGACATCATTTAATTGTAAGTGAGGTGGAGGTGGAGGGACTTTTCTACGACATTGACCTAGAGACTCGTACCTTGGGGGAAAGTTGTAGTCGGAAAGTTGACGGAAAAGATTGACCACCAGATTTTTTGTAAAACTCGTTATTAAGTAAGGAGTACAGGGATGGTGGGAGGATTTAGGTAGTCGACTTAGACCGATTTCCTCTGGTAGAAGATACTCTTTCATTCAAACATTGTTATTATCACTTACAACTCGACACCCATACTTATTGGCTTTCACAGTGGAATAAAACTGCCTTGAGAAATAAAAAATAAATTAGTTAAACATAAATAAATAAAATTTACAGTACATCCACACCAATCTCGTTCAAAGATCCGTTTAGAAAAAGAAGAGGTGAAAACAGTGTACAATTTAATATCTAATTTTTTATTATGGATAGTGTCCGGTAATAACACTCTTAATTCACCCAATTATATACATTTCGTGAAGTCAATCACAAGTCGTATATTTACGGGTACTTATAATCGATATGAAAATAAAAGACATCAATGTACTTATATAAAACGACGAATTCATACGAAGTGATCGAATCTTATACAATGTATTAGTCTCGCTTCACTATTCATAATCATAAAAGTTTTAGTATGCCACCGATGAGAATTAGTCTTATATTTGACTTTATAAACTCCACCCCCTTTGTCAGTCTATAAACCCCTTTGTTAGTAAAAGATAAGTTTATGAAGTTATGTTAACGTAAAACAAAACATGTCTATGTGTCTCGATGTGGTTACAAATCTTTGAACCAATTTTTCATTTATTTCTGACTAGTTAGAAGGACGGGTTTAGAGGGGTAGAAGTATCTTATCAAAAGAAACGTAATAAATTGAAACATCCCAATTTTACTTACTGTGTTAACCCCGAACTCCGTAAATTACTGATTTGGTGTCGGGTGAATCTTTTTTTACAGTAGTAATAACTATATACCTGTTTTGTGTATTCTGAATATCTACTGATTTGAATCCGAATTAGGATGAAACTGGACTAAGAAATAGTATTTGGGTTGAGAAAAAAAGGGAACCTTCTTTTCAATACTGGTTGGATCCGTCGTATGATTTTTCGTCTCTGTAATGAAACGGTTGTTTCCAGACAAATTAGTTTCGATACAAAAAAGATCATCAGTACATACCCACACTCTCAACCTGATATTTATTTCGACTGGTGGTTTCTTAACTACGAAAACTTGAGACCACAACCTATTCTGACAACTCTCAGGGACTCTGTCGTTCCTCTAGGTTGGTCAGGTGGGATTTCCTTTATTCAGGACTTATAAGTAACCTTCCTGACTACGATTCCGACTTTGAGGTTAGGAAACCGGTACACTACACTTCTTGACTGAGTGATCTTTTCTGGGACTACGACTCTTTCTAACTTCCATCCTCCTCTTCCCCTGCTGTCTCCTACTCTACCAACCTACCGTAGTGGTTGAGTTACCTGTACTCAAACCCATTTGAGACCCTCGACCACTACCTGTCCCTTCGGACCGTACGACGTCAGGTCCCCAACGTTTCTCAGTCTGTACTGACTCGTTGACTTGACTTGACTTGGGGTTGAACTTCCCTAACACCTTTCAGAGACGAAGGAGGATGTCCAGACGGAAATGGGTGACGAAACAGAGAAGTTATTTTAAATGGTGTACTGTTTTTCCTACGAGGAAAACAATGAGGGTAGAACAATGAGAGGTTACTGAAGAGTTCCCTAAGGCATTGTGTCAGATACTCCGGGGCGTACTGTGTCGGACGACACGGAGACTGGGAAGCAGAGGATAGTGAGTGGTGCAACCGGACGAAAAAAAGACAAGGAACTTGATTCGAGGAAGGACGAACTCTCCAAAATGTGAAGGGTAACGGAGACGGACCTTATTAATAGGGGATCTAGTTCGGACTAGACTGAAGTAGAGGGTAAACTCGACCATCTACTATTTACCGTAGAGAAATTATCCGTAAGGGATTTGTGAGGTAGATTCTATCGGGAGGATGAGTAGGAGAGGGATGTGGTGATAAAGATCTCGGAAGAATCGTCTACCTCGGGACTTTACTTGGGACACGGTGTCCATTGGTCTAGTGACGTCTTATTTCGTCAGAACAGTTTTGGACACAAGTACTACAGTTGTGTTGTTGTTTCGTATATTTTGGTAGATCCTCAAATTGTGTCTTTCTTCCCTTTGTTTTTTTCCTTTCTTAGACTTTTTATGACCGGAGAGAAAGTGGTGGGAGGTTTAGAGGTAGTAAGAGATTCGTACAGAATAGAGAAGTAAAAAAAGTGTTTAAACTCCAGTGACACTATCAAAGAGAATTCAAACATCTCTAAATTTTTTTTAGGATGAATCGAGTTTAATGTACTTTAACGGTTGTACATCAATAAAATTAAATATTTTTATCGTTAAAATTCAGTTTAAGTGTTACTCGTGGAATACGGACAAGTTTTCTGATGACAGTTGATCTATTCTCTATTCACAGTCGTTTCTACACCTCTTTTCCATTAAAAAATCATCCTGACAACCATCCTTACATTTAACCATGTCGACGATGTCTTCTGTCATGTCTCCAAGGAGTTTTTTAATTTTGACCTTGATGGGCTATAGGTTATTAAGGTGAGGACCCATACATAAGTTTCCTTTACTTTAGTCCTGGAACTTCTCTACAGACGTGAGGCACAAGTAACGTCGTAGAAAGTGTTATCGTTCTCTAGGATTCACAGACTGTTATTCTACTCGTCACTTTCTTCTACACTACATACACATATACATATATATGTGTCTCTTTTTATAGTAAGTGGGTACTTTTTCTTCTTTTAGGACGGTAGACACCGTTGTGTCTACTTTGAACTCCAGTAATACGATTCACTTTAATCAGTCACTCTCTATTCATGGCATACTACAGTAATGTACCCCTTAGATGTTTTGCGGTTTGAATCTTGGACTTTGACCTGACAAATGGTCCCTGTCACCTATTCGTCCTCCCCCTTACATACACCTCACCCCCCTACAAACAGTCTCTCTTGTTTGCAAATTCAATGTTTTACTTATTCAAACCACATAGATTACGTCCCATATCACTGTTCAATTGTTATGACGTAAGACAAGAACTTTCACCGATTCTCCCATCTAGTATTAACGAGTGTCGTGTATTTTCTTTACCAACAATACACTTCACTACCTCAACAATCGATTGCATACACCCATTTATAAAACGTTATACAATCACATGGTCTAAGCCTCTTCCGTTACCGTGGTGTGAGGGCATCAGAATGGACCTTTTAGGGTACCTGTCTCCTCAGACCACCCGACGTCAGGTACCCCAGCGATTCTCAGTCTGTGCTACTTACTACAGTGAAAGTGAAAAGTGAAAGTGGGTAACCTCTTCCTTTACCGTTGGGTGAGGTCACAAGAACGGACCTCTTAGGGTCCCTGTCTCCTCGGACCTCCCGACGGTAGATACCTCAGCGTGTCTCAACCTGTGCTGACTTAGCTGAATCGTCGTCGTCGTCGTCATCGCATGGTCTAATCATACAATATATGGAATTCGAACGTACCACAAAATATAACTAATATAGAGTTATTTCGAATATTTTATATCACTAAAGAATCTTGAGTCGGGTTATATCGTACATATATTCTTGTTTTATGTGATAGTTGTAACAAGTTCACTTCTATGATCAAGTGTCTCTCATTCGTAGAGTGGAGCGTAGTGTGTGGTCTATCACTGTTCCCGTCCTAGTCCTCGGTCTGACGACGAGGTTCCGAGAACAGTCCAGTGTGCCAAAGAGGACGCCTGTCGGAAAGTCTAGGGACCTCTCCTTCACTCGCACAACAGGACGGTCTGTCTACGGTAGTAGAAAAGGTGTAATTTTCGGTGTCTTTTGCCCGAAGGGAAAAAGGAGGCACCCTTTCTTAGGAGGACGGCTACGTCCTCTGTGTCCAAGCTAGGGAACAGACCCTTGTAGGGCGTACTGGGTCCTGTTATTTCGGACACGTGGTGTTGATGACTCGGACGCGAGATCTCGGACCCTTGGATGTCTTTGGTTTTGTGAGATTTCGGACACGAGGCGTCGCTCTCTTCGGTGACGTTGCTCTTTGGGCACACGGAGTTCCTTCTGATCGGGAACGAACGGCGTTGTCCTCCTTTCGGGCGCGTCGTTGATTCTGCGCGGTGTCGGTTTATGTGTTAATCTACCTATTCATTTTAAATAATTTTTTACATCTTTGACTTAGAGTCTTTTCAAATATTGAATCGGTCTTACTGATTGGTCCCTGAACCCTCAACCTTGTGACTTCCGAGACTGAGGTCCGGTTTCGTGGGAATCGGTCACACTGTGAAAGTAATTAAGAGACGATGGTAAACGGAAATGACAATTATCGAGGACCAACACGCCCCAAAAGAGAAAAATTAACCTTTTTCAGTCATCTTCGTTTTACTGTTTTTAGACAAAAGAGTAAAATTACATAAAAAATATTCAGTAAAGATAGAGCTTCATGTGTTTTGTCGGATAAACAAAATATAATTTGAAATCCGTCACCTTGGATACCTCTTTTAAACCTTTTCGATCATTCCGTTTTTCGTGAACATGGTTTCTGTAACGGTCCAAGTCCAAAACAAGGTAGTGTCAAAACGTAGATTTAATACTTCGAAAGGACGTTTGATCCAAGTCTCTCCGTTCACGACTCAGTAAAGGTAATAACGGAACTAGGATACGTTCCTTAGTAGGAGTATTTCACACCCCTTTAGTCAGTGATTCCAAATTAAACATAGAACTAGTTACCTTAATAGTTTAGTACAGACCCGTAGATAATTTCACTAAGTACGAATGTGAATCTATAAACTATCCAAATAGGGAGTAGAAGATAGTCCACTCCCTGACCGTCAAGGTCTTCGGAGGTGGTATGTCAGTATGTTTCGTCATTTAAGTTACGTAGGATTCAAATTTTCGTGTTCTAAGGAGGATTGACCATCAATTCTAGAGTGTCGTGGTCGTCGACTTTATCGTTATTGACACAGTCAGTACTCTTAATGTCATCGAGTCTTTGATTGAATGGTACAGTCCCGTTTTTATTTTAATCAGGTATGAATCCCAGAGACAAAAGAAACACTTCATGAAACTTTTACTTTAAGGACGGTTCACCCCAAGTTCGGTTTGGAAGAGAGGAAGTGCCGAGTGGTAAGAATCAATTTTACACCTTCAGTACTGGCGTAGTAGTAAAGGAACCGAGCACTACACATCCATTGTGTCTGTTGGTCGTTAAAAAGGTACTCCTCCCGTTCAACTACGGTTTGCGGTTCCCTCCCCCACCTCTAACAACAACTCAAGTTACTGAGGAGTAAAAGAGTATAATTATAACTAGGGGTGAATCGGTAAACAAATATTATGTGTACCCTATTGTAAATAGAGGCGAGGTTACGGTGTCGTCGACCAGGACATTATATTTGTGTAGGAATCGTGACTACTTCGACGTTTCTATCTATCTGGACGGGTGGGTAAGGACTGTGTACCCGAGTACTGGTGGACGCTCTCATTCCTCTTTTTGTGGTCTTCTCCTTGGTGAACCCTTAGTCTAGACCTCGAAAGTCCATCACTCTCCTATTTTTCCTCTAATCCCTAACTTCAGTTAAAGTTGTTTAATACGTATTGAGTAGGTTCAAGACTTTTATTTGACCAGCCATGTTCTTCGATAATGTAGACAGAGGTATGACATCGTTCAATTACTACATCACTATGTACTTTATATGCGTATGAGTACTCATTTCGAACAATGTTTTTGTTGTAATTGTACCGTGGGGATATTTTTCCTTTGGAGGTTTAGAGATTTGGTATCGAATTTGTCGGTATGATTGAAACAAGTAAAATCAATCTCCGTAGTCATTAGTGCAATCCTACTTAATCATACTTTTGATGTTATCATAGATGTTCTTACCACGAAATTATAACGGTGGATGTCTCATTGAAATCACAAGGGTTTAGACCTTATAAAGACAAGAGGAAGAAGTCACTTGAAACGACATAAAACCGTAACTGGAACGATGAAGAGGTATATGAGTTACTCTAACTTTTCGGTTCACCAATGAGGGGTTCCCGGAAGGTTGACTGTGGAGATGTTTAGAACCCATTATAACCTTAGTGTCTTTTGTATTTTTTTTTACGTTCGTTAAGTCATTTCGTTCGTTTTGTTGATCGTCTGGGATAAAGAGGTCGTATATATATATATATATATATATATACTGAAAGGTGTACAATTGTGTAAGACTAATACACACGTCACAATCAGTTCTGAGTAAAAAGACGACTTCTCCACTTCTTTGTCACGGTTTATTAATAATGAACCTTCATTGTTTACGGAAATTCTAGTTCAATAAAAAGGAATCAGACGGTAAGGAAAAAGGTGTACATGTCTCCTTGCCCATTAAACAAGACCGTGTCATCTTTTTACACCTGTATTTTCTTCGTTAAAACGTAAAAGAGACATAACCTCATAATCCAGATAAAGAGTCCATTAGTTGAAAGGACCCTCACTTCACAAGACAAAAAGTCCCTCCCACTTGAGAAGTCATCCGTCTACAGCTCGTTTCGGTAAAGAATTCACCCGAGAACCGTCTTCACCAAACGAAGTACAATTCCGTCAAAGTCTCAATGTTCACCGGGTGCCCTGAGATTTTGGTTTCGTTAAAGAGTGTAATGACTGACAGACCCCATCTCGGGTGTGTTCTTGTACTGACAGTCACCTTCGAGGGAGGTAGAATGAGAGAATAACTTTGTCGGACAAACATATAGTCCCAAGTCTAAATTCCTTACTCGTCTTTACTTTTAGTATCACCGTACAGGTCAACGTCACAATAACATAAAAGTGAGTACGTGAAAAAAATTTTAAAGACGTTAGGTGTCAGAAAGGAGGTTTTCCTCGATAGGGTATTATGAACAATAAAGAGACATCCGGGTCATTCTAATCCCCTTCTTTTTCTTCAGATGGAAAGACCCTTAAAGGTGTTTTCATACCAATATTTGGAACTCTAGTGTCTTACGTTACTATAGGTTCCTCTACCCTTTGTCTGGTCTCTGATTGTTTTTGGACGGGATTCTAAACTACATTAGGTGAAGATTAGTGTCGCTTTACGAACCATGCATCGTCTGTTATTTATCGGTCTTTAGTGTCATTCCCATCATTATTATAATCGTCATAGTGGTAATGAAGTCTAAGATCATTTTGACCGTTATTTTAGACTAAAAAACGTAACGAGTGTACCTATAATGACTCCATTTTTACACGAAAAAGTTGTTTACATGATCTTTTTTATATTGAATGAAGTGATCCAGGTGTGGTTCTTTGTCTCGGGTGCATATACTGTACTCATCGGAAAGATGACTGTACATCCTAGTTGTTTTTAAAGGTGAAAAAGAAAGTCACCAGATTATTTTAAAAATACTAATACAGTTTTATAGAAAATTTAGGTAAAGATAAGACCACCAGGGTTTTAGTCTCTTCCTCTTTCCGATTATCAAGAATCAAAATCGAGGTCGAGGTGACATTACAACGTTTGAAAATGCCTTGTTAGTCTAAGAAAGGTACACAACGACATACAAAACACAAATTCAGTGTTAAAAGACTTGTATCCTGTGATTGTTATCGTTGAAATAGATAAACCACCAAAGTTGATTCACCCTTATCTTGCACCCCACCCCCTCGTTACCCACCCCAAGTGAAGTAAACAGTCACGTGTTTGGAACCTGAAGGAGTGTGAAAGAGTGTCAAAGCCGAAGGACCCTAACCTACCCTCCTTGGTCTCCGTTTGGGTAAATGTGGGTACTCTGACCCGACCCTAGGTCTACGGTCTCGGTCACTGGAACACGACCTTCCTTCTCAGAGACCGTATTCTGACCCCTGACTGAAGGTGTAAGTTGGTGTACTAGGGGAGAAGGGAGTCGGGTTTGTCAAAGACTATGTATAGGGTTGAAGGTTTCAGTATCGAGAAAAATATCTTGTTTTGGGTGTTGGAGATTTAACTCGTCTGATTTTAAGACGGACGTAGCGACATAGACTAAATGGTGAGATGAGTGTTAATGGACTATTTGGTGAATTGAAGTGGTTCGAAGTCCAAGAAAACATTGGGTCTGTGTGTCTTTACATGTTTAGATAAAGCACCCTAATAAGACTCGTCAGTAATATTCGTGTGTACATATACACCGTATGTAGATATAAATTTCGTGATCGATACATTCTACGAGATCGGTATAAATTTCTATTTCAGTCTTATTAACTTATTCAGACTTCGACAGACCTTTTCCAGTCAAAAGAAAGGTCGGGGTTTCTTTCCGTTACGGCTTCTTACGAGTTTGATGGCGTGGTAACGTGAGTAGAGTGTGCGATTATTTCATTACGAGTTTTAAGACGTTCGGTCCGAAGTCGTTATGAACTTGGTACTTGAAGGTCTACAAGTTCGACCAAAGTCCTTTCCGTCCCCTTGGTCTCTAGTTTAACGGTTGTAGGCGACCTAGTAACTTTTTCGTTCTCTCAGGGTCTTTTTGTAGATAAAGACAAAATAACTGATACGGTTTCGGAAACTGACACACCTAGTGTTATTTGATACCTTTTAAGACTTTCTATACCCTTATAGTCTGGTGGACTGAACGGAGAACTCCTTGGATATAAGTCCAGTCCTTCGTTGTCAATCTTGACCTGTACCTTGTTGTCTGACCAAGGTTTATCCTTTTCCTCATGCAGTTCCGACATATAACAGTTGGACGAATAAATTGAATATAAGTACTCTTTGGGAGCCGACCTACTTCGTATTCGACTTCAGTTCTAATGGTCCTTTTTATAGTTATTGAAGTCTATACGTCTACTATGGTGGGAATACCGTCTTTCACTTCTCCTTGACTTTTCGGAGAACTACCTTCACTTTCTCCTCTCACTTTTTCAACCGAATTTCGAGTTGTAAGTCCTTTGCTTCTAGTACCGTAGACCAGGGTAGGGAAGTACCGTTTATCTACCCCTTTGTCACCTTTGTCACAGTCTGAAAGAAACCCCCCCCCCGAGGTTTTAGTGACGTCTACCACTGACGTCGGTACTTTAATTTTCTACGAATGAGGAACCTTCCTTTCAATACTGGTTGGATCTATCGTATAAGTTTTCGTCTCTATAATGAAACGGTTGTGTCCAGGCAGACAGATCAGTTCCGATACCAAAACGTCATCAGACATTTCTTTCGACTCACGACTTCTAAACTACGAAAGCTTGACACCACAACCTCTTCTGAGAACGCTCAGGGAACCTGACGTTCCTCTAGGTGGGTCAGGTAGGATTTCCTCTAGTCAGGACCCACAAGTAACCTTCCTGACTACGACTCCGACTTTGAGGTTATCAAACCGGTGGACTACGCTTATCAACTGAGTAACCTTTTCTGAGACTACGACCCTCCCTGACCCTCGTTCTCCTCTTCCCCTACTGTCTCCTAACTCTACCGACCTACCGTAGTGGTTGAGTTTCCTGTACTCAACCCAACTTGAGGACCTCAACCACTATCTGTCCCTCCGGACCACACGACATTAAGTACCCCAGCGTTTCTCAACCTGTACTGACTCGCTGACTTGGCTTGACTTCGACAGTATTAGAAGAGAGATGGGTTCTGACGATCATGACTCGACAGCTCAATCTCGACAAGAACGGTCTAGAGATGTGCACCCGAGACGGTGGTTAAGTCTAAGAGGGACCAATTTGTGCGTAGGCATTTTGTTAGATCTCAGTGTTTGAGGGGACGTTCCGACTCCTCCCCTTTTTCTCCTTTTCGTTCCCTAAATTATCCCCTTGACTTTTTGTGTTTATTCTCTCTCCTAGGTAGGGAGTCTACGTGTGAACAATAAAGATAAGTATATTTACGTTTAAGTCAGGTTCTCATTTTAGTGTACCTTGAGATACTAAATTCCGTAGACGGATCATATAGTACCCATAAAAAGACCAATACAGTTGGTTCACGTCTTGTCCTCCAAAATCCCTGACGGATATTCAAACGGGACTTAATAGACATACTTCGAAGATATTAAATTTAACAACCCCAATAGATACCTATTATCGTCCACCTCAAATCGGTATTTGGAGGGTTCATTTGTACTGAAGAACTCAGGGAGAAGCTTGTTTATAAAGTTTTGATAAAAGGAACTGATCACAGTTATTTTACCCTACCTTGTGAAAGTCAAGAGAGAGAAAGAACCAGTATCGAAGTCTTGGGATCACGACGAACTGAGGGAAGTCCACGTCTATAACCACCGACTTTAGTTCTCGGTTTGGGGTCTTTTCCAAGTGTCTTCCTGTATGTATCCCGGTTTAGTCTGGGAAGTTAAGTGTGGGACATAGAGACTCTACTCACCATTCACAGACTCCATGGTTATTACGACGTCGGTTTTACCGTTTTATCTTGTTTGTGACTCGACATAACTCTTCGGTACAACGTAGGACTACAGGTAGTACGATGTGACGTAGGACTATTTCAGTGGAGACAAGACCCACGATACGTAAAATTAACGTGTGTGACGTCAATTTTAAATCCAAATTTTTTTAACGTATGAGTAAACAAAGGTCAGTAACGGACCAAAGAGAAGTAAGAAACTGTCTTTGTAAAGTTTTGACTTCAACACGTTACCCGCCTCGGAATGTCTGACAGAAACTCGTTGAAGGTAGTTTTGTCTATGTAGTGGTGGTTACTCTTTCGTCATCATCCCCGACGTCTCACACATGTTGAAGGTCAACTACGTGTGAGGTCCCCCCGTGGTAAGTGAGACTAGGGTCACAATTGTTACGGAGGACCTCGACACGTCACCTCTTTAGGACGTTCTAGTGTCTATCGGTATCTCTTTAGAAGGATTTCTTTTTGACTGAGTTTATTTAGTCTCTACAGGTAAATCCTCTGTATCCAAGATCAAAAAGACGAGAGACATAGAATTGAAAGGAGTAAAAGTCGTTCTTCAAATACACTCCAGTAGGGGTCATAGTTGAGGTCGAGAGTCTGATATTAAGACTTAGTTCCAGTTAAATATTTATAGTTCATTATCCTGACTCCTCTTTCCCTGCTGTCTCCTACTCTACCAACCTACCCTAGTGGTTGAGTTACCTGTACTCAAACTCATTTGAGACCCTCAACCACTACCTGTCCCTCCGGACCGCACGACGTGAGGTACCCCAGTGTTCCTCAGTCTGTACTGACTCACTGACTTGACTTGACTTGACTTATCGTGACCACCTCTACAGAGGGACAAGTTCGTCACGAGAACATTGGTACAGTACCATCACTTTTGTCCTTCCTTAAGCGGTGGTAGGACAAACAAAACTTCGTAAAAAACTATTCTCAATTTAGGGACCTGTCGACTGGTCAAAATCAAAGAGAGTGTTGATTACTTTTATAACGGATTTTTAATTTCTATTTTCACTTTAGTATTTATTTTTACATCCGTCGTAATGTTTTTACTAAAATCCTCCAAATAAAGGGGTTCGAACTTCATGTAACAAACTCGATTTATTACATCAGCCGAAATTTAGTTTATGTTTGTTTCGTTGTGGGAACAAAACCCTATTACTTTATACATACACACATATATACGTGGATATATGTGTAAGTGTGTGTATGGATATATATGTGTGTATGTATATATGTGTACGTAAGTGTGTGTGTGTGTGTGGATATATATGTGTGTATGTATATATATGTATGTGTATATATTTTGAAAAGTAAGGGTACAAAAGGGTTTGATTGAAAACGTGTGGTGGTCAGTTTAAGAAATGACTCGAAATGTCAAACGGTAAACTAAGTATTTTATCTGACTTCTATAGAAAAGAAATTTTAATGGGTACAGGGAAAGATGAGGGGAACAGGTTCTAAGAGTGTGACACCTCCCGGTATGGAGGGTCCGTTCTCAGGGGTACGTAGGTGTAACTGGATAACTTTACACTCGGTTCCAGTCAAAGGACTACCCTTTGTGATCCAAAGAACTTAAGTTTGTCTGAATCCTAGGTGAAAATTTCTGATGTTGGGTTCATCGTTATCCTAACGAATATTCGGTACTCAAAAATAAAATCTTTATGTTTGTCTTCCCACTCAGAATGTTAACACGTTCAGCAGGGGTAAAACTTGTAATCCATAACCCAATAGTCGGACTGAGTCCGACCTACGTTCATATGTCCGATGTGATTTGAGTTAAACCATTTACCTTAAATCTTTGTCCTCAATTGTGAGCATTATCTTTAAGTTCGTGTTCAATGTTTTTACTTTCATGTGCGTGTACGTGTGTCCTATAAAACATGGTCCCTCGTAGGTTCTCGCTTCTGCACCGAGATTGGAATGTTTCACTCATTGTTGACGGGAAAAGAATTTTCTCTTACAAGTAAGTACCAGAAACAGAAAGTCCGAGAGGTAAGTCCCGATTCGAAACAGGACCTGTCAGGAAAACCGTGTGAGTAAATTTATAAAAGGTTATACGTAATGACCATTTTCCTTCCTCTGTACAAAGAGGACTAAAGAGTAAGTAGGTACTAATGTCATGTGGGACTGAGTGTACTCCTGGATAAAAACAACTGGAACCTCAAGGTGATCGGTCATGTAGTATACTGTGTATCGTTTCCGAGTGTCCGTTCAAACCGGAACCTTATGTTTTACTTCGTCCTGTTCCCGATTGTCTCAAAACGGTTCTCTTACGCGATCAGTATTGTGTGTGACAGAAGGTTGTTGTATTCTTTGTTCAGACGGATACCTGTAGTGGTCCACCAGTTATGGCTTAACTCTCCCTAATATACGAAACATCGGTTTCTACCTCTTCGAGATATGTTAGTCGTTTTTGTTCTGGACTTCGACTGACACTGAGTCTACTACTCGGAGAATAACGTTTTAAGTCCAAATTTAGTTTCTTTCATCCCGTTTGGTTATCCGGTAAGTCCATACTGGACTTAGTTCACAGAATACTAATATGTCACCTCCACTACTTATCTAAGTTCCCTAATCTAAACCATGTGTCTCATAGACTTCTTGATACCTGTCTCCAAGTATTGTAAAATGTCCTTCACCACTGGTTTTGGTAGGGGTTCTTTTTCTTTACTTTGTTCCGTTTTACCAACAAACTCCTCCCGAACGTTTATCGACTCTTTGCTTCTCTTCACTTTCCCTTTCTATGTGGATTGACTTACATCTCCAGGTCTCTTATCGTTTCAATTCTTTCGAAAGAATTCATTTGTTACGTTTCCTTATCTCCTTTTGTCATCTTACCCTTTATGATCTCTAGTGAAGTTCTTTTGACCTCTATAGTTCCCTTATAAAGTACGTTTATACCAGTCTTATTTCCTGTCTTTATTCTTCCTGGATTGTTTTCGTCTTTTCTAATTCTTTTCCACCGTTCTTATGTGTCTTGATATATTTTTTCCAACATTACTGGACCTATCGGTACTACCGCACCAGTGATTGGATCTCGGTCTGTAGGATCTCACACTTCGGTTCACCCGGAATCCTTCGTAAAGGTACTTGTTTCGATCACCTACACTATCGATCACCTCCACTACCTTAAGGTCGACGACGACGACGACGACGACGCAGTGAAGTCAGCATAGGCTGAGACACGCTGGGGTATCTGCCGTCGGACGGTCCGAGGGGACAGGGACTCTAAGGGGTCCGTTCTTATGACCTCACCCAACGGTAAAGGAAGAGGTTACGTACTTTCACTTTTCACTTTCACTTCAGTGAGTCAGCACAGGTTGAGAATCGCTGGGGTACCTGACATCGGATGGTTCGAGGAGGCAGGTACCCTAAAAGGTCCGTTCTCATGACCTCATCCCACGGTAACGGAAGAGGTTTAAGGTCGACTTGATAAAGTTTAGGATTTTCGACTACGACACTTTCACGACGTGAGTTATACGGTCGTTTAAATCTTTTGAGTCGTCACCGATGTCCTTACCTTTTCCAGTAAAAAGTAATATTAGGGTTTCTTTCCGTTACGGTTTCTTACAAGTTTGATGGTATGTTAAAACGAATAAAGTATACAATCGTTCCATTACGAGTTTTAGGAAGTTCAACCCAAAGTTGTCATGTACTTAATTCTTGAAGATCTACATTTTCAACCTAAATCTTTTCCGTCTCCTTAGTCTCTAGTTTAACAGTTTAAAACAACATAGTATCTTTTTCGTTCCCTTAATTTTTTTTTTTAGATGAAGACGAAGTAACTGATGAGATTTCGAAAACTGACACATCTAGTTTTATTTGAAACCTTTTAAGAATTTCTCTACCCTTATGGTCTGGTGGACTGGGTGGAGGACTCTTTAGACATACGTCCAGTTCTTCGTTGTCAATTTTGGTCTGTACCTTGTTACTCAACCAAGTTTTGACCCTTTCCTCATGTAGATCCGACATATAACAGTGTAACGAATAAATTGAATACACGTCTTATGTAGTACACTTCACGGTCCGACCTACTTAGTGTTCAACCTTAGTTCTAAAGACCCTCTTTATAGTTGGTGGAGTCTATACGACTACTATGGTGGGATTACCGTCTTTCACTTTTCCTTGATTTCTCGGAAAACTACTCCCACTTTCTCCTCTCACTTTTTCGATTGAATTTTAATTTTTGATTCTAGTACTGTAGGTCAGGGTAGTGAAGTACCATTTATCTACCCCTTTTTAACCTTTATCACTGACTAAAATAAAAATAAAAGAACCCGAGTTTTTAATGACACTGTCACTGACATCGGTGCTATAATTTTCTACGAACGAGGAACCTTCCTTTCGATACTTTTGGATCTGTCGAATAATTTTTCTTCTCTGTAGTAAAACGGTGTTTACAGACATATCAGTTTCGATACCAAAAGGGTCATCAGTACATACCTACACTCTCGACTTGGTATTTCTTCCGACTCGTGATTTCTTAACTACGAAATCTTGACAGTCCGACCTCTTCTAAAACTCTCAGAGGACCTGTCGTTCCTCTAGTTTGGTCAATTAGGATTTCCTTTAGTCAGGACTTATAAGTAACCTTTCTGGTTACTACTTCGAGGTTATGAAACCGGTAGACTATACTTCTTGACTGAGTAACCTTTTCTGGGACTACGACCCTTTCTAACTTCCGTCCTCCTCTTCCTCTATTGTCTCTTACTCTACCGACCTACCGTAGTAACTGAGTTAACTGTACTCAAACTCGTTTGAGACCCTCTATCACTTCCTGTCCCTTCGGACCGGACGACGTCAGACATCCCAGCGTTTTTCAGTCTGTCCTGACTCACTGACTTGTTGTTGTTTCCGAGTCATTTATAAAAAAATTGATGACTTATTTCCCAAAAGAAAAAAAGAAATTACTTTTTATGTAAATAACAAGACCTGTCCCTGAAGAACCGTATATCGTCGTGAGGTATTTGTACATGGATTTAATATCATGTGTAGGTTCAGTTTCAGTTTACAATTCTACTCTTTTATGGAATCTACCTGAACCCAGGTCAAGAATCTGTGGTCGTCACGGAAGACATTTAGGGGTACTAGTGGTGCTCATCCTCACTCGAAGTATCGGAACCCATTAAGGACATGATAAACATATGAAAAGTCGGTCATTCTCTTACGGAGGAGGACTGACATAGATGAATTAAGGACTACTCTTTAAAGTTTGAAGCCACTGTAAGTTGACTCCACGTTTTTGAATTGTAAACACCCGTTTCTATCTTTTTCTCTTTACTTCTACATAGTAAAGAGAGAAAATACCCTTATATATATATGGAGGAGAATACCTTCTTTTTAATAATAGTGACAAGAATACTGGGATTTTTCGTAAAACGGGAGTGACGGAGATCTCTCTCAAAAGATTTTTGTATACAGAAAAGTGTTACACGAAATTTGAGGGCGTTACGGAAGTCACATTGTAGGCTAAGTGCCGTGCCGAATGGCTTTCGAACTCCTAGATCGGGTAAATAAGACGTCCGAGTACGGGAGATGAGAAGGGTTGTTGTTGGTGGTGGTTGGAGGTGTATTTATACATTATGAACTACAAGGATTTATATGTAAAGATAAGAGAGGAAGAACAGAAGAGACATACTATTACGGAGAGAGAGAGGATTTGGGTGTTTGAGTATAGGTTCTGTATAATCCGATTAATGATAAGTAGAAAAATTAATCGAGTCCCTAGTATGAAAGTTTTTGTGTACGTTCAGAAGTTGGTCGTGTAGGAAGGTATTCGACCCAACCCACTGTTCCTTTGGAACGGGACAGTATTAAGCAAACAGTCAAGTGGCGAGGGGAGCATCCGAGATTCGAGAGCCTTACGTCCCAAACTCCGAATTATAGAAACCCAGAGATCGTAGATTGTACAGATAATAATTTTAGTTTTGAGTTATTATGAAGTACCTTATTTCCTTGTTTATATGAGTACGGAAAAAACAAATATGAAGGAGGTTTTCTAAGACTCACCTAAAGAATAACTTGGACAATCGAGTCACTTATTTGGGTTTGTTTATTGGTTCCTGTTCGTTTAATGAAGGTTTACCTAACCACTACATGAAAGACCACCCGAATGATACCTATCAAGAACTTGATTTGTGACTCACTTAAACATACAGTAGTAGATAAGGGTAGAGAAGAGGGGTCTCAAGAAGAGACTTACTCCCACCCCCCAGCCTTATACATAAGAATAACAGTAAAAAATACTCCCATGTCATCCTTTACCCTACTAAAACGAACCTTGACCTAACATTCTTCTACGTCGTTACACTGTTGTCATCTAGGGTTATAGACGTACTCGTATTCTCTATTTTATTTTCTGAATCTCTCTGACTCATGATAAGTAACCGAAGGGACCACCGAGTCTACCATTTCGTAGACGGACTTTACGTCTTCTGGGTCAAAACTAGGGACCCACCCCTTCTAGGGGATCTCTTCCCTTACCGTTGGGTGAGGTCATAAGAACGGACCTCTTAAGGTACCTGTCTCCTCAGACCGTCCTATGTCAGGTAGACCAACGTTTTTTCAGTCTGTGTTGATTCGTTAATTGAGAAAGTGACTGATGACGACTTACCGAGGAACATTTGATGATTAAACAAGTGTATGAACCCTCGACAATAGAGAGATCTTTTAGTAGTAAAACTAATCTGGGTATCTGTCGTAGGATGAGACCTCTACTCATGTCAAAAATACTCGTCTTTCTCACTCTACGAATCGGATATAATATGTTAAATTTGTTTATGATGGTCTTAACTTTCTCTGTGTACATAGGGTTACAAGTAGCGTCGTGACAAATATTATCGGTCCTGTACCTTTGTTGGATCTACGGGTAGTCGTCTACTTACCTATTCTTTCGACACCATGTATATGTGTTACCTCATAATGAGTCGGCAATTTTTCTTAAGTAAACTTAGTCAAGACTACTCTACCTACTTTGACCTCGGCTAATATGTCTCACTTCATTCGGTCTTTCTTTTTGTGGTTATGTCATATGATTGTGTATATATACCTTAAATCCTTCTACCGTTACTGCTGGGACATACGTTCTGTCCCTTTCTCTGTGTCTACACATATTACCTGAAAACCTAAGTCTCCCTCTCCCTCTCCCACCCTACTAAACCCTCTTACTGTAAGATTGTACATATGATAGTTACATTCTTAACTTAGCGGTCAGGTACAGACTGCATCCCACGTCGAACGAACCCCGACCACGTACCCCTACTGGGTCTCTCTACAACACCCCTCCCTCCACCCTCCCCCCAAGTACAAACCCTTGCGTACATTCTTAATTTCTAAAATTTTAATTTTTTTTTTTTTTTCTTCATGTTAGAATCGTTACTAGTTTTGTTAGGATCGTGTGTATATCCATAATGACTTCGACTACATTATTTCGTGTAAAAAAAAATTCACTTTGACAAAAATCTAATAAACTATAAAAACTCTACTTATGAGAAGGGTCTCATATATAGGGGTTTAAAAAAGGATTTTTCTCGGTGTTACTTATAAGAAGAAAATAGTAGAAAGTTAAAAAAGACATAAAATATCACTGTATAAAGTATCACTAGTCTCATGGTCTCTTTCCGGTACACTGTTGACTCCTTGTATCTTATTATTTATATTCTAAAAAAATCATATCAAAAAAAAAAACTCCCCGTCAATTGAAATCTCGTTAATAAAGTTCAAATTAGGTGACAACTTACTTTTAATTTTATAAAAAACACCTTCTTTAATACTACATTTAGAGAGTCACGTACCTTACTAATTGTGACGTCGAAAGAAACCCTGACGTTCGAAGAAAACTGGATCAAACCTTACATATATTACAGAGAATACCGTGTAACATGACCGGTCTGTTTAAAGATCCCATCCATCTCTACGTTCCTCTTCTCTTAATTCCGGAGAAGTCCTACCATTTATTAAAAGACGGCAGAACTAAATAGTGTTAATTTGTATTATTCAAAACGTAAATTATCACATCAAATGAAACACAGGGTTTCGTAAGGATGATACTAGATAACTTTTCATTGGATCGTAAAAGATTTTCTCTTTATTCAGTCACTTTTTTCGGAACTACAGTCACTTTTATTATCTCTTGTCGTTTTTGTTAGTGTTTTGAAACCGTGCCTGATAAGTCATGACGGATCTTTGAATTTTTTTTTTTTTTTCTTTCTTTCGACACCATGTATATGTGTTACCTCATAATGAGTCGGCAATTTTTCTTAAGTAAACTTAGTCAAGACTACTCTACCTACTTTGACCTCGGCTAATATGTCTCACTTCATTCGGTCTTTCTTTTTGTGGTTATGTCATATGATTGTGTATATATACCTTAAATCCTTCTACCGTTACTGCTGGGACATACGTTCTGTCCTTTTTTCTGTGTCTACACATATTGCCTGAAAACCTGAGTCTCCCTCTCCCTCTCCCACCCTACTAAACCCTCTTACCGTAAGATTGTACATATGATAGTACATTCTTAACTTAGCGGTCAGATACAGACTGCATCCTATGTCGTACGAACCCCGACCACGTACCCCTACTGGGTCTCTCTAAAACCCCTCCCTCCACCCTCCCCCCCAAGTACAAACCCTTTCGTACATTCTTAATTTCTAAAATTTTAAATTTTTTATTTTTTGATTTTTTTTTTTTTTTCGTTTATGATAGTACAGAAGGGACTACCGAGTCACTATTTTTTAGACGGACCGTTACGTCCTCTACACCCAAGTTAGGGACCCTATCCTTCTAGGGAATCTCTTCCTTTACCATAAGAACGGACCCTTTCTGGTATCTATCTCCTTGGACCGTACGATGTCAGGTGCCCCAGTGTTTTCTCAGTCTGCGTCGAATCGTTGATTTGTTGTTGTTAGTACAATGTTTATAGAGACTAAATTAGTCAAGTTACTTCCACACAACTCGTTTTTTAGAACACCGAAGTTTACGACCTTGATTCCTGTATGAGATTTATTTTTATAAAAATGATTTCATTTATAAAAATAATCCTAATAACGTTACGTCTGAGTTTTTGAGTTTATCTAGGAATCTCAAGTAACCGTCATATTAAATCATAGTCAAGTAAAGTCAAGTCAGCGAGTCGGTACAGGTTGAGAAACGCTAGGGTACCTAGTGTCGTCCGGTCCGGAGGGACAGGTAGTAGTTGAGGGTCTCAAGTGGGTTTGAGTGTAGGTAGTTCATCCACTACGGTAGGTCGGTAGAGTAGGAGACAGTAGGGGAAGAGGAGGACAGGGGTTAGGGAGGGTCGTAGTCCCAGAAAAGGTTACTCAGTTGAGAAGAGTAGTCCACCGGTTTCATAACCTCGAAATCGGAGTCGAAGTCAGGAAGGTTACTTGTGGGTCCTGACCAGAGGAAATCCTACCGGACCAACCTAGAGAAGTGTCAGGTTTCCTGAACGTTTTCAGAAAAGGTTGGGGCTTCAAGTTTTCCTAGTTAAGGAGCCACGAGTCGAAAGAAGTGTCAGGTTGAAAGTGTAGGTATGTACTGGTACCCTTTTTGGTATCGAAACTGATCTGTCTGGAAACAACCGTTTCATTACAGAGACGAAAACTTATACGATAAATGTAACCAGTATTGAAAGGAAGGTTCCTCATTCGTAGAAAATTAAAGTACCGACGTCAGTGGTAGATGTCACTAAAACCTCGGGGGGTTTTATTTCAGAATGTGACAAAGGTGACAAAGGGGTAGATAAAGGGTACTTCACTACCCTGGCCTACGGTACTAGAAGTAAAAGACTTACAACTCGAAATTCGGTCGAAAAAGTGAGAGGAGAAAGTGAAGGTAGTTCTCTGAAAAATCAAGTAGAAGTGAAAGACGGTATTCCCACCACAGTAAACGTATAGACTCCAATAACTGTAAAGAGGGTCGTTAGAACTAAGGTCGAACACGAAGAAGGTCGGGTCGTAAAGAGTACTACATGAGACGTATATTCAATTTATTCGTCTCACTGTTATATGTCGGAACTACATGAGGAAAAGGATAAACCTTGGTCAGACAACAAGGTACAGGTCAGGATTGACAACGAAGGACTGGACGTATATCCAAAGAGTTCTCCGATCAATACTACAGACCATAAGGGTAGAGAAAGTCTTAAAAGGTGTCAAATAACACTAGGTGTGTCAGTTTCCGAAACCGTATCAGTTATTTTATCTTTATCTACAAAAAGACCTTGAGAGAACGAAAAAGCTACTAGGTCACTACAACCGTTAAACTAGAGACCAGGAGACGGAANCCAAAGAGTTCTCCGATCAATACTACAGACCATAAGACTAGAGAAAGTCTTAAAAGGTGTCAAATAACACTAGGTGTGTCAGTTTCCGAAACCGTATCAGTTATTTTATCTTTATCTACAAAAAGACCTTGAGAGAACGAAAAAGCTACTAGGTCACTACAACCGTTAAACTAGAGACCAGGAGACGGAAAGGATTTTGGTCGAACTTATAGACCTTCAAGTGGAAGATTAATTACATATGTGTATATATATACATAGTCAAGTCAAGTCAGCGAGTCAGAACAGGCTGAGAAACGCTGGGGTACTTAGCGTCGTGTGGTCCGGAGGAACAGGCAGTGGTAGAGGGTCTCAAGTGAGTCTGAGTGTAGGTAGCTCAGTCACTAAGGTAGGTCGGTAGAGTAAGAGACAGCAGGGGAAGAGGAGGACGGGGGTTAGGGAGGGTTGTAGTTTCAGAAAAGGTAACTCAGTTGAGAAGCGTACTCCACCGGTTTCATGACCTCAAAGTCGAAATCGTAGTAAGGAAGGTTTCTTTAGGGTCCCAACTAGAGAAAGTCTTACCTGACCAACCTAGAGGAACGTCAGGTTCCCTGAGAATTCTCCGAAGAGGTTGAGGTGTCAAGTTTTCGTAGTTAAGAAGCCGTGAGTCGGAAGAAATGTCAGGTTGAGAGTCTAGGTATGTACTGAAGACCTTTTTGGTATCGGAACTGGTCTGCCTGGAATCAGCCGTTTCATTACAGAGACGAAAACTTATACGATAGATGTAACCAGTATTGAAAAGAAGGTTCCTCATTCGCAGAAAATTAAAGTACCGACGTCAGTGGTAGACGTCACTAAAACCTCGGGGGGGTTTCTTTCATACTGTGACAAAGGTGACAAAGGGGTAGATAAAGGGTACTTCACTACCCTGGTCTACGGTACTAGAAGCAAAAGACTTACAACTCGAAATTCGGTTGCAAAAGTGAGAGGAGAAAGTGAAAGTAGTTCTCCGAAAAATCAAGGAGAAGTGCAAGACGGTATTCCCACCACAGTAGACGTACAGACTCCAATAACTATAAAGAGGTCGTTAGAACTAAGGTCGAACACGAAGAAGGTCGGGTCGTAAAAAGTACTACATGAGACGCATATTCAATTTATTCGTCTCACTGTTATATGTCGGAACTGTATGACGAAAGGGATAAACCTTGGTCAGACAACAAGGTACAAGTCAAGATTGACAACGAAGGACTGGACGTATATCCAAAGAGTTCTCCGTCTAGTCCACCAGACCATATATACATATATATATATATATATATATATATATAAATCATATATATGAAATCACATTGTCATATGAAATTCAATTTCATTACAGAATTACCCTACAAAAGAGATGGAAGAGGGTTCATATAAGTATTTTATAAAATGAAGGACGGTAAAATTAAAACCCGAAGGGTCTTCTAGACGACATCTTCCTTTACCGTTGGGTGTGTTCATAGGAACGGACCCTTTAGGGTACCTGGTTCCTCGGACTGATTCGTTTGTCGTTGTTGTGGAATTAAATTAGGAGACAAACCTGAAGGGACCACCGAGTCTGCCATTTCACAGACAGATGTTACACTCTCTGGACCCAAGCTAGGGACCCAACCCTTCTAAGTGACCTCTTCCTTTACCGTTGGGTGAGGTTATGAGAACGGAACTTACAGGGTACCTGTCTCCTCAAACCACGTCCGATGATAGGTACCCCAGCGTTTCTCAGCCCGTGTTGACTCGCTGAAGTGAACGAAAGAAAGAAAGAAACAATTGAAATTCAATGAATTCTCTTCTACAGTAATTCACCTACTTACGTCCTAGTGTTGATAGTTTTAGGAGTCAAGAGTCAATAAACTCTTAATCGACAGATCGGATAAACGTGTTGAGTGCAATTTTAAAGGTAACCCCTGTTTGGGATCATTAAAGATTTGACTCGTGAAAATTTAACGTAGATAAATAGAAGGAACGTACTTACCTAGAGACCGAGGTGTAGATCGCTACGAACGACATTATCGAAGAGTACTTTAATTCGTTGATACATTAGTTAGTTTAAAAAAATTTCCGTGACACTACCACGAGAGGAACCTACGGTGTGACGGAGACTAATCAAACCCCTGATGACACGAACTGATTCTTACTATTTTTTGTGGACTGTTAAAACGTTTCTTCTACATATAGTTGAGTCTCCTTGTTGGATCGGGTCAACCGTAGTTCTTTTGGACAAATAAGAGATTTACAAGTTAAGTTTGACGTCTTTTCAAATATTTTAATAAAACCAACGGTAGAGTAAGAAAAAAGGTTTTAATCGGTGTCAACTTTACGTTTACGTTTCATTCATGACACTAATCAAGTGACAATCATTTCAACAGTGACGGGTGACTATAGAAACACTTATGTAACATGGTTAATCCTTTTCTTTCTAGTTATTCTTATTTTCTCTGAAAAGTCAAGATAATGACAGACTGATGAATAATAAGACTTGGTAATTTAGTTCTTGGAGGTTAAAGGTATAAATAGGTGTGTGAAACAATCACTTATTGCGTCAATAGGACTGGAACTAATTTTCATCAATTATATTCGACTCTCAAACCGAAACATCAGACATAAAAGAACTACATGAGAAAGAAAAACTATTCATTAAACATTAATTTAACGAATTTGTAAAAAGACGATTATAGAATTGTTTCTTGATTGAAAGAACTTTGTTTCTAGAGTACACGACGTACCACGTCGATTTTTTAAAAAAATTACAAAATTTATTTTTCTTTTTAAAAATAAATAAATATTTAAACATAATCTTTTGTGTGTATAACTGCATGAGGAAAAGGATAAACCTTGGTCAGACAACTAGGTACAGGTCAAGATTGACAACGAAGGACTAGACGTATGTCTAAAGAGTTCTCCGTTTAGTCCACCAGACCATATATACACACACACATATATATATATATATAAATCATATATATGAAATCACATTGTCATATGAAATTCAATTTCATTACAGAATTACCCTACAAAAGGGTAATTGTGTAAAATTAATTTACATATTGTGTAAAATTAATTTTGTCAAATTTAAAGTGGAGATTTTATCGAAAATCTTATTTTTTAATTCTAATTAAAACTAAACCCCATGTATAAAAAATTACGACGTATCCCGAAAAACGTACACAAAACGTAACCGTTTTAAGTGTCTTTTGAGTTTTTGTAGTCTATTTAATCGATTACTCCATGTTTTAAATCCTAGATGATGAAGACTAAGAAGGAAGGATTCTTTTATATGAATCTTAACTCATGGGGGCTTTCACAACTGTAGACAAACCGATCTCTAAGTGTACTTTATCGTCTATTAACGATTACGAATAACTTATCTTAGATGTACAGGATTCCTATGGTCTTTTGGGTCAACGTAATCCTTTAAACCAACTTTGTTTAGTCTTTTTTCTTTTATCTAATAATGTAGTTTTTGTTATAAATTACCCGAGAATAATATTAGAAATATACGTAATGGAGAACTTAGAAGTGTCATTGGTTACGTGTCCTGTAGGGTAAAATGTTGATTCCTATGACTTGAGTCTCTTCACTCCATTGAACCCATTCCAGGGTGTCCATCGTTTAAGATCTCGTTCTACATTTGGGTTCGGTATACCAGGGTACTAAGGGTGACCTTTGGTTACACGTAGTGTCAGATTTTTACTTTGTAATCGAAAAGGACATTCTTCTCCACCAAAGAGGAATATGTGTACCACCTGTGTATAACCTTTCAACCTCAGAAAGTAGGAACGTATATTGGTTGTAGAAGACATGGACCTATCTTCTGTAAATAAAAGTCTCAAGGTACAAAAAGTTGTAATTACTCGTAATTTGAGAGTGATTAAAAACGTACTCTTCTTGGGTCTCGAGTAGACTTAATCTCCTTAGGGTCCTTTTAATTAAACGAGGAACTCTTTACATTTATCGTCTGTCAAAAAGAAGATTTTACGGATCGTAGACATTTGTTGTGTAACTTTCCGTTTTACTTTCTCTGGCCCCATCTAAAATACTACTACATTATGTACGGGAGTCGTCACAGTTTTACTGTATTTCTTGTCTTAAAACCTGTATCACCCCTTCCTCTCCCACCCTACTAAACTCTCTTGTCGTACCTTTGTATATGTAATGGTGTACATTTTGTTTATCATCCTCAAACTGTATTACGGGTCCCGTCGGTTTAAGTCAGAAGAAACTGTTGGATCTCCCCCACCCTATTACTCGCTCTATCTTCGCCCAAAGTTCTCTCTCCCCTGTATACTTATGAATACTGGTTAAGTACTACTACGTGTCGTTTTGGGGAGTGTTATAACAATTCATTAATACGAAATCAAAATTTTTCTACAGGAGAGGAAGTGGTTTATCACTCGTCTACCCTGGTTTCGGAAAGAAATATGTTGTGTCCTTTCTTTGTTTATTAGTGACGGGACTGTGCATAAAGTGAAAGAAAATGGTGTACAGAGTTTTAAATCACAAAGGAGAGGGTGGAGTCCACTGTGACACAACAACAACACAAAAAGACAAACATAAATAAGAAATTCTGTGAGCAAGCTACTATTATGAACCCTATTCTAGTGTATTTTAACCAGGAAGTCGACCATTTTAAGTCCCACAAAACAAGACTCGCTCATGTCTTTGTAAAACCGTGTTTCACCACCCTACGACACATGTTATTGGTGGACCTGAATCGTATACGGGAATTAATACGGTAGTGAACAATTCCGGTAAATCGAGATATATATTGAATAAGAAGTACGGAAAATTAAGGGAGAAAACCAAAGGTGTAAACCGTGGAGCGATTGTCCGTTTAGTTTTGGTTTTGAGAAGGAAGACACACAGGACGGACAAGCACAGAGACTCACTATAATCCGACAAAGGTAGAGTCCGACTCGGGGAGGTCCACGTACAGGGAACCCCCCCAGGAATAGAGTAGGGGTCATCTCGACGGAGTCCCTAAGTACAGTAGCACTAAGTAAATACTCGTACGAGAGACCACATCTTATCCTTGAGTTTGATGTAAACAGTTTGTTTACTAACTTCTTTGAACGTTAAATATTACCTCCTTAAAAGACTCATCACGTACCAATTTTGATTGCTGTCCGTAGTGCCACTTCTTGAGTTCGAATACCCTCTCCCGTCAGAAGTAAAACATAGGAACGGGAAGGTGTGTAATCAACCCCGGAACTCGTTCAGTGAGTTGGGGTAGTTTGAAACCGAAGGGGTAGAGACTTTGACCCTGTTAACCGAACAAGGTCCGAGTCGAGACACGGACTGTGGTTCGTTTATATGTCCTGATCGTGAAAAATCAAAACCCACCATTCGTCAATTACGTAAATATAAGTATTATACCTTTAGACTTATACTCAGTAACTGAGAGGATATGAGATCCACTTAAAATCTTATCGTAATCACAAGACCCCTTCTCATTCGTGACAATTAAGGAAGAAAAAGGATTCCATTTACAAAAGATGGATTAAACCTTATACTTATTTGTCGGTGGTCTTCCCTTCAAGTCGACGTCTCCGTGACACGCCAACAAGATAAAACGAGTCCACCTTCTCCCGTAAGTAATGCCCTGTTACAACCGAGGGACCCGTTTACATTACGGCTACTGTTAGACAGACTAAAATTACCGAAGGGACGTAGAATCCCCCAAGACCGACAGCAATAATTGTCTGAGGGAAGTCGAACAGGAACTCACGTTGTACCATTATAACCCCCTTTTGTTCGACACTAGTGACCCCTACTAAACGTAGACTAGTAAACATGTGTTCGGTGGTTTGAAGGTCTGTCAAGTCTTTTAATGTAGTTGTGGAAGTTTTGGTTGGATTTCGTACCACGGAGAGTCCACCGACTGGGTCGTCGACACACGGACAGACCCCTGGTCGTAACGGTTCACGGAAAGACAGAAGGTGCGAACCGCGTAGTCACTCGTTAACGACGACGACTGCTCTGAGACTACCAGGATTGTGTCCCCACCCTCGTTTCAACTTCACTGACTTTTGAAGAGGACGACGACGGACTATGGTTGACTGGGACTGTAGTAAGTCTTTACACGTCAATTGCGTTCTACGGCCGTAATCTCGACGGTTCCGGTAAAGAGAAAATCGCTCCCAGGTGATACCCCACTGACCCACGGGGTCCGTTAGTTTTTAACGACGTCCACAGGTAGATTTGTCCGAGGGACGTAGACTAATAAGGGGAGTACACAAAGAGGATACGGGAAAGGTTAAAAAGTTGGAAGTAGGAGAGAGACGGAAAGGGTCCTTACCGAAATAGGGTCCCCACTAATATCTATTACCGACATGTTAAAAACGTGTGAAAGTAGGTTCTGTCTAAAGGTATTTGGAAGGGTAATGACTTTACACACGTATTAAATCTCTGGTACACGGTTGAATTCCGAGGGAGTAAGTTGTTACATGTGGGTGGGACCCAATGCAACAGTGACATAGTGTAGTTCTGTAAAAGAAACGTTCAAAAGCTATCGAAAGTGACTTTTGAGATTTAGGACGAGTTTATTACTGAGGACTCTCGTACGTCCTAAGTGACACACAAAGAGACTGTACACAAGTCACCGTTGTCGTTAGAACACTCTCGTCAGCAAAATCCAAATGCACTTTTCAACTGAAGGTTCAATTTGATGTTCTTCTGGGAAGGGGTACAGGGGGGTCTTAAGAATTTTTCCAACTTGTCCTTGGTAGAGTAAGTCTACACAAGTTTGTACGAAAGATTGGCTCGGTTTGAGCCTAAGGAAAACCTCCGGAGAGTTAAAAGGTCCTTCACAAAAGGAACTTTATATCAACCGAATTGATGGCCTTTACATGACTAGTACCGTCATTAAAGTGTACCCACACCAAGGTTAAATAATCTTTAATATCCCTTTTCGATTAAGTTAAAGTGTTGAATTTTTCAATTAGTTCGCTTGGCTTAGTTATAGTAGTCCAAGAAGGGAAAAGTAAAGGAGATGTCCCCGAAAAGTTCTATCGTTAACTTGTATTATTAGTTGTCATTCATAAACAGAATGGGTCTCGTGAAAGGTGTTTATGTTTGATACAACAAGAACGAGGGACTTTTGACTATTTTGAAGACTCTAAGATCGTTTTGTGTGACTGGTTTCTTTCGTTCTCTTTATTTTTCTATCCTTCCTTCTACTTTACTAACCGTTCCAGAGTCGAATTAACCTATTCGTTCCCATAAGGTTTATCACAGGATGTACGGGAGAGTTTCGGTTTGGTCGGACTGACTGAGTTTTCACGATTCACCAAGGATGTCCCGTAATTCTTTAACACCAAAAGTCGGTCTAGACGGTTTACTGAAGTGAAAGTAACACAAAGACCCAGTCACCTTGTGGACCTCAGAAATACCACGTGGGTCTTTTAAACTACTAAACGGTTATAACCCTGATACCTTTATTCTTTTGGTATCGTGAGACGTTTAATACCCTTACAAAAGGATAAAATAAACTGTTTGGACGTCGGATACTTCGATTTTTAGGTTCTCACTATAAGGATAGGGACAGATTTTACTCCTAAACTCTAAGTCTTTATAGTATGTCGACTTTTCTGTGTCTTGGCTGTGATCTCGAGGACCAGAGAGTAAGGTTCACACAACGAAACACGAACAGTTTCCCCTGTCCCATCCCTAAGGTCCGTACTTGTTGGTTCCGGATTGTAAGTCTTATGAGACCCGGTACACAGACATGTCCGTATTTCTGCATAGGAGTCTCCACGCCTAGGTGAAACATCGATGTCTCACTATCAACAAGTCAGTATAGGTTGAGAAACACTGGGTCACCTGACATCGGGCGGTCCGAGGAGACAGGTACTTTAAGAGGTCCATTCTTGTGACCTCACCCAATGGTAGGGGAAGAGGTCTCCCAGAAGGACTGGGTCTCTAGTTTGGACCCAGAGGACGTAATGTCCGTTTAAGAAATGACAGATCCGGTAATCCCTTCGGGGAAACATGAATCTTGGGTCGTGATACTCTTTTAGACCAAACCTTTCGAAAATTCTTCCATCATTGACGATGGTCATTCGTCGGTTAACCTTGGTTTGACCTATCGTATCGGGGAGGGATGTCGGGGGAGATACTGAATCAAGGACTTCAGATTATTGGTAGGTCCTGTCGTGGGGGGGAGGGGTTATGTGGACAGGAGAAAAATTCCTGTAAGTCGACATCAAGTATAGGAAAAACTGACACACCTAGTGTTATTTGACACCTTTTAAGACTTTCTTTACCCTTATCGTCTGGTGAACTGGACGGAGAACTCTTTTGATATACGTCCAGTCCTTCGTTGTCAATCTTGACCTGTACCTTGTTGTCTAACCAAGGTTTATCCTTTTCGTCATGTAGTTCCGACATAACAGTGGGATAAATAAATTGAATATACGTCTCATGTAGTACTCTTTGTGACCTGACCTTCTTCGTGTTCGACCTTAGTTCTAACGGTCCTCTTTATAGTCATTGAAGTCTATACGGCTACTGTGGTTGGAATACCGTTTTTCACTTCTCCTTGATTTTTCGGAGAACTACTTTCACTTTCTCCTCTCACTTTTCAACCGAATTTCGAGTTGTAAGTCTTTTGCTTCTAGTACCGTAGACCAGGGTAGTGAAGTACCCTTTATCTACCCCTTTGTCGCCTTTGTCACAGTCTACAACAAAACCCCCCGAGGTTTTAGTGACGTCTACCACTGACGTCGGTACTTTAATTTTCTGCGAATGAGAAACCTTCCTTTCAATACTGGTTGGATCTATCATATAAGTTTTCGTCTCTGTAATGAAACGGTTGTTTCCAGGTAGATCAGTTCCGATACCAAAAGGGTCACCAGTACATACCCACACTCTCAACCTGAGACTTCTTTCGATTCACGGTTTCTTAATTACGAAAACTTGACACCATGACCTCTTCTAAGAACTCTCAAGGAACCTGACGTTCCTCTAGGTTGGTCAGGTAAGACTTCCTCTAGTCGGGACCTTAAAGAAACCTTCCTTACTACGATTTCGACTTTGAGGTTTTGAAACCGGTGGAGTACGCTTCTCAACTGAGTAACCTTTTCTGGGATTACAACCCTCCCTAACCCCCGTCGTCCTCTTCCCCTGCTGGTTCCTACTCTACCGACCTACCGTAGTGGCTGAGCTACCTGTACTCAAACCCATTTGGGGTCCTCAACTACCTGTCCCTCCGGACCGCACGATACTAAGTATCCCAACGTTTCTCAGCCTGTGTCGACTCGTTGACTTGACTTGACTTAGGAGTATCAACCCATTTCTGAGAGTTCAGCTCTGACCCATCGTTTGTCCACCGACTTATTACCACTTACCACGTCCCAAGACTGTAACTACAACCCCTACAGAAAATTGGAGAGACTTAAGGTTATACGAACAGATGTTACCCTCTCTAATAATGTAAGAGACGTTTAAACGACTCTTCTAATGTTTGGAATTTCCTAATTAGAGTCTAACACGATATCTATTCCGTAATAAAATACGAGATATCGTTGCGATACTCCATTCATGATCATGAAAAGGTTAAAACGTCTACTCTTTTAATCTCGTATCTCCTTCATTGAACTAATTCTCATACGTTGATTATCCATTGTTTTTACTCTAAACTTGGGTCTAGGGGTTTAAGTGATACGATCCGACGAAAGGTTAATAGGACTAAAAAGTGTATGAGATACATTGAATTTAACGTTTTATTACAATGAAACCTATCGTCCTTCATTTTACGGGTCAGAGGTCCTTAAGCAACGATTTACGTAGAAGATCTTTACTATCTCACTGACGATACTTTTCTTACCTTACGTACATCTACTACTTGAGTTTCCTCATTTTGTTTCAGTAAGACCTTCAAACTTAACCAATATCATGTCCATAAAACACTTCTAATCAATTGATTCTTTTTTTTTTTATGGTCCATGAAATCTGCTTAACCGTATACGACATAGACACATGTGAAAGTGAAACTTTTGACAATAATTAACGAATAGGAATTCATTATAGAGATGGTCATGTGACTTAGTGTCACGATAGGTTCGACAACATCTTTTATATCTTACTAGGTACCGACAACGGAACACCCAATTACTGTATTTAATATAAATTGGTTCATGGTATCATCGTCTACTAGTAACATTTCCCACTCAACATAACTTGTTCTGTGACCAGACAAGTTTTGTGTTTGTCGCAAATACGGTCATTGCTTTCACTTTCACAGTCAACGAATCAGCTCAGACTGAGAAACACTGGGGTATCTAACATCGGAAGGTCCGAGGAGACGTTCCTCTAGGTTGGGCAGGTAAGACTTCCTCTAGTTGGGACCCTAAAGAAACCTTCCTTACTACGATTTCGACTTTGAGGTCATGAAACCGGTGGAGTACTCTTCTCAACTGAGTAACCTTTTCTAAGACTACGACCCTCCCTAGCCCCCGTCCTCCTCTTCCCCTGTTGGCTCCTACTCTACCGACCTACCGCAATAACTGAGCTACCTGCACTTAGACTCACTTGAGGCCCTCTACCACTACCTGTCCCTCCGGACCATACGACGCTAAGTACCCCAGCGTCTCAACCCGTGCTGACTCGCTGACTTGACTTGACTCCGAGGTACCCTAAAGGGTCGGTTCTTATGAGGTCATCCATCGGTAAGGGAAAAAGTCCCCTCGGAAAGAACGGGTCCCTAACTCGGACCCGGAGGATGTAACGTCCGTCTAAGAAATGACAGACTCGGTCGTCCTCTCGGGGTCGGAATTCAGATTTGTTTGTAACGTAGAGTACACTGTGTTTTAAAATAAATTATTACACGATAAAGAATACAAAGTCTCGATCGTCTATGGATTTTCGTAACTATGGAGGGGACTTTCTTTAAAGAGAAACATCGTTAAAATTTTAAAGTCAGTTTGACTTTTATAACCAATTTTGAAAAAAAGTTAGAGGGTTAAGTAGGGAGATTTACCCTTTTTTTAGGTTTTTTTTATTTTTTCTTCTATATACATATGTATTTCGACTTAGTAAAACGACATGTCATTTTTGATTGTGTTGTAACGTTTCGTTGACATGTGATTATTTAAATTTTTTTTTTGAAAATACCCCCTCTTTAGTTCTTTAATGTATTTGTAGTAAATGTTGATACAAGGTTCTTTGAGTGGTGTCTCCGTTGACACTATAGGGTGACCAGGAGTGATATGTTAAACTCCTTTCGGACGAAAAAGAATGAGGGTGTGGGATTTCCCTTTTATTAGACACTTTAGTAAAGTAGTAAGTCGTAGTTGACTAAGTTTAAAAAATGTGACCTAGGTTGTTTTTATTTACTCCCGACGAGTGGTTTTTGTTTGGAGAAGGACCGTTTCGTAAAGATCTCCGTGAGAGGGGAGTGGAGGTAGAGTTTGGGATGAGTGATTGGAGACGTAAACTAAACGATAGAATACGGTTACGTATTTATAGTCGTGCGAACCCCAACTTACCCTCTCCATTAAATATATTTGTTCTCTTTTTCGTGACACCGTATCGAAATCCTTTAATTGACGGGGATTTTGGTAGATCTTTTCGTTTCGGAATTAATAAAAACGAAGGAGCACGATGACTTAGGAAGTAAGGGAGAATCCCAACCCGCGTAAATGACTCGTCACTCTTCCTTGGCGACGCCGTAAACCGTGTTTCGACGATTCTACATATTTTGAAGTCGAACTAATGGTATACGAGTAACACAATTAAAAGAAAGTTGGTTTACGAGGGATCTAAAACAAAGGACTTAGAAAATCGTAGAGGATCTAAGAGGACTTAAGATTACAAAAAGAAGGAAAGAGTTATTACGAGACCACCCCTTGTACGTTTTCGAGACACAATAAGATCTTTACCGGTGTCATCCTGTTTATAACGTGAAGACAGAATGTCCAGAACAATCAAAGTATTTTTACTTCGAATCGTAAGTGTTCTTTCGGTTCATTAATAACATTTATAGTCTAAAAATTGTTCTCTTTTTACGTACGGTACAAGTCTTTGGAGCAGTACACTGTGTCCTAGTACAACCGTATAAACTTTACAGTAAGAAGATAGAGGTTTCAAGATCAAACACACTAGTAAAGAGCGTTTGTGACTCTCGTGACCTATAGTGTTTGGTAACTTCACCGATTCACTCTTTCTAAAAGTAACCATCTCGACTGTACAAGTTCACTAAGAGACGGTTTTGGTTCAGAGTCTCCCTTAAGGTTTCTCCTACTAAGAGATAAAAAAAAAAAATTATGATTTCCATTTTGGAGGAAAGTCTTCATGTAAATCTATTTACAATGTTAGTAAATGACTTGAGGAGGAGGTGTGACACGTCTCCCGGAAACAACCCGAGTTTCAGGTCGTTTCTGTACTTTGTCATTTATTTATGGGAAGACACTGTCTAAATTGTTCTCTCTTGATTTGGATCCCGTCCCTTCTGGATATCCCTCCTTCTAATTAAGTTTGACCACTGTAAAACAATTAGTCCTAGACTTCTGAGGGAACTTACGGTGATATTTATAGGTTGTTACTAATCTCTCGAACCCATTTAAGAACCTTTTGTCTTTAGAACCCCAATACTGGGGTTGAGGATTTTATAGACTTAGTGGGACCTTCAGTTCGTACATATTAATTTTCGGTCTCATCTAGGTTGGATCTCATCCCCCCTCTTGTAAACATGTATAAGTCAGACCCCGTTCTATTGTAAATGATCCCGTCTGTCTTATTTTCTATAAGTTTCTAAAAGTGGTTCACCAGACACTGACAATCACAGACATAGGAACCCAGTGAAATTTTTATTTACGATGTTTATTAAAAAATTACTACTTATTGTCGGAGTCATACTTTCAATGACCCTCATTCTCTGTTTAACTCGTCGTGAACAACTTTTGGTATTTCTTGCCTTGAGTTGTTTTAGCCTGAATCGAAAGAGGGGATCATTGTCCTGAGTTAGTAATTGACAAGGTCTATACAAGTACAGTGTCTATGGGTTTTCATGTCTTCAAGGTACCCTACGTTCATTCATTGTCGTGTAAGAGATTATGGAACTAAAATCACCCTTTGTCAGAACGGTTCTGGAGTAAGTAAGAGACGAATCATACTGGTAAGAGGGTATAAGTATTAACCTTCGTTTAATAAAACAGGACTTTTTCGTGTCACCTACCATATGTCAACCGGGATTCATCTTGGCCAACTCACTTAGGTATTTATAGGTATTTATGTACTTCTAAAAGGAGAAGATACACGTACTCTCAAAAAACAAAAACAAAAATGAAATAAAACGAAATGTTATGACATAACCAAAACGGTATGTAACTGTACTTAGTCGGTGCCCTCTCCCACCCTACTAAACCCTCTTACCGTAACTACGTACTCTTAAAAATTAGAGAAGAAAGTCGTAGAAAGTAACTAAATTCAAAGTGCGACTCAGTGTGATCAAGTACACTTAAGACGGAGGAAGTTACAAAGGAGTTAAACCTCCGTTAGGGTCACATTAAAGTCCCAACAGTAATTTAAATGTGTTGAGGATACTGAGTACTCATAAAAGGAGAGAACCCGAACAGTGGTCCTCGTGTGATCGTCTCGTTAATCAGTGAGTGTGATAAGTCTTGAGAACGATCAAGACAATTCGGTACACTGAACGGTAGATAGGAGCATAATACCCACAAAGTAATGATGAACTGTTATGTTTCGAATGTTAAACGTTCGAACTTTGTAAATGTGTGTAAATTTTTTTTAACATACGGGTATAAGAGATCCTAGACGCACCCGTTATAAAAAAAAGTTTGACGTGAACCGTCTCTACTACATGAAAGCTAAAGACTTTTACTTATCCCGTTAGGTCCTGAATTTAAGTATTTATTTAAAGGTACAAAAGTGATGTCCCATATTTATGAGATTTTACGACGGACCTTTAAGTTTAGACTCGTCCCTGAAGTTGGTTTAGGTCACCTAGTTTCAGGGTAAGACTCTCGTGACTGTTTACGAACTAAAATATTCATGTGTCTTTCGTCAAGTTCCGTCTGGTGTTTACGAAGTCAGTTTAGGTTGTTTCAACAAGTGTATCTGTTAAACATTTCACCGGTAGTGTTATTGGACGAATTCTTCCCGTCGAGAAAATTGGAAGACACAAAGTCCACCTGGTATCAAAATAGGGAGGTCTCTAAGAAAATGTCTCAAGAAATTATCGTAATCATTAGTTGTATGTCAAACACTTTCAGTGAGTCAACACAGACTAAGAGACACTGGGGTACCTGAAGTGTCAGGTACCTTAAGAGGTCCAGTCTTATGACCTCACTCATCGGTAAGGGAAGAGGTCCCCTAGAAGGGTGGGGTCCGTAGTTTGGGTCCAGAGGACGTAACGTCCGTCAAAGAAATGGTCGACTCGGTAGTCTCTTCGGGATTATATGTCGAACTTTACGAAAATTTTAAGTGACCCTTTAAGATAAATTACAGATCTAAATGGGAAAACCGGGACGACGACGACGACGATTCAGTGAAGTCAGTACAGGCTGAGACACGTTGGGGTATCTGTCGTCGGGTGGTCCGAGGGGGTAGGGACCCTAAGAGGTCCGTTCTTGTGTAACCGGGATCATAGTAGATTTTTAACTCAGTTCCCCACCAGGAGTCTTCAGATTTTAGATCCCCATCCGATCTGACGACGTAAAGAAGACCTCCGTAGTCCCCTCTGAGACAAACAAACGTAAAGGATCGAAGATCTTGTTACCAGGGGTTGGAAAGTCGTGATCTCTGATAAAACTACCTTCTGTTAAAAGGGTACCTGGTCCCATCCCCCTACCAAACCCCTACAAAACTCGTGTAATATAAATAACACGTGAAATAAAGATAGTAATGATGTCGTCAAGGTGGAGTCCAGCAGTCCGTAATCTATGGTCTCCAACCCCTAGGGACGAGATCTCCAGTGATCGTAATAAACCTAGTACTAGGGAAGGAGAGTGGTGAGGTCA
Source organism: Capra ibex (assembly GCA_006410555.1). Classification (NCBI taxonomy): domain Eukaryota; kingdom Metazoa; phylum Chordata; class Mammalia; order Artiodactyla; family Bovidae; genus Capra; species Capra ibex. Next base: position 30,542,342 of record SJYO01016970.1, on the reverse strand, counting down.
GAGAACGAGGGGATTAATGTGTAGGATGTTGACTGAGAATTGGAGGACAAGGGGAGGATACTATTGGGAACCCTAATGTGACCACCGAGTCTACCATCTCGTAGACGGACGTTACACCCTCTGGCCCCAAGTTAGGGACCCAGTCCTTCTAGAGGACCTCTTCCTTTGTCGTTGGGTGAGGTCATAAGAACGGACCTCTTAGGGTACCTGTCTCCTCGGACCGCCCGATGTCAGGTGCCCCAGTGTTTCTCAGACTTCGTTGACTCGCTGAAGTGAAAGTGAAAGAAAGTGTACCTATTGGGTGTTATTAGAGGGACAGAGCTTTATGAGTTAAATTAGTGTAGTCATTTGAGGAAGACTGGTGTATTCCAGTGTATTAGTGTCGGTGTCCCTAGTCCTACTCTGGTAAAGCTCCTCCGTAAATATATCGAATGGTGTCCACCACATCGTTTCTACTGTGTTTTTGACGTCGAGACTCATAGGTCCTGTAATAAAGGGAGAACTTTAATAGTCTCTTAATGTCTACTTTTCTTTATTAATCTTTTTGTATCGTAAGACGATGACGTTGTTCTACACAATTCTTCAGTCGGATCGGTGCCATGAATACAATACTTTTTAACCCTTGACTCATCTTTATATCCATATAAAGAACTTAGGAGGAACTAGGGATTTGTACTGTAGAAACTAGCGGGAAGATAGGAGAATAGATGTACGGAGACGATTCCGAGTCTCTTTTTGTGACTGACCAAGTTTCTGAAATGAAGGATTGGAAGAAAGTGTTAGACGTTTGAAAAACTATACTTTTTCTTTGTTTGAGTCTATACGTTTACAAAAGTTTCACGGGTCAAGTCCCAAAACTTGGGTCAACCGAGTTTTTACACGTACACTCTACGTTCACGACGTGTTTACGAGAAATAACGACCTTACGAGGTCCTTCATGTCAGGGATCCCGACACGACATGGTAAACCTTACTTTTACTCGTAGTGTCCTTTTGAGGCCACAGAGATTTCCAGTCACCTTAAAGTTGGTCTACAAAACGAAGGGATGGTGTCTGAACCGTCATCCTCGTCAAATATTTAAAGTGAAGCCCCTTTATTTACATTTGTAAAAATTATTGTGCAAAGGTAAAGTTGGAACCGAGAAGGAATTTCAAGTCTCGTCGGAGTATGAGCAAAAGAAGATCGTATCAGTTGGTTACAAATAATCGTATCACTTTCACTCACATTCTTTAAGTCAGCACAGACTGAGAAACGCTGGGGTTACCTGACATCACGTGGTCCGAGGAGACAGGTGCCCCAAGAGGTCCTTTCTTATGACCTCACCCAACGGTAAGTAAGAAGTTCCCTAGAAGGGGTGGGTCCTTAGTTTGGACACAGAGGTCGTGACGTCCGTCTAAGAAATGGTACACTCAGTGATCTTCTCGGGGGGTTTACATCAAATCTTAAAGATTTTAACTAGTGAGGGGTGGAAGGTGTATGGTAGTAGTAGGAGAAGAAGGGACTTCGATAAAGAAAGGGACGGATAGAGTCTCTCACTGTAATGGGCACAGTGGGTTAGGTCTTTGGACCCTATTCGATGTGTCCGAAGAAGGGGACAGAGTAGGAGGGAGGTTCCAGTAATTTAGGATTCTACGTCATTTACTTTTGAAAGGACAAGGATAAATTTCAATACAGAGCACAGTCTAGGAATGGAGAGTAGACACACTAGTCTCACGAAAACATTGAGTGTAGGCACGGAGAACAGAACGTATGGACACAAGTCAGGAAGTGAGAGACCTGTCGCACTCGAAGGTCTTCTACTGATAGTACAATGGAGGGATGAAATAAAAAATCACCGACGAATAGTATCTCGAATTTTACATTTGTAATGTAAAACCATGTTTTCGAACAAAGTATTAGTAGATGGTCCGGAGAGAGATCATATGAGATGGGATAAGGATTTGGGACACTGAGTGGACACTTTGGAAGAGAAACGAGTCGTTACGTTGTTTTTAATCGTTCTGTCGAGGACTATAAGTTTTAAAATGTTAGAGAATCTTCCCTACTTTGATGATACAATTTTTATATCTGTACATGGATATATATCTGTCTCAACTAGGAACTTGTTGTACCTCAATCCCCGTAGTTAAGAGACACGTCACCTTTTAAACGGATATTGAAAATATCAGTCGGGAGATAGATCCTTCGAGGATACATAGGTAACAAGGTGCAGACACCTAAGTTGGGTGGTGTCTCGTACGTGTCTAGTATGTTATCGTAAATAATTACTTTTTTTTTTTTTGGATATATATTCACCTGGGTACGTCAGGTTTGGACACAACAAGTTTCCTATTGATATTTCAATTTATTACAGTATTCCCTTCTTGTTTTACGAAACTCCAAGTTGTTAACTTCTTTTTTATAAACCCGTTTCTTAGTTACATTATGAGTATGAAGTTCATATTTAAAACGTTTACCAATATTTTTTTATTTACCGTAAGTTCTGTCGTTTCTTATAGTAAGACTACAAAATTTCAGGAGTCGGTCTAGAATGTTCAGAAGAATAAAGAGAAATTTTTTGACTCTGCGAAGTCAGTCACAGTATTACTTCCACGACAAAGTCACCCGTCAAAGGTCTGTACCTTGTCGAAGTCTGGAATCAAACTGTTTCCTGGTGCCCTCCCTCTTTTCACCTATAAAATTTACACAACAAACATTTTATGTGTTTGTTTTTTTTGACGTCACTCTTCCTTCTCGACAAAAAGAGTCTACTCACCGGTGACAAAGACCGTCACATTATAAAGAGTAAAGATAATTATTGATACTAACTGGGGGTAAGGGAAGGTTAGATAGTGAAGGGTAACTAAAGATAACTGAAGAGAAAGGTTGTATCTGGGACCCCAAGTAAGTAGATAAGAGAAAGAACGACTGAGGGTGAAAACGATTTTGAGGTTTAGAAGTAGTTGGATTCGTAGACGGGGAGGATATGGTCGGGATCCGACGTCCTCAGTAGGTATGATAGTCAGTACACTTCTCGTAACATTCGAGTCCCAAAGGAAGAGGTAGTTCGAAAGTCACGATGGGTAAATTTGGGGTTCTCAACAGAGAGAAGATGATATATGTGACGGCGTATGAATAAGAGCATTTAATGAAGTGATAAAGTGTCGTTTTACTCTAGTGTAGTAAGGTTGAGGGAAGGACCGGTTGTACTTCTTTAAATGGACACAGGAATAGAAGGACAGAATGGAAGTATAGAGTCCTTATTAAAAGAAAGAACAATTTTCCACCTAAGACCTACGTATTTAGACCCCAATCCGGACTGTAATGAGTAAAGATAGAGACAACTACGGAGACTACGACCGGGACTCTAGTACCGTGAAACTAGTTGTTGAGGAGTTTGAGTTGGGGACCATCCTGTTGGTCCTGAAGGAGAAGAGGTTTGGACGTTAAAAGGGAAGTGATCCCCGAGAAAGGAGATTCGTATCGTTATCCGAGTAGAGGACTACAATTTTTCTTTTTTTTGTGATATACATATCGACTCAGGGAAACGACAGGTGGATTTTGTTAGTGTTGTAACAATTATCAGATATGAGGTTATATCTTAGTCAAGTCAAATCAAGTCAGCCAGCGAATACAGACTCAGAAACGATGGGGTACCAGATATCGTGCGGTCCAGAGAGACCGATAGTGGTTGAGACCCTCAAATAAGTTTGGTACGGTAAACTCAGTCACTACGGTAGGTTGGTAGAGTAGGAGACAGGAGGGGAAGAGGAGGGTGAAAGTTAGAAAGGGTCGTAGTCTCAGAAAAGTTTACTCAGTCAAGAAGCGTAGTCTACTGGTTTCATAATATCAAAGTCGAAGTTGTAGTCAGGAAGGTTATTTATAAGTCTTGACTAAAGGAAATCCTACTTGACCAACCTAGAGGAACGTCAGGTTCCCTGAGAGTTCTCAGAAGAGATTGTGGTCTCAAGTTTTCGTAGTTAAGAAACCGTGAGTCGAAAGAAATATCAGGTTATATCTTATTTTCAAATTTTTTGAGTCTTCAACTGACTTAAATATCTAAGGTCGGATCGTTCAAGAGAGAGAGTAGTCAATCGGGATGTAAAGTGGAAAAGTTTTGTTTGAAAGAACTTACACATCAAATGCACAAAAAACGAGTATGTAGTGAGAATTTGGTGACTACAGATCGAGGTAGGGGTGTTACTGTAGTTTTACGAACATGGTTCCGATAGGTTCCGGACAACCTATGATTCAAGTCACCTCCAGAAGTTGAGAGTAAAGTGAAGTTCCTCGTAAACTGAGGAATCACTGTCGAAGGGGTAACTAAAGACAATATAGTAGAATGAGGGTAGAGAGATTAGTAAGTAAGTATATGGTAAGAGTCTCAAGGTGAGGAGATGAGTCCTCCATTTACAATCAAGAACGTCAAGACAGTTACGAGTAGAACGGTAATAGATCAGAGAAAAAGGGATCCTTCTGTGAAAGTACACAAGTTAGTGGTTGAATAGGACATCTGAAAATCTAATTAACTACGAGGGTCAAGTTTAAAGAGGTAACTCTAGGGTTGAGAATCTAGAGTGATGAATGGGATTTGAAAGGTGAATATTCAATTTCCGTAAACTTAGAGTCATATAGATCTTGACTTGAGACCTGAAAGGTGGATTCGAACGGAAGTAGGGATATAAAGAAGAAAGGCATCTTCCATGGGGGGTTATCGGTCATGTATTCGGTTTTTATACCCGTAGTAAAATAAAGGACAGTGAATGTAGGTGTAAGATAAGGAAGGTGAAGGAAATTCTAGTGGGGCCAAATGGACGAGAAGAGATAAGAATGGAGGTGACTAAGTTACACCTGGAAAGGGTAAAGAAAGGACCTTGTCAATAACGAGAGCGAAGGTGGTCTGACGTGCGGCGGGCTGGAGTGGTATGTGTCGTCACCCCGTTAGACCGATTTCGTACGTATGTACGTACGACAGTAAAGTCTGTACAGGTTGAGAAATGCTAGGGTACCTGACATCGGATTGTCCGAGGAGAGAGGAACTTAAGAGGTTCGTTTTTATGGATACCGACTAAGTATGACTCCAAACTGTCTTTTGTTGTTTTAAGACATATCGTTAATAGGAAGTTAATCTTGTAATTAATTAAAATTTTTTAATGACCTTACCTAACGGTACAGAAGGAGGTCATCTAGAAGGATTGGGTCCCTAACTTGGGTGGAGAGTTTACAGAGGACGTGACCGTCTGCCCAAGAAATGGCGATCGCGGAGGACGACATTATCATTTCAGGTAAGATGAGTCATGTCGAATGTTCCAGAAGGTCTTGGACCGGTGACTGGAAAGAAGAGAAGGTCAAAGTCGAGGGAAAAGACGAAGACCCTGGGATTCGAGGTCGATATGTCTTAAGGAATACGAAAAGGTCACTCGGTATTGGGGAAGAAACGGATACGGTGGTTTAAGGGGTGAGTGATGGTGTGACGGGATTAAGAAATGGTTTTAACAAGAAACCAGTAAAGTGTACTAGGTGAATCAGAAGTAGAGGTCTTCGGAAGAAGGAGTCAAAACTAATTCAAGGGAGGAGGAAAGAGGATATTTTCGGACGAAGATTGAGACATGAACGGAGTAAGGACTAAGAACCCTTATTTAGAACAATAGTAACATAGAGGTCCCTAAACGTCAAAGACCGTGTCTCTTTCCACAGTTAATGACGAAAACTTATTTACCTATTTTATAGGAATTGGGAACTGTAGACAGGGAACCGTTAAGGACCCTTCTGTCGTCTAAGTCCCCCTAGAAACTCTATTCTTACCGACATAAATGTGGACTAAACCTGGTGGGACTAGAGAGAAGAAAGGTGGAAGGGGTGGAGATTTTCAGAGGAGATTTAAATCTTTTTCAGTAAACAGGTCCGTTTTTATTAGTTTTAAAGATCTGAGGATACCCCCGTCCGGGATCAGATATTAAGATGAGATAAATAAACGAACAATCACGTACTTTGATAAAAGTATAAAAGTTTCTCGAGTGATTCGAACAGTCATTATAAAAATGGTATTTTTTTTAGGGGGGGGTTTAAAAAAAAAGGTTGGACCTTTGTTTGTAACCAGGGGTTTCAGGTAAATGTAAATACTAACTTCAGGTCCCAGGGTTACGTACTAGATTTACTGGTATGTCTTAGATAAGAACCTCTGTTTTATTGTGTACACTCACGGAACCGGGTAGTCCCTACGTCTCTCAAGGAAAATTTCAATTGAAAACCTCCAACAAATAAGGCGTCGTTAAGTTCGGACCTGGTTTGTCTAACAAAAAGACCGAATTTTACGTAACACCTGTTGTTCCTTTTCTTGTACTTGCAAGTGTTCGAATGTCGGAAATTTGTTTTAACGGAATTGAACTCCCCTAAGGGAATTATAACGAAGATTTTTAAAAAAAAGAAAAACTTTTTTGAAAAGGTAAAAGGTCATTAAGTCTTGTATTTCATAGTGTGTGTCCTAGAGGAAACTCGATTTGAAGAGTTTTGTTGTAGAAAAACTACATTTAAGGAATACATTAATCTATGTTTTTGATTTGATATCTTACCCTCGACCTTATTGTCTCAAGTCTGTGCTAATGTGTAAAAGGTAATTGTGATTAAGACACCCGGTTTGATCGTATGACATAAGAATCCGATCCTTAGGTATTGTCCTTCTGACGGTCATTTAAGTTTTGTTAGATCACTAAAGGTTTTGGATACCGAAGTGAAGGGAAGAACAGGTCAAATTAAAGAGGTAGATGTCAAAGTTGGTGAAAGAACAATAAAGGGTAAGGAAGTGAGGATAGTAGAGTACGGACTGTTTTGGGGTTTCGACCTCGTATTAATTATCAATTGTATTTCATATACGATAACCTAAAGGGACTACCAGGTCGTCAATTCTGAGAGTAAAGGTGACGTCCCTCGCTCCACCCAAGTTAAGGAGAAACTCCTTCCAGGTGCACGGTACGTGATACGGGGAGGGTGTGATAGATGACAAAAGTCATGAAATACATCCATTTGTTTAATTATTAGGGTTGTTAGGACAGCCTACACATGAAAAAAACACGGACCAAGTGTCTGCTCCTTTACCTCTCATTCACCGAACGGGTTACAGTACACCGGTAAGTCAGTACCAAGGAACGGACGCCGGGAGAAGGTGTGATGACGACTCGAGGTCGCCCTTCTGGTGACCTCGTCAGTTTACCCGTGGTGACGTTTGACGTCCGTCGTAGTGGTGGACATGGGAATGAGAGAAGGTGTTAAAGTAATACGACGGGGTCCGACGATAAACAAAGTAAGGGACCTTACTGACGTAGTTGGGAGAGAAAAGGAGTGGAAGAGGAGGTGAGAGTCGGGTAATCACGGGGAGGATGAAGGGTCTCTTTTTACTTTAGTAGTCTTTGTCTTTGAGGACATCGAAAGGTGACGGACAATGTTACTTTCTCCAAGGGGTAGAGGGTGGACTCTTGTCTTAGGGGAAAACGAAAGAGGTCCTGAGACAGGACAGTTAATAGAGGGCCAGTGTAGGAGGGAAAAATGTAAGTTGAGAAGAGAGGGGGTGACTCTGAGAGAGTGGTCGTAAATTTGTAGAGAGAGAGAGAGTAGAATGTGTAGGAGGGAGGTGAGACCGACGTAAGTCGATGACTGTCCCGAAGGAAATACGGGTGGACAGGGAGTGGAAGACCGAAAACGACGTAATGAGGTGTCTGATGAGAATACTCTGTGGTTACTTGAAGAGAGTCGGGCGTAGAGTAAACAACAGAGTCGACGTAAGTTGTGACGACAGTAACGGGAATGGTCTTTGTGAAGGGAAGGAAAAATGAGAGGACTGTGGCACGTAACGTTTAAAGGGAAGAAGGGGAAACCTCTGAAGTAAAGTCAGTGGCATCAACCGAAGTTGAGAGGATAGACGACAAGATCAGAGAGAAAGAAGAACGGGATGTAGTTTTCGAGTTGACCTTAAAGTAGTGGAGGTGATCGAGACGAATATTACTACTAAGGATTCCGGGTGAACTGAAGTGTAAGGTCCTACAGACCGAGATCCACTCACTAGTGTGGTAGCACCAATGGACCCAGTACTTCTAGAAAAAACCTATCAATTCGATAAAGTTTAGGATTTTCTACAACGACAATTTCACAACGTGAGTTATACGGTCGTTTAAACCTTTTGAGTCGTCACCGGTGTCCTGACCTTTTCCAATCAGAAGTAAGGTTAGGGTTTCTTTCCGTTACGGTTTTTAACAAGTTTGATGACGTTTTAACGTGAGTAGAGTGTGTGATCGTTTCATTACGAGTTTTAAGAGGTTCGGTCCGAAGTTGTCATGTACTTGGTACTTGAAGGTCTACAAACTCGACCTAAATCTTTTCCGTCTCCTTGGTCTCTAGTTTAACGGTTACAGACAACCTAGTAGTGTTTTCTCTCAAGGTCTTTTTGTAGATGAAGAGGAAATGACTGATACGGTTTCGGAAACTGACACACCTAGTGTTATTTGACGCCTTTTAAGAAGTTCTCTACCCTTATGTTCTGGTCGAATGGACGGAGAACTCTTTAGACATACGTCCAGTTCTTCGTTGTCAATCTTGACCTGTACCTTGTTGTCTGACCAAGGTTTAACCCTTTCCTCATACAGTTCCGATATATGACAGTGGGACGAATAAATTGAATGTACGTCTCATGTAGTACACTTTACGATCCGACCTACTTCGTGTTTGACCTTAGTTCTAAAGGTCCTCTTTATAGTTAATGGAGTCTATACGTCTACTGTGGTGGAAATACCGTCTTTCACTTCTTGATTTCTTGGAGAACTACTTTCACTTTCTCCTCGCACTTTTTCGATGGAATTTTGAGTTGTAAGTCTTTTGTTTCTAATACCGTAGACCAGGGTAGTGAAGTACCGTTTATGTACCCCTTTGTTACCTTTGTCACCCTCTGAAATATAAAACCCGGAGGTTTTATTGACGTCTACCACTGACGTCGGTACTTTAATTTTTTGCAAACGAGGAACCTTCTTTTTTGATACTGGTTGGAACTATCGTATAATTTTTCGTGTCTGTAATGAAACGGTTGTTTCCAGGCAGATCAGTTTCGATACCAAAAAGGTCATCAGTTCGTACCTACAATCTCAACCTGGTATTTATTTCGACTCACGACTTCTTGACTACGAAAACTTGACACCACAACCTGTTCTGAGAACTCTGTCGTTCCTCTAGTTTGATCAGTTAGGATTTCCTATAGTCAGGACTTATAAGTAACCTTTTTGACTACGACTTCAACTTTGAGGTTATGAAACCGGTGAACTATACTTCTTACCTGAGTAACCTTTTCTAGAATTACGACCCGTTCTAACTTCCTTCCTTCTATTCCCCTATTGTTTCCTACTCTACCAACCTACCGTAGTGACTGAGCTACCTGTGTTTAAACTGGTTCGAGGTCCTCAACCACTACCTGTCCCTTCAGACTACACGACGTCAGGTACCCCAGTGTTTCTCAACCTGTGTTGACTCATTGAGTTGACTTGACTGGGGTTTTCGAGGTCCGTGGGTAGTAGGTGAGGGGACCGAAATTAATGACGAGCACACGGTCCCTGTGTTTGAGAGAAGTGGGTCGAGTCAGTTAAGGCAAGGTGATAAGTAGAGGTAAATCCATTGAGTGTACACGCATTTGAGTTATAGTGATTGTGATTGATGTAAGAGAAGGGGAGTTTGGGACGAGGAAGTAGTCACAGGGTATAGGGTGTAATCCTTGAACTCCTTGTAGAAGATGGAGGTGGTGGGGTGGTTTAGTGTACCTAAGTTAGAGGATTTATGACGAGTGTAGGTAAATGAAGAGAGATAAGGGTACCGGTGGTGTCCTCCAATCGGGTACGAATGGAAACGGACCTGATTACGTTCTTAACTAAGTTGACCGGATGAAAGACGTTGTCCCGGGAGGGGAGACGAGGTTTAGACGTAACTTCGGTCGTCTTAGATCAATTTTTCATTTAGACCACTGTAGGATACAGTCACCGGGAGACTTTCGTTAGAGTTTGAGGTTTATCAAAAAAACTTTTGTGATTCTTGATCGACAATGAATACAGAGACGAAAATAGAGACCAGACGGATCGAGAGATGAGACGTCATGGAGTTCACAAAAGGATTCTCAGTTCGAAAATGACGTGAACCTCTACAAGTGTACAAACACTTGTAGGAGACTGTGGGGGGAGAACAATAATAGATAGTGAAGAAGTTCTGTGGAAAGAGACTGAAGATTTGGTTTGATTTAAGGGAATCATACCCACGATAAAAAAATGTTTGTAATAGGGTAACAATAAATATGAGTTATAGGTGAAAGTGGTGTAGGTATGTCCTTCCTTTATACGGACGGATCAGTTGTAACAGTCTCTTCCGCTACCGTGGGGTGAGGTCATGAGAACGGACCTTTCAGGGTACCTGCCTCCTCGGACCATCCGATGTCAGGTACCCCAGCGATTCTCAGCCTGTGCTGACTCGCTGAAGGGAAAGTGAAAAGTGAAAGTACGTAACCTCTTCCTTTACCGTTGGGTGAGGTCATAAGAACGGACCTCTTAGGGTCCCTATCCCCTCGGACCGCCCGACGACAGATACCCCAGCGTGTCTCAGCCTGTGCTGACTTCGCTGAATCGTCGTCGTCGTCGTCGTCGTCAGTTGTAACATAAAGATCTGACCCAAGTCATATGTCAACCACCTGATAAATAAAAATGACGAGAACAGGAGTAAAAACACAGTATCTCAATAATCGATAGATGTCCGTGACAATCTACTTGTAATTTCTTTTACAGTGAAACACAGTAAATGGGCAGATTATTAAGTACTGGTGCTTTTAGTACCTTTACAGTTATCCCGTAGAAACCAGTATACTAGGTGATTACTTTATTGGACGGGCGTGAAAAGAAAAAAAATCAACGTTCTGTAAAACACGGAAACTTGTACCTTTCACTTTGACCTTTCAAGAGACAAAGTAGAGGTAATATTTCTTGTAACACACCTGTCACACAACACACACACGCACACCGATACACATGGGTGAAACTCCTTGCGTATGGGATACACAGAGGGGTGGGGGAGGTCACTCGTGTATTGAAGGTAAGATCACTCAAGTAAGTTCGTAAAATTCCTTTACTTTTACCCAAACGTTAAAAAAGTAGTTATTTCTTCCGTTAAAATTTCTACTATGATTTAAGTGACAGTCTGTATCTTTCAACTAACGAATTTCTTTAAGATAGAAAAGATACCTTCAATCTATTTTGACTCATCCTGTTAGAAAAGGTTGGACAAAGACAGGGGTTTTATTTATACATAATAAAAGAAAGGTTACTATTGGTTGAACAAAAACCTTTCACTCCAGTAATGTCGTAGGTTTTATCAAAACTTACGGTTCAAAGTGTGTACTGGGAAACTAAGAGTTTCGATAGTACACCCATTTAAGTGTGAATAGTTTTTTCGTGTTATTTCTGTCGAGTCCGATTACGACTTTGAACTTTCATTAACTTGGTAAATTGGTGGTAAAAGAACGAGTCTTAAAGAAGAGCCCTTACTAAGTAACGATTTTCAGATATAACGGAAACCCTATTTGAATAAGATAAAACGTCGGAGAAGATTTTGAGTTTGATACAATAGAAGATGTCAAACATAGGTTTAAGACAGATTTTAAAATCGAACGTAGTTCTAGTCGATCTTACAAATAATTTTGTATCTTTGTGTCTAAAACCTGTGGTAGAGGTCTCAAAGACTAGTCATTCACAGACCACCCCGACCTCTTAAACGTAAAGTTTCTATAAGTGTCATATGACAACTAGTTCCCGGACACAAAACTCTTGGGGACGTCTTTTCAATACTGGAAAAGGTGTTGTAGATCGTAAAGAAGGATGGTTTAATACATTTTTAATCAAAGAGTATCGGCGAGGATTGTGGAGAAGTGGGAAGACATTAAGGAACTCCGGTCATGGTAGAGAATATACTCAGTATACGACTTAAAAATTAAGAGATTTAAATCAACGTTTAAATTCATTTAAAAGATTTGACCGGTGTAATCTTTCATTTTTCTCTACTTTAATTGAAATTGTTATGTGAAATAAGTCGGGGTATATAGGTTTTATAACAACGGGTTGTGTACGACCTATGTTTCTTATAATTATTCATTAAAAAGACAAAAAGAGAAGACAAGTTTCTGCATGATGTAGAAGTTTCAGACTGTAGACAAAAACTATAAATGACTCGTAGAGTAAAACCTGTCCGAAGTAGAGTTCACCAAGTCTCCATTTCTTAGACGGGGCGTCACGTCTTCTGGGCACAAGTTAGGGACCTAGTCCTTCTAGGGACCTCCTCCTTTACCGTTGGGTGAGGTCATAAGGACGGACCTCTTAAGGTACCTGTCCGATGTCAGGTACCCCAACGTTTCTCAGTCTGTACTGACTCGCTGATAGTGAAAGTGAAAGTAGAGTTCACGAGGTATCCGTGTGTACCGATCACCAACGATAGTACCTGTCGTGCCGGGATCTTGAAATCTAAGTCCCGTTGATCCCGTGTCTCCCGAGAAAATACTGAAAGTGATGTAAAGGAGTCAAAATACTACGTAATCAGTAAAATTCTTGTCTAAAATTCCCTTCTCTCCTTATTAATGTCGTAGTGTACATATGTAACTAAAATTTTACGTACGATCAGATTCTTAAGAGATAAAAATCTGTGTCTTGGTTTATAGAGTACTACGTGAACAAAACAGGATAGGGGTAGACGAGGAGGTAGTCGTTAGGGAAGGAGACCGTTCTCTTAGGTGCAATTGGTGAATCATAAACACGAAGAAATAAAAAGAAAGTCAGAGTACATTAGGATATGTTTGTGTGTGTGTCTTCAGACAAACAGATATAAACAAAATAATTTAATCCTATAATATGGGTAAAGAGACGTAAATTAAGGAAAGAATAAGGTATTATTGAGTACTTTTAGAAACGTTCAGTCGATCTCCAATATTAAGTAATGAAAAGTACAGAGGTCTTATCAGACACTTGACCCCACGGTATTAAGTAGTAATAAAGACAATAACCACGCATATATGAGAAAAAAGTTCGTGATTCTTTTTACGATATTCTTTTTTCTTTTAAAATCGATCTATTCAACTAGTTAGTTATCTACAGATAGTACCGGATAAGAGAGAAATTTAATCGAAAGGTAGAGAAACAATCGGAAATGGAATCTGTAAAAGGATGGTATAGGCTTGAGAAAAAAAAAAAAATTGTTTACTTTCGTCAACAGTCATAACAAGTTCGTTTAGTGAAATTAAAGTAAAAGATTAGTTAATAGGGTGTCAGTTGTTGACCAAGTCTGATTACATAGAGGGGAACGAGAGGGTCAGTACGACAGACAGAGATAAGTCCACAAGAGAAACAGGTAGACCGAAGATCCATTTGTCATTTCTTCCCACCCCTTTTAGGTGTATCCTTACTCAGAATAACAACATGTATGTGAGTGAAACGTTTTCCATAATCAACTGTGATTGGTGTAACGAAAAAAGTGACTATAAAATTTTAAAATTTTTTTTTTTTTTTTTTCTCGTCATTCTTAGTTTCCAGGACCTTAGGTATTAGTTGGGTTTCATCGTGTCTGACATTGAGTTCAGTATTATTATTATTAGTCTTACTATTTTTTTCGTCGTTGACTGTAACAATCAAGTACTGTCCGTGACAAGATTCATGCAATGTATGAATTTGAGTAAACGAAGAAGTTTTGGAGGTGATCCATTTGCGAGAAAAATAAAGTTATAGTAAGGGTGTAATACCGACTCCTGTACCTTAACCGTTATTCACCGTCCTCCGTCTGACTCTACACCCGTCGGACTGAGGTCTCAAGACAGGTGAGTGAAACTTTATTTAGTGGGGTGGACCCTTTAGTGTATCATTGGGTGGAGTACAGGAGAGAAGTTTGGCGTCACTGGACTCGACATTCCACCCGTCTCATCACGGTCAAGAAGGGGGAGAATCCTAACGACTCCTCTTTCCACTTTCCCTAAACTTTAGGTGTCTTTCCAGATTGTTTTCGCCCAGTAGACCAAATTCCGACTTTTTAACCCCACTCAGCTAAAGTAGTAAACTTCGTTTTTAATTCACCTGTCACAAGCTCCACCCCAACAAAAGGAAGATGACCGACGAAAACCAGAAGTAACGACACGTCCGAGGACTGATGTCACCGAAGAAAATCTCACCTCGTACCCGAGAGCCCGTACTTGAGTCAACAACACCGTGTCCTCGAATTAACGGGTCGTCGTACACTTTAGAAGACCCAGGTCCCTAACTTGGACACGGGGGATGTGAACCGTCCGTCTAAGAATTGGTGACCTGGTGACCCGTCAGACTCGTCTATCGCAAAATATGTTGTCGTTTGGTTCAGTAAAAGACTGGTGTGTGGTCGAAGACTTCCACTCTGACATGTACGTCTCGGTCGATTATGTCTGACACTTGTCACGGTCTAGGAGTGTCGCCGATTCGACGGACTTTAATCCTTTTTTCGTCGGTTGGAAATGGAGGTAACAGATCGGGTTGACGTAGAGAGGAGAGAGAGGAAGTCAGAAACGTAAAACGAATTAACCTCGGGGTACGATATTTAGAATGTATGAATTCCCGGTTTTTTGAGAGGCCTCCGGAGTACGACTTTAAACACACCCTCAAGTCGTTATAACTTAAAAGTTTATTTTACTAATTGTCCGTGGAGAACCCGTCGGAGACCTTTTGTTAGGAAGGACTGAACAGTGGAATTAGACTCTTTCGAAAAACAAGACTCCGAATTCTTTTACCGACCTTTCAGTCCATCTCTACTCCCAGATCTTCGTCCATCCCTGTCCGTGAGGTAAGAGATCCGACCTTTGGGAAATCGCTGGTCTTAGAGTAGTGACGAGGGGTAGATCCGGATTTTCCCGGTGACTTTGTACAATGACCCCTCCAAAGTCAGTAAATGGAGGTAAAAGTGACGGTAGTCGAGATTAATGACCAAAGATCTTTGTAAAAGAGGCTCTAAAATTATCAGTCTTTACCCAAGTGGACTAGTCTTCGGATAAACGAAAATCATCGGGTTATTGTAGAGAGTCTGAAGTCCTTCGTCTCTTAATTTTAACCAATTCTCTTCCTTGTATTAGGTTAGGTTAAGTTAGGGTCTGTCTACGGATGTTCGGATCATAAACGATATTGTTACTAAATCTACGGGACGGTTTATTTATGTCCTACAAATACCGGAATGTGTTATCCTTAGACGGAGTAAATACGTCGTCCTTCTAGCAAATATCGGTTAAAGGTTTTCTGTGGTTCGTAGTTATTATTTAAAAGTTTAGTTCCGGTCTTTAACGTTATGAGTTTTTTTTTTTCCGCCCCCCCGACCGTTCGTTATAATTCAATAACAGTCTTCCATCTAAAAGTCCCTGTGGTATGTGGTTAAATATTAGGTCACAGATATTTTACCAGTACTGGTCGGACCGAAAGGTTTAGAGACCCTTCCTCTTCCGAACTGACATTTCTCCTAAATCCCGTTGTTCGTTGTTCTTGTCCCGTGGAGGACGACTCCTTAGAGTCACGGTCCGACCGTCGGAAACCTCTGGTAGTCTCGGTGTGAGAAAGAGTCGGTATAGGCGAAGAACCCTCGTTAAGGACAAAACGTGAGTGTCTCTTCTCCGACTTGTTACGACGACCGTCCCGAGGTGAGAGACGGGGTGTCCCTGACACATCTTACCGGAAGGAGAAAGGTTAATGGGGGAAATGGATGTGTACACACGCAGGGAGGGGTGGGAGTGAGTGTGATGAAAAAATTTGACTTCCTATTAACGAGAGTCTGTCATTTCTTAGGCGAACGTTACGTCCTCTGGACCCAAATTGGGGACCCAACCCTTCTAGGGGACCTCCTCCCGTACCGTCGGGTGAGGTGATAAGAACGAATCTCTTAGAGGTGCCTGTCTTTACGGACCACCCGATGTCAAGTACCTTAGCGTCTCTGTCTGTGTTGACTCGTTGATTCGTTTTTCATGTGTACAATGGAACCGAAGACGACATGGTGTTATTCTTGGTTGATATTTATATGTATATAGGGGAGGGAAAACTCGGAGGACGGGTGGTGGGGAGTAAGATGGGGAAATCCAGTAGTGTCTCGTGGTTCGACTCAAGGGACTGTATGTGTCGGATTGTGTCCTTAAATTTATAGGGTCGAAAAAGACAGATTAGGTAGGGTGTGATAGGGTTCCACCGTCCACCCACGATAATTTTGAACCTCCTTCACTTCACATCGAGGATGTGGGTCCTTCTGACTGAAGACCCTGTCTCGGACTTTTTTACCGAGACCCAGGGTCGAGTGAGTGAGTGATCGACTCACTGGATCTCTTTCAGTAAACTGTGAAGACAGAAAACAACAGAGTAGATACTTTGTGTCTTATATCATCTAGTACCCTCCTCCTTCATTCCATCACGTACTTTTAAGAATTTTTCTTGGGGAGTTCACACGTTACTTAAGTCACAACGGTTAACCTAGACACAGAGTAGACTCGAAGGATGTCCTCGTTCGACCCCAATCTCTCAAACCCTACCTGTACATGTGTGACGAGATAAATTTTACCTATTGTGTCAGGATGATATATCGTGTCCCTTGAGACGAGTCACAATCCACCGTCGGACTACCCTCCCCTCAGACCCCCTCTTACCTATGTACATATACATACCGACTCAAGGAAACGACAAGTGACTTTGATAGTGTTGTAACAATTAGTTGATATTCATGTTCACAATGAGTGAGTCAGTACAGGCTGAGAAACGGTCGAATACTTGACATCGGACGGTCCGAGAAGACAGGTGCCCTAAGAGGTCCGTTCTTATGACCTCATCTAACGGTAAGGGAAGAGGTCCCCTAGACGGTCTGAATCCCTAGATTGGGTCCAGAGGTCGTAACGTCCGTTTAAGAAATGACAGACTCGGTGGTGAGGTTATAGTTTATTTTTCATTTTTTTTTTTTTTTTTTTTCCGTTCAATCCTTCAGTCCTTGTCCTCTCCCATAGTAAGACCGACTGTGAGACGAGTTCCTCTCGTCAGTCTTGTCCTACTGCCCGTAAATTCGAGAGGGTTGTAAATCGAGAGACGGGAAGTCGTTCACCGAACTAGAGAGACTCGAAGTAAAAGGAGTGCATACGTCACCCTAAGTACTACTGTAGAGTGTCGAGATGTTTCTGTATATTTTGTACAAGACATTTGAGTCTTCTTACAAGGAAAGGACTCAAATCCAGGAGACGGAACGAATAAAAGAAATATCGTGTTTTACTGAACTTTACAGGACACACAAAAAGATGACAAACAGACTAAGTAGGGGGTGATCTTACAGTTGAGACACTCCCGTCTTTGAGACAGAATTGTCGACATAGTAAGTACCAATCTCGTCAGAACAAGAATTATAAATGAGACAACTGAACCAGTGATCTGGTTGTATGACCGTCAGTCGGGGGGGTTTTTTAACTTCGTGTACTTCAGACGGGAGTACCTGAGCAAAGGATCAGGTAAAATCGTAGTCTTTACTTGACGGAGGAAGGACACTAACCCCTTAGGAGTTATTCGTTCGGAGAGAGAGGGAACTCTTCGATGTTCACGGTCTTACGTCCATAGGTACGGGATCCGAGAGAATCTCGATCCCACGTTCCTGAACTGATCCGAGACAGAGGTCCGAGTGGGTGACGAATGAAAGGTAACTCTCGATCACTAAAGTTCTTCTTGATGTATTAGAGGTAGGACCTTTCTGAACAGTCTCTCGGTCGAGACGGTTACTTAGAGTGCCTTTGTAGGTCCTAGGACCCAACCCTTATAACTACCTCGTCCGACGATACAGACGTGGGTTCCTCACACAGAAGTGACCCAGTCTAGCAGCCGTACTAAAACCGGGAACGATGACAAATATAGAAGAAATACCGTTTGTCTACCCCTTTTTACCTTTATCGCCGTCTAAAATAAAAGAACCCGAGGTTTTAGTGATGTATGTCACTAACGTCGGTACTTTAACTTTCTGTAAACGAGGAACCTTCTTTTCGATACTGTTTGGATCTGTCACATAATTTTCCGTCTGTAGTGAAACGGTTATTTCCAGTAGATCAGTTTCGATACCAAAAAGGTCATCAGTACATGTCTATACTCTCAACCTGGTATTTCTCGACTCGTGACTTCTTGACTACGAAAGTTTAACGCCACGACCTCTTCTGAGAACTCCCAGGGCACCTGTCGTTCCTGTAGTTTGGTCAGCTAAGATTTCCTTTAGTTGGGACTTATAAGTAACCTTCCTGACTGTGACTTCACGGTCACTTCGAAACCGGTGGACTACGTTTCCCGACTGAGTGACCTTTTCTGGGACTACGACCTTTTCTAACTCCCGTCCTCCTCTTTCCCCACTGTCTCTCTACCAACCTACAATAGTGGTTGAGTTACCTGTACTCAAACTCGTTTGAGACCCTCTTCCTATCCCTTCGGACCGTACGACGTCAGGTACTCCAGTGTTTTTCAGCCTATGTTGAATCACTGCCTTGTTGTTGGCTAACATAATGGAGGTTCGAACTGATATAACCTATAAGAGATCTATGTTCGAATTAATCACGAAAAATACGAACTTAAAAGGTCCTGACTAAATAACGAACTGACTATCCTAGAAGGAAAGGGGGTTTATCGGGTCATAGAGGTAGTCGCACTTGTACTGGGAGTAGGGGATTCCCTGAGACTGATTTGATAGGATCTTTAATGGACAAGGGAGAAAGGTTGTAAAAGGAAGAAGGTCTAGTTAAACGAATGAAGTAACACGGAATCCTAGAATGAAAGATAGTCCCTATTAGACTAGTCAATTAAGTTCGGTTACACAATTAAAGCTTAGGATTAAATTATGATGGGGTCGTAAAATCGTCATGAAAATTTCGGAGTCTCGTTTCCTCTTTTACTACACGAAAATGGTAGAGTGATCACGGTCCCGTACACTTCAAAGATGACAAACAGACGTTAACGTTTCAAGGGATGTAAGTAGTTCTGTATAGTGTATATCAGGTTTCTACCCACGTGACACCTGGTCAGTACACCACTATGGCCACGTCAGATACCTTAATCAGAAGTGAAGTACTAATATGTGTGCGTACGTATACGTGTCTATAACTGGGCGTATGTCTGTATGTGTGTGTGTGTTTAGGGATTTATGATCAGTAATGGTTAACGAAAATCTTATTCCTGGTTTGAAAAATTGTACAGGTTGTTCCGGCATTTAGGACTCGGGATTGGACCACTATATAATTATCTACTAATATACTAAACCGAAAGTCCACCCCCCTCTTCGTCAATTTTAGGAATAAAAATCGCAAACGACGAAAATGACCGTATTTATCAAGGGTATACAATTAGAGTTCAATGGTTCTATTATAGTCGTCCAAAATTTTAAGGACTGATAGATTGTGACCAAGAACGTTCGGTTATCCACGGGGGTCGAGGTTTCATAGTGACAAAAGGGTCGATGAAGAGTGACGTGAATAGTAACATTGGGGTGACCGAAAAATTAAAGGAGTTGCCCAGTATGGGAGGGGGGAGAAGGGGACAGGGGTGTGTGTCAGAAAGGTATTTGGGTAACCAGTTTGAGAGACAATGGTAGAAGGTGTCGAGACTCTCATAGAGAAACTCTTGTAACCAAAGTCCAATGTATAAACAAGAGAGTACGTTGTCTTCACTATAAATTGTAGTATTCGTTTGTGTCTAGACATCCTCTACACTAGACTCATCGATGTCTGAAAGAAAAGGTATATCAAAGATGTGTGGACAATACTCCTTGTAAAGTCCCGAATAGTTCTTTCTCTTGAAGTCGCCGTCTCGTTTAGACGAGCCAAGAATGTTGGAGTTTATACTGTCTTAGGGAAGATTGAGAGACCAAAGAATCTAATGACTACGACCTTCTTTAGTAAGGTCTGTGAAAAAAGAGACTAGTGATCTATAAGATACGTCTACGGAGTACCCGATGGAGACGTTCTAAAACCACCGTTCAACCCTTTTTTAGGACGACTTTACTATCTTGAGGTCTTAGGGGTGCCGGTGGAGTGGTCTCTTCGAGACGACAATGTGTTATATAATCAGAAGGAATACTCTAAAGAATACTTATTATACTTTATTACAAACGTTTTATTAAAAAATAAAAATCCATACGTTTTATCCACGAATCTCTTCATATCCTATTATCTTTTTTTACACAAAGTACCTTTTAAAAAGAGTATCTTGTCTTAGGAATCGGACGAAAAGGAAGAAGGGTAGGACGAGGTTGAAGGTCATTTATATATTTAACGTAAAGAGTAGAATGACGTAAAAGTTTTCATACTTAAGAAAGACTCTGAACTGGTATACCTGAAGGTAGGTATAAACGGAGTATCTCACGAACGGGATTTCACTATATCTCCGAGTTAGTACCTTGATGTGGAACTTGGTCCAGAGGACTCAGTCTCAGATGAGTAAGACGAAGGATCGACCAAATGGACGTCATGGTTACCCTCGAAGTGACGTCTAGTTTTCTTTCGGTCGCGGAGGCACAGGTCCGTAGACGAAGTCCTCCTTAAAGAAAAAATGTACTTAATTCGAAAGACCGTTGATATATCTATGTGATTGGATTATACCTATGGGTGATATTTTGATCATTTAAAAACTCTCTAGACTGTTTCTAGACATCCTTTTATCGGAATGAAGAAAAATCGGTAGTTCAAAGATTAGATTAGACGTAAGAGTTATGATTTCGGGTGTTTCAAGGGTTTAAGAGTAGTCTTCGAGTCTTAGCGTCACGTGAGGCTCTGAGGCGGAGGAAAGGATGTACAGTCCAGACTCAGGTACAGGGTAACTACGGAGAAGAATCTATACCCTCGAGTCCGTTCAATCAAAGATAAAGACTCCGAGTCACAGGAGTCTTATTCATCCATGTAGAAGATACCAGATAACCTTTCTGATTTACTCTGTTTAAAGACCGTACTTCATTCACTAATCCTTTAATATTGACAAGGGTCAAGTCAAGTCAACGAGTCAACACTGGTAAACGTTGGGGTACCTGACATCGTACGGTCCGGAGGGACAGGTAGTGGTCGAGGGTCTCAAATGAGGTTGAGTACAGGTAACTCAGCCACTATGGTAGGTCGGTAGAGTAGGAGACAACAGGGGAAGTGAAGGACGGAAGTTGGAAAGAGTCGTAGTCCCAGAAAAGTTTACTCAGTCAAGAAGTCTAGATCACCGGTTTCCTAACCTTAAAGTCAAAGTCGTAGTCAGGAAGGTTACATATAAGTCCTGACTAAAGGAAATCCTACCTAACCAACCTAGAGGAACGTCAGGTTCCCTGAGAGTTCTCAGAAGAGGTTGTGGTTTCGTAGTTAAGAAGTCACGAGTCGAAAGAAATATCAGGTTGAAAGTGTAGGTGTGTACAGAGGACCTTTTTGGTATCGAAACTGATCTACCTGGAAACAACCGTTTCACAGACGAAAAATTATACGACAGATACAACCAGTATTGAAAAGAAGGTTCCTCGTTCGCAGAAAATTAAAGTACCGATGTCAGTGGTAGACGTCACTAAACCCTCGGGTTTTATTATTTTAGACAGTGACAAAGGGGTAGACCAACCGTACTGCACTTCCCTGGTCTACGGTACTAGAATCAAAAAACTTACAACGTAAAGTTCGGTCGAAAAAGTGAGAAAAGAAAGTGAAAGTTGTTCTCCGAGAAATAAAGGAGAAGTAAAAGACGGAATTCCCACCATAGTAGATGTGTAGACTCCAATAACTATAAAGAGGGTCTTTAGAACTAAGGTCGAACACGAAGTAGGTCGGGTCGCAAAGAGGACTACATGAGACATATCTTCAATTTATTCGTCCCACTGTTATATGTCGGAACTACATGAGGAAAGGGTTAAACCTCGGTTAGATAACAAGGTACAGGTCAAGATTGACATCTAAGAACTGGACGTATGTCTAAAGAGTTCTCCATCCAGTCCACCAGACTATTAGGGTAGAGAAATTCTTAAAAGGTGTCAAACAACACTAGGTGTGTCAGTTTCCGAAACCGTATCAGTTAATTCGTCTACAAGTGACAAAGGTAATTAATTATTTATAAAGGTATAACGATCCCACTCCGAACTATTGATATGTGGAATCCGGACTAGACTTTAAAGTCCTTCATTAAACGAAGGTCATCTATTGATCGATGAAGTATACTAAAGTAAGTCGATTCGTTCGTATAAACAACAAATCAGTGAGTCAGTACAGGCTGAGAAAATACTGGGGTACCTGACGTCGGGTGGTCCGAGGCAATAGGTACCCTAAGAGGTCCGTTCTTATGACCTCACCCAACGGTAAAGGAAGAGATCTCCTAGAAGGGTTGTGTCCCTAGTTTATACATAGTCGTCCGTCCAAGGAATGGTGACTCGGTGGTCCCTTCGGGTTGGTTCGTGTATGACCCCACAAAATAATAGTAATAAAATTTATGAACATTCTGTGTCATAATCAGGACCTGGTAGTCTTTGATTATCTATGAGTCAAGGATAAAAGTTCCTCGACTACTAAAGTTAGATGGACTGTCTACTCTGGAGTATACAAGAAACTCTAGAGACTTTCCTTTCTGGAGTGGTGTGATAACCGTTGGCGGCGTGAATTAAGAGTCAAGAGACTCGATACTCACACACACACGAAGGTCACGGAACCCTTAGTTACGTAGGGGTAAAGGAGAATAAGGTCCGCAGTCTTCTCTCTTTCTCGTAAGCCAGTGGTAAGAAATGTATTATTCGGAAGTGAGGGACTCTCAATAACTCAGTATGGAGACAAAAGAGAAAGATCTAATTTATTAAGGTTAGGGAAATTGGAAACGAGTCTCCAGGATAAGCGGTCGGAAGTCAAATTAGTAAAAGTGATAAGGGGAGACCTCAGAGAGGTTCAAAAGACGTAATTTTAAACAACGAAAAACGGTAATTCCAGTGAGATTCTGAATAAGAAAGTGGATTTGGTTCTGTTTTCTTCTCGTCGTGGGGTGGGGTGGGGGTCAGTTTCATTCTCTTACATATCTTTGTATCTAAAGAAGAAACTCCATAAGTACCTTCTATGAGTGTACGACTTTCGTTTAATCATGAATGACAGTGGTTGTAATTCCTCTTTCCCGGTTCTGGTCTTCTTAAAGATTTATCACGGTTGGTAACACGGACTGTTAATCGATTTAATGAAAATTCGTCTATTCCGATAATTGTCGTTTGAACTTCAAACGAGATCAATGTCGACTTCAAGAGTCTATCCACGATGATTTTAGTGACAATTACTCTAGTTTGTCCTCAAAAACTAAGTCATATTATGGGGACCGACGTCTCGTCTGACAGGTCTCTAATGATACAATAAATATCCGTCGTTGAAACCACTTAGGACCGTTTGACGTTTTCTAAGTAGAAACATAAGACAGTTAGTTATCGTTAATTATAAAGGACTCGACTCAGTGTCTGTATCTCTTGTCTGAATACCTGTACCACCCCCCGATCCTTCCTCTCCCACCCTACATACCTCTCTCATTGTACCTTTGTATATAATGGTATACATTTTATCTATCAGTTACCCTTAAACGACATACTGAGTCCCTTAAGTTTGACCCCGAGACATTGTTGGATCTCCCCACTCTACCCCTCCCTCTCTTCCTCACTTCAAGTTCTCCCTCCCCTGTATACATATGGATACCAACTAAGTACAACTACAAACCGTCTTTGGTTGTGTTATGACATTCGTCAATAGGAAGTTAATTTTTATTTATTTTTTATATAAAGGACTCGACTCTTACGTCCTTAAGATGTACTGGAAATTCTTTACTACATATACCAGACTAGTTTATAGACTAGTAACATGCCATGGTTATATACGACTTTCCCCCGTCTGTACTTTTAGTCTCAAGATTCGTTCTACTGATTGGTCTTTAGAAAAATGGTTCTAGGGAGAGACGGAAAAAGAGAACTCTACATGGACGGGGGACACTCGGTCATCACACTGATGTGTGTGTGTGTGTGTGTGTGCGTGTGTCTCAATTCTAAGATGACTGTCTAAAGGTTTATGAAAGTACTTCAAACCTTTTGAGAAAGACCTATTATAAGATGGAAGGAGGGACAAGATAAAGTACCTGAAGAAACAAAACCTTGGTGACAAATCTTTTTTTAATAAGAGGATAGACCTTTTCAATTTTCATAAGTTAATCCCACTTTTGTCAACCAATCTATAGTCCTTCACCTTTCTCTCTTTGATGACCAAGGAGACCCGACCAAGACCCTTTGGTCCTTAATCACAAGTAGATCAAATATAAGACTTCGAACACACCGATACCACTCTGGGATAGGTCGGTTCTTGGTCGACGACAGTTATCGTCGATACCCTTTTGGTCGATGTATGACTTTTATAGAGAAAGGGTTCAAGAGATTATTGTCTTGTTTAAGTACTAAACCACACCTTAAAAAGGTCTCTCCACATCAGGGTTTCCGTCAAGTTAGATAGTTTGATACTGGATTTAGGATTCTGAATTTTGACTATGTCACTGGGAATTCATTAGTCCTTAATTCTACCGGTTCTCGAAAATTGGTATCGTAGAATTGTTCCTCGTGTGAGGACCCATTCCCGTGTCAAACGATTCGGTAAATTAATGGTCACACCTAGGTAATATAGGGAGGACGAGAATGACCGAGAAGTGTAGGTCCGTGCGTAGGACTCTAAGACAGGTGGACTCACTTCCTTTCCGTATCCACATGTTTGTGGTAACCGCTCGTGTGCACGTTAACTCGAGGTCCTCGAGACTTTGGTCCCGCTAACTTGGACATCGTATAATTTATGAAGACTCACTCTTTATTACATTATTAATGATAAAATCTTTCCGTTCAAAGGTTAATACTTCACTTGATGTTTAGTCGGGACTAAAGTAAATGAAGTAGTATTTCTAGCAGAGTATTTAAGAATAGTTCACTATCCTTTCACTTTCGCCCCGCAACTACAACTACACGCAACGTCACAATGAGAGATCACCAATACCGTTTACCGGTCATTACAGCCCACTTATTTAGTAATCATCTATGTTGAGTCACGAGAGAGAGAAATAAATTTATACATGTAGTCTCTAAATGTGGTTTAGTAAAGATCCTTTCTCGTTAAACATGATGGGGTGATATTAAGTAACGTGGAACCCTTCGTTAGAAATAGAGTAAACTTACACTCTTTATCATAGTGGGTATGGCTTGTGACCCTAAAAATGTAACCCTCCCAATTTTCTTTTGTTTTTAATCTCTCACTTTTATTTTCCTTTCATTCCCTTTCCCCCTTTTCTGTTCTTCAATTCTTTTTTTCTAACCACTTAAAATTTGTGTAAATAGATATTGTTCGTTCACTGTAAAACTCGTTTCGAAAAGACTTAGACTTTTTCATTTTAAGGACGACTGAAAGTTTTCGGTCGGGAAACTCAGTAAGAAATTTTTATATATATAATCTATCGGTCGTCTAATTTTCTTGAGAAAAATATTTTTAGTTTACTTGGAGATTGTTTCAAACAAACCCTGTACTTATTTAGTAGACCAGTACTTAATAAGTAATAATAGTTCTTTGTCCGACCCCTAAGGTCCTTAAGGACCTGAACCCCTCCACGACTTTGGTCCCTCACTCGTTCAAGTGACAGAGTATGGATGAGACCCTTCCCTTTCCGGTCCGGTACCCGTGTCTGTCACTACGACTGGTACGATCTGGGAGTAAGTCCAAAGTCCCCTGTGAGACCGTCAGAATTGTGAGTCTCTTATTTTGTTTATCTGAAATTAGGTATAGAATGAAATCTTTTTTACGAACATGAGTCATTGTCTATAATTCTGAAAAAAGAAAAAACTCGTAACCATGAAAAAAAAAAAATTACGTACTGTGCATACACCTTATTCTCGAGACACGTTTTCTATCGTCTTCAATTTTCGAACGTAAATTCCCTCTACTGATCTTTTAAGGAATTTCTATGAGACCATTCTCATCAGACTGGATGAGTAAGTACCGAAACCCCTAACCTAAAAAAAATTGACTCCACCCTCTCCCTTTGTTTTTTCCCTCAGAGAGTCTGGATTAGTTGATTAGTCGAATATATACACAAAGTCCAGGTTTGACGAAACGTCCTTGCTGCTAGTAAGGCCGACCGTAACTTCACTTTCACCTACTTACATTGTAGACAGTGACAGTGTTACCCCTGACCACCTTCGGACGAGTCACAAGTTTTGCGCTTACGGTTCCGTTCGTCTGACACATCTCCGCTAAGGGTGGGCTGCTGCTCGAGAATCCTCTGCTCCGGTACCGAAGGTGCGTCGTGTAGAAGTTTTGTTCTGTCTTGTTTGTTTGAGGACGGTCGATGTTGTCCCAGTGGTCGTTTTGGAAAATCCCAACTGTTTTCACTTATAAAATGATTCTCCTGTAAAGAGAGAAAGAAAGAACGATATGTTTTATATGTATCATATGTCGATAACTTTGGCGAAAACATTAATAGGAACGAACTACCACTGAACTGGTGACCTAAAGACCTCGTTTTTCTTTCTTTATCGGAACTTGTCCGAAGAAGAGACCACTGTGGAGACCGGACGGTCGAGTGGTAGATGGCTGAATGAGGAGAAAATGAGAAGACATTTGTACCGTAAAAAGAGAACATCATTAAGGAAAAAACGAGAAATCTCAGATTCCCCGGTCTAAATTAACGTGTCCTTCCAAAACTCAACACGTTTGATCGAAGGTCATTCGCCACGGTCCCATTCCTGGGAAGGACTAATCCTTCTACGTTTTTGTACGTCGGTTAGTGAGGGGAACTCACTTAGAACGGCACGTCCCCTCTTCTCTCTCCACGTGACTCTCCCAGGGGACGTCCCGATCCACCCCTTGACTACGAGGCACGTAATACGCTCCCGAGTGTTAAGCTAAGAATGTTTGGTGTGTAAAGTAAGTGTTTTGGAACTTTGACGGTTAGTTTTTGATTATACACTTCTTATGGTACTCGAACTGATTTCTTAGGTTTCCCTCTGTCCATAGGTTTTGACGTTGTAATTTGTGATCCGAAAGAGTACTACAACTTAAATTAAAGTCGAATATTGTTTTGTGTGAGATTTGGGTGAGACAGTGGACCGTGTTATTTATGGTCTTGGTCCCACTTGTCGGGGTGACACTTAGACTTCGGAAGACTTGTGAAAACCGAGAACTCAAGTCAAGACCGACTTTCGGTCATGAACATGTGTCCGTCAAAAAGACCAAACTCTGACACAAACGGTACAATATGATTACTGGTGAGTCGGGAGACTGATTTTGTGTCTAAGTCCTGTGAGAAAGGTGGAATTCACGACTAAATTTAATTTCTAATCCCATCTCACCCAGAACGTGTTATGTTAAGGTAAACAACTTGTAAAAAAATTTACATATATAATCTATAATTCGTTAATTTCACTTGGAAACTTCTCAGAGTTCCAACGGGACCGTTACGACGATCATATCATTGTCCTTTTTTTGTGTTTTGTGTGTGTGTGTGTGTCCCATAGATTGCGGTGGAGCTAAGTTCACGTGTGACTCGTCAAGACTTTGGTGTGTCGTATCGATCAGCGAATAAAGTGAGAGGACAGAACTTTTGGGACTGTGTCTAGACCATCCCAGGAACTCCTTGGAACTTCCAATAGAAGTAATAGTTACAAGACAGGAAAAGACGAGGGTGAGGATGGACCCGAACCGGTATTGAGGTCGTCTCACTACGGAAGGACCCGTTCCAAAGAGTCGGAGTCGTGATAACTGTAAACCCCGGTCTGTTAACAGTGACCCTCGACAGGACACGAAAAAAATGCTACAACTCGTCGTAAGAACAGAAGATAAGTGAGTTACGGTTCTCGTCGTGGGGATTAACACTATTTTCTTACAGAGACTTGTAACGGTTTACATGGGTTCCACAAACCCTCCCCCGTCTTAAAGTGGACCAACTCTTGGTCACCAGATCTTATTAGTCATCTCTCACCAAAAGACGGTCCGTTCTCGACCGACGCCGACACCGAGTTCCTCGGAGGCTCGGGAACCCCTGTCCGTCCTAGTCTTCTGGACTCTAAGTTTACCTCACTCTGGGGTGGTGGTGTACCAGTGTCCAGACGGGTGTAGAGAAATCAGAGTGAGTGACCCAAAGGGAAATTTTAACGGTTCGGAGAGGAGGGACCTTCGTGGAGGGTAGTAGTTCTTTCTTGACAGTAAAGGTTTTAATTACACAACTGTTCAACCTGGACTGTGAAGAGTGTATGTGACGTGAACACAATACTATGTTTATCGGTCCGGTCATAGTATCCTCCCTCACGTAGTTCGGCGGAAAGGAATCTTGTGGTTAAACGTGGTTCCAACCACGAAAAGGCAATGGTGGGGTCTTTGTAGTGTATCTGTCAGTACTTAGTAAGTACTTGTTAAGACGTACTAAATAAGGGTGTCAGGTTTCATTTCCGTGATGAGGTGTGAAGTCACATACAGATCTGTCTCTACACAATGTCTCGAAAGAAACGGAACTCCAACGGATAACGGTCGAAGTTTTTAGATGTGAGAGTCTTTCTTTATTATTATTATTTACTGTCCTTATTCCAAACTTTGGGTCTTTGTAGTAATTATCTCGGTACATCGTATCATGGGGTAGATAATAATTCCTCAATGAGACATGAAAAATCCTTTGTCTTCCTTTCTCGTTGTCCCTTCGGTCCCATGTCCGCAAAACGTAGTTTCAGAACCGAGTCACTATCAGTGACGTTCTTAAAAGTTCTTACCTCATATTATGGGTATTTCTTTGAGAGAAGTCTCTCGAACGTCTTACTTCCGACGAGTCGCCGGACAATGGTCGGTCTCTCTCCCTAATAAAACGACAAGAACCTAAAAAGAAAAGAGTATCATAGAGTGATGTTCTACAAAGGAAATTCTGAAACATCGCGACTGTAAAGGTGGGTATGGGTGTGGGAGGGTGACGGGGAAATCCCTCTCTACTTGGATATGACACTGTCTTTAAGAGTAGTTGACTATTTGTGAAATGTTGAAGGAAGATAGGTCCAGTAACTCTTTAAGAGAGGTTTGAGACTTGTCGTCGAAAGACCGAAGTAGACAACGAAGGATTAAAAAAAAAAAAAGGAAAACTTTCGAAACAAACGTCGGTGGGACAGTGGAGTTAAGAGGATGTAGAGGAGACGGAAACCAAGAGCCGAAATTGATGTCGAGACAAATTTATTCCCTAGTTGTAGGACAAACAGTCGACTACGGACAATTTTTTGCTAAGTCAAAGATTTTAGAAACTTTTTACCGCACGGACTTTTGATCACTCTTTTTTTTTTTTTTTTGGATTTGTGAGTTGACATTTTTCCCCTAAGATCGTTGTTATAAACTACACATTTTATTATATAATAATTTTTTGATAAAACAATTTATATTTCACACAATTGGTCGTTTGTAGCAAGCACCATATAAAAGGAAGGATTCAAAGAGGGAAGGGGGATGAGAGTAGTGAATTACTGACTAAGAGTCAATACAGACAGTAAACTCTAATATACACAGTAATCTCGATATAAGTTAATCTTAATTCGTAGTCGAAATCGTAAACAGACATATGTAAAAGTAAAAAGTATTGTATTCAGACTGAATCCCTAGTCTCTCCTTGAGTTTGGTCGTCACTCTCCCACTCACTAACCTTTTATAAAGGGGACAAGTATAGGTACGTGCAATGATTACTATTAGATATTAATAACTTACGAACGAGACACCGTCCGGGACGTGACACGTGACTGGGAAAAGGTAAGTTAGGTGTATCGTGTCGATATTCCCTCCGTGAGAATAAAAGGGACGAAACGACAACTCCTTTGGTCTTATGTTCCTCTAATTTACAAGATGGGTTCCAGTGTCCTGGAATTCACTGTTTCGTCTTTTAAAAAATGACACCTTCAAAAGTTAGTATACGTTTTTTTTTTTCTCTCTCTCTCTCTCTTTAAACTTATTTCTTGGAGGTAAATGGGTAACGGGTCTACGGTGTAAAGAGTTCTAAAACGTAGTGCGAAGTAGATATAAAAAGGGGTCCTCATAGAATTTCGTCCATAGTCCGTATAGTAAAGTAGGGATGTAGGGAAGGAGTTTCTTTCATTAGAGAGACTTTTTCCCTATTTAAAAAAAATTGGTTTGTATTGTTTTTAATTATTATAATTAGTAGTAATTATTAATTAGTAGTTAATTATTAGTAGTAATAGATTAAATGTAAGTTTAAAGAATCTAAAAAAAGATTTTATGTCCCCTTACCCCACAAACGTACTAGTTTTGGTTCAGTAGACATTGTGACGTAAACCAAAAAAAGAGAGGATTTAGGTGTTTTCCCTACACTTGGGACGGTTGACTGTTTGAGGACCCAGATAAAAACAATAATCTCCCAAACGAAACCCCTTTTAACGAAAAAATTACAGGTGCAATTTGAGGGAGGATGTGCGACTCGTCCCGTTCGTTCTCCGAAAGATGGTTAACTAGAGGTTCCCCGTTGTTTCTCGGGGTGTAGTTCTTAATGACGGTTACTGGTCGCACGTCTCCTGTAACGGAAAATATATACACATTCGAAAGGAACTCCTCATTGTCGTTTGACAATAAAAGGAAGAGCAACTAAGTTTGTATCACCGATTGTGTTTCATTTCGTGTTGTTATGAGGTATTTAATGGTAGTAGATGACGTAACAACCTCCTTCTTTCTTTTGTCGGTTTGGTGATTCTTTTGTAGTCGTACCACAGGGGGATATGTACCTATGTGTGGACTCGTGGTGGTGGTAAAAGAATTTTGTACTACTCTGATAGTGTCAAAAGTCAAAGGGTAGACAAGTTGAGCGACGAGGGATACAGGGAAAGTTTCTTAACAAATGTCAAGTAAAGACTAGGTCCTAAGTACCTTCCCGTGAAGTTTCGTATTTTCCCTTTCGATACTTGACACTGTCTCAGGACCCAAACAATAAAGTCCCAAATACAACCCGTACAATGAATTTTTTTTTTTTTTTCTTCTTCTTCTTCTTCTTTCCAACGACAACAAGTCAGCGAGTCAACACTGGTTAAGAAGCACTGGGGTACCTGGTGTGGTACAGGCCAAAGGGACAGGAAGTGATAGAGGACCTCAAACGAGTTTGAGTACAGGTAACTCAGCTACTACGGCAAGTTGGTAGAGTAGGTAACAATGGGGAAAAAGAAGACAGGAAGTTAGAAGGGGTCCTAGTCCCAGAAAAGGTTACACAGGTGTAGTCCTCCAGTTTCATAACGACCTCGAAGTGGTAGTTAGGACGGTTGGTTATAAGCCCCAACTAGAGGAAATCCTAACTGACCAAGCTAGAGAAACGACGGGTTCGCTGAGGGTTCTCAGATGAGGTCGTGATGTGAAGTTTTCCTAGTTAAGAGGTCAAGAGTCGGAAGAAATAGCAGGTTGAGAGTGTAGACATAGACTGATGACCTTTTTGGTATCGGAATTGATATACCTGGAAACAGTCGTTTCACTATAGAGACGAAAATTATTGAAGTACTAAAACTTTTTGTTTACGAGAGATTTAACCTTTGGAATGGATACCAAATGTGGGGTTAAATATGGAGTTTACACCTCCCGTTGTAATAATCACTCCGAGGTTGATTTGACAGACTACACCTATAGAGTAAGAGGACTAGTTGGAATATGTGGGTCTTCCACATAAAAAGAAAACTCCTCGATCAAGGAATCACGGAGAGTGTCTCATTCTCAATTTATGTGACTCAATTTCCTAAAGAAAATAGATTAAAATTCCTGAGATTTAAACAAAATATACGGTTTTTTAAAACGAACACCACTACTGAATTACCAAAAGAGAAATTTAAACTTTTAAAAATTGAGTGTCAAGAAACTTCGGGTTTGAGGGTCAAATTGGTTATGGTCACGAATGAAATGGTGAATCGGAATTTATTCCTAGGAAAGTTTTTTTTTCAATGGGAAAATCTTAATTCAAATTCAAAATTTTGGAAAGTTTACTCATCCACTCCACCCCTCTTTAAACCTATATTTCAAGTCGATAAGTCGATGGTGTGGAACTCGGGGCCACACCATAGTTCTGTGATATAAGTAATGAAATATTCTCTATTACTGGACGTAAGTAGTTAAGTTGGTAAGAGTATTGATAATTATAATACCTTAGTACTTGACCGTTTGGGTAAACACTTCTGATCTTGTCACTCTAAGTCTCTCCAAGACAGTAAAAGAGTCTGAGTGTGTTAAAATATAGTCTCAACATTCATAGCTTGTCTTACGATGGGTATTTTATCGAATCTGATATCGGACCGTGTATTCTTCTCAGAGAAAACACAATCGATAGTAATACTCCAGACCAATACCATACTATTTAGAGTATCTATTTCATTGGGACCCAAACCTAGTATATCGAACTCATGTTCTACACGTCCTTAAAGACCAAACTATAATTTTTCTATTTATCATAGAAACCTCACACGCTGTTCGTTAGTTGACACTAAACTTACACTCCAACCTCTATCCACCCTGTGCCACTCTCAACATAGACCCTTCCTTTAGATCAACAGTCCCTAGTCTTTCAGTGCAAATCTTTTAACCTGAACCAAAAATAACTATGACACCTAAGTAATTGTAATTTTTCTCTTACTATACTGGTGTACATTCAGAACCTTATTTTTAAGACTGTTGACTCACTTACTACCCAATCCCAGACCCCTTTGTTTCCACACCTGTGATTACTCTTCGTTAATGGTCTCAGGTCCTTCCTTATTACTCCTAGACTAGACTATTACTACTGGGACTTTGTCTGACCGACCCCGTTGTCCTGAAGTACGTCCTAGTTTATCTAGTTCTTAATTTTGTCAGGTGTAAAGATCAAGGTCACTGATCTTCCTATACCTATGATTATTGTCGGTGGTTTTTGTACCTCGATACGTAAGAAACCCTCACCGTGTATTGGTTGAAATCTGAAGTGTGACTTCCACGACCGTTACCGGTCCAAAAATCTTAGTTGGAGTCTATACGAACAGAGGTCCCGTCGAGGAGACAAAGATGAACGGTTAGGAGAAAAGTAAAACCAAACTTATCGGTATCAGGAGGTGACCAGTATGTATATAAGTGACAACAACAACAACAAGTCAACGATTCAGTACAGGTTGAGAAACGAAGGGGTACCCTTCCGAAGGGATACGAAGTGACAGGGGGTCTCAAACGAGTTTGAGTACAGACAACTCAGTTACTACGGTAGGTTGGTAGAGTAGGAGACAGAAGGGGAAGACGAAAACGGAAGTTAGAAAGGGTCGTAGTCCCAGAAAGATTGTTCCACCGGTTTCATAACCTCGAAGTCGAAGTCGTAGTCAGGAAGGATATTTATAAGTCCAAAGGAAATCCTAACTGACCAAACTAGAGGAACGTCAGGTCCCGTGAGAGTTCTCAGAACAGGCCGTGGTGTTAAGTTTTCGTAGTTAAAAAGCCGTGAGTCAGAAGAAATGTACAAAAGTATCATAAGAACTTTACCTTCAGTTTCCAACCGTACCGTTCTTTTCTTAAGAAATGATTAAACACCATTTATAATTAGAGTGTGGTACCACTTTATTAAAGAAAACGTATAATTCTATTTTTGACGAATATTTAAAGGTTGTGGAGAGAGACGAATACGGGGAAGTCTTACATTCACAGTCAAAATAAAAATATAAAAACAAGTGGTCCCAAAACCTTTAATTTTTCTTTTCTTTTAAAAATTGGTAGACGACACCAGAAGAAAAAGAAAAAAAGAAAGTCTTGTATGTCCTAATCCACCGTTTTATCCAGGATCCTCTCGTAAAAATAAACTCTAAACGTTCTTACGGGTGGGAAAAGGGTAATGTAAAAAGAACCAAAAACAAACAAAAAAACTAAGGTGAGAGACAAATTAATTAGTGTTGTAACCCAGTTGGTCTGGGTAATTGACGTAAAGAGTAAATCTGGAAAGTCTCTACACCAACGTCTATGTTAAATTAAACAACTGGTACTAGCTATCGTTAATTATCGTAGAGAAATTAGAACGACTTTCCAGACAAAGACTGGTAGAGTTCCCTCTCCATCGGTGTGTGTACCCAATAAATCGAAAATCCGTCATCGACGGGAGTGGGTGGATGATAAGAGGACTGAATCACCGGTAAAGTCTTCAGTGGTAAGAGATCCCGGCAAAGTTAATAGTGTTCTCTCAAATAGACCTTAGAGAATTAGACTAAAGAGGTGACGTTCAAATAATCCGTTTACTTGAGACTCTTTTTATGGTATTTCGGAAAAAATTAAATCTTTTTATCGAAGATGGAAAATTTCATGTAATACAACTATTTCATTTACAAGTTCAAGGGACGAAGACGTGCAACAGAACACCGATTGGGTAGTGACGTAGGTCTGAAAAGAAAACTAGACAGTCTAAGTAATTTCTCAAATAAGTTAATAAGTTATTTACTACAAGGTCAATCCTTTGACCCGTGATCCCGATCCTGATTTACTCGTAGAAAAGGACGAGAGTTCCTCAAATGTCACACCACCCCGTTTCTTGTTCGGTTCAGGTGTTAATAGTCTCACCCTTCACGATCCGAGATCTATCCTTGTCCATGAGACCCTTATAAAGGTTGTTGGACCTAGACACCCTTCTGAAGGACTCTTTACCTTGTCGTTATACTCAAAATTTTCTCGTTTTCTGATTTGTTTTCTCACTTCCTTTATTGGTTAATCCGAGTGTGTCATATATATTCCACTTGGAAGATGACTAAGTCGAGTCTGGTATATTAACGAGGGTAAAACGATTGTTACTTTAGGTGGGTTATTCATTTATACACGGACTGTGGTTTGGTTCCTGAAACTCGTTTATTTCAGTTATGTCCAGTGGAAGGATAACACTTCTTTAGTGAACGAATCATGGTAGACGGGTAAAGAGATATCAGTCGAATGACTGTATACCTTAAGAGAGAGGAAATGGGTTGACCCCTATGAGTCACATGGCGTAAAATACTTTCGAACAGGAACTTAAAAGACATCCTTAAACCCATTACGGTAGGAAGGTACCACAAACACAAAAAACTGAAGTAGATAACTGAGCAGGATTGGACCATGGTCTGAGTTGACACCAGGGACAATTTCGTAGTCTTTCGTTCACTTTCTGCCTGACGACTCGTTCCTCGTGAAAGGCTTACAAGTCTTTACTGTTGGACTCCCCTACTGGTGGACGAGATATTTGAGTGTTCTGATCGGACTTTGGTTGACAGTTCTTCAAAGGAACCAATGTTAAAATGTCTCTCTATTATTTCTTCTACGATCTGTTTCAGAATGTCTCTTCTAAACACCAATAACCTATGTATTTATATTCCGTAGTCAAGTCAAGTCAGCGAGTCAGTACAGACTGAGACACGTTGGGGTACGTCGTGCGGTTACGAAGGGACAGGTAGTGGTTGAGGACATCGAACAAGTTTGAGTACAGATAGCTCGGTCGTCACGGTAGGTTGGTGGAGTAGGAGACAACAGGGGAAGAGGACGGAAGTTAGAAAGGTCGTAGTATCAGAAAACTTTACTCAGTCGAGAAGTTAGTCGACCGGTTTCATAACCTCGAAGTCGAAGTCGTAGTCAGGAAGGTCACTTATAAGTCCTGACTAAAGGAAATCCTAACTGACCAAACGAAAGAAACGTCAGGTTCCCTGAGAGTTTCCAGAAGTTGTGGTGTCAAGTTTTCGTAGTTAAGGAGCCACGAGTCGAAAGACAAATCAGGTTGAGAGTGTAGGTATTTACTGAGGACCTTTTTGGTATCGAAACTAATCTACCTGGAAACAGTAATACTCACGAAGTCGAAAGAGTAAAGGTTGTTCCCTTAGTGTTGTGATGGTAGAGTAACTCGACAAGACACTTAATTTACACTATATTCCGTAACTTAGAGATTTGACGTTCCTCTTTTACAGATTCTACGTATACGTGCACATAAACATAGGTACACAATTATCATGTCCTGATATATAGTTATCTTTGTATTTTTCGGGACCTATAATGTCACCTGACTGACTGTCGACACAGTAATTCTAGTGTATGAACGACATAGAGGGTGAAAACACGGATTGTTAACGTCCGAAGAAATCGGACGTCAGTAAGAATAGGGTGGAAACGGAACGTCCCTTCGTAAAGTAATCAAGACGAACAAGTATCTAAATTAAAGGGTAGGGATTAGTAGACACCAAGCACACCATGTGACTAAAGTCTCCCTCCGACTTGTGCTCGTTTCCTCTTAACCTCTCCCCTTACTTTTAGTTCGACACGTCTTTGATTTTTAGTGATGTCACTGTACACTGTGTGCATATGTCACCTTTTGTTAAAGAATAAATTACACATTCCATAAGTGTATTCGTACGTCAACCCCCCAAACAAACTAACGAAAAAAAAGGAAATCGTTGATCTCTCAGTAAAAAAAGACGAGTTCTGAATAGAAGGTAAATAGACGAGACAAATGATAAACTACTCCGGGACGTCCCGTCGTGACGATCTTCTGTTTGTCCCTTCCTGAGGGGACCTCTAGGTCCATGCGTCTCAAATGGGTGTACGTCAGTCTCCTCTTACAAGTCGTTCTGTGAAGTACACAAAGGTATTTCGTGTGAGGAGAGGACAACCGACCTACGGTGTAATCCAAGAGGTCTCGTGGGTCGTCACAAAGTCCTCCAAAAGTGGTGAGGTAACGGACGAAGAGTCGGACTGTTCATAAGACAGGAGTCCTTACAGCTGAAATTAACGGACTCACACGAAATCTTTGGGTGAACATAGAGGTCTAGTACTCACTAACTTGTCGAGATGTGTCGTAGAGATCCGTTTTTATCATCACCCTCTCCGGGGTCGTGGTGAGTACTCCCTCTCGTCCTCTTGTCACAAGATAGGGGGGCCGAGCGAAAGGAGTCCTGGTACGAAAAATAGTCGTCTGTCCGGTGGCCGATGGATCTGAGGTCTCACTCCTCAGATGTTGTCGAAGTAAATCCACTAATACTGACCCAGAAATCGACAGAAGGTCACTCTCCCCTACCGATCCCAGTATCATCGTTTGAAAACTTTACTATGTAGACTTTTCGTATTTCATTGAATTTTTTATCCCCTCACTTGTTTTAACACTATAAAGTATTGTCGTCACATCGTACGTTACTATGTGAGGAAGAAACGTGAATACCTTCGTTTTGGTCTTGTATATAGAGATTAGTGTATAAGGTAGGGTATCTCAACGAGAGTGTCTTTTGTCTTCCAGCTAGTAGTTTAAGTATACGGATAACTTTATTACAGTTGAGTGTTTTTTATAACAAATTGTAGTTTATCATAAAGTCCTGTATATTTGGGTCACATATGTCTGACGTATGTATCGTAACATGTCAAAAGAAATCGATAAAGGACCTCTTTATTTTCTCATAACCCTTTGCGTAGTACGTACACTACTTTATGTCGTATCTTTGTATAGTAGAACCGGAACCGAGGCTGTGTTACTCTTGTCTAAAGATTATAACAAACGAATCAAACTCGTTAATGTAGAAATCGTAGTAGTCCGAATTCCAATTTGATTTATTAGAGTAGGTTTTTTTAAAAAACACTCTCTACTAAAAACAGACAACTCGATATAGTTTCTTTGACTTAGTGACATTTCCCGGTGAAACATTACTAAGATCGTAATAGATGTCTCGGTACAAACGTTCCGGTTTACAAAAGAGGGAAACATATTTCATAAGTAACATTCACTTGGAGAAAAGTCGAAGAACTGAATATTGTATACATGTATGTTCGTGTATGTTATGAATACTATGCCCTATTTATCCCATATAATAACCGTGGGGTTTAAGTGGGATACTAGGGAAGGTTAATTAAGGGAGTGGTGGTGGTTCCCATCGAGGGCAGTTCTTACCACTTGAAGGTTTATCGTGTCGAGTGAAACCGGACAAAACTTTGAGTTAACTTAATATGTCAAACATAAAATACTTGGACCGAAGAAAGTAAGGTATAGAACGAATACTTTAAGTAGGTATAATAACGTACGGAAATAAAGGAAATACTTTTCCTCTAAATTAAAGTAACGGTCTCGATTTCCGGAACTAAATGATCCTCCTTACATTAATAATTATAATTTTTTAGATTTTAGAGTGGGTCTCTAGTCTTTACCCCCTTTTTGAGATATTCGAATGAAAAAGAAGACGAAGCTCCATAAGTTATTATATGTAATTAAATCCTTCCATGACCTACGGATGTATCCCTCGGTGAAGTGTCGTCTCAACTTACAATTTTTCGTGGTCGTCCCTTCAAGTCAAAGATAAAAACTTCCTCTCTCTAACAGGAAGTAACATCTAAAGTAGTGGAGATCGGTTTAAACAGTAAATAGTGGTAAAAGGAAGGGAGTAGTCATTTCAGAATGTGACCGGATCTTTCTCTCTGTTCTGAGGGACCGTTCAATCGAGTCTTTCCAGTCGAGAGTTTATCTCTTCTTTTTTCGTAACACTGTAGCCTCCACCCCAGTAACCTCTGATCTCTTTCACAGTTTGTAAAGGGTTTCCCCTGTTGAGTAGTATCGTCCTTGGCACCCGAGACATTAGACCGGACTTTGGGTACCTGATTGGGAGTGAGACTGAGGAGAAAGGTCGGGAGTCAAGAGTCGGATTTCCCATGAAGAATCCCTCGTGATCGGAGGATAGGACTAACCCAGTCCAGGGAGTCCTCAAGAAGGGATCGTGGGATCTGAAAAAATGTTTTAAATACTGGGGTATATATAATACAAAGGTGACAGGGAAGGTGGTCTGAAATTCAACTACTCAGTAGATCATCACACGGACCGTTTATCGTCCATAAGTAGATCATAAAGAACTTACTCACTTAATTTTTCCCCTGTCTATTATATAATGTCCATAGGAATTCTATATTTTAGGGAAAATAGGGATTTGAAAGACTAAACAAGGAAGAACCACAGGAATACAGTCCTCTCCATACAGTCAGACAGATGTGTTTGATCTTTGAGAACTCACAGTTTATTTAGGTGAAGAAAGATTTGTGTTTTACAAGGGAGTAAAGGTCCTTACACACGTAATATCCAAGGAATTTAATCTCCAGGTCGACGTGTCTTAAAACCACGGTTTTGGGTGGTTTACTTACCTTTTAGTCTTCTCGTTTGTGTAAACGGATTTTTCTTCGTATAATGGGGTAAAGTCCTTTTACCTAGGTACCTCTCATAATTTAATGTAAAATTTTTTTTTCTACACATTAAACGTATGTGGAGGAGTGTCGGTCACCCAGGTAAGTCCTCCTACATAAATGGTCTCTCGTCTCTGTTAACTTCATAACACGTAAAGTACAATTGGAGCACAAAGAAGTCTCTTTATTCTGAAAGCAGAGGAAGAAACCTGAGAATCTGAGACTCCTTTAACTGATTTTACTGGTCCTCTCGTGCAATTATGTTTCACGAACCCGAAAAAAGTTTTCACTAAGTCTACCAGTCCACTACCCAAGTCAAAAACGTCAATGTCTGTTGGTTGTACTGGTTCACTGTCAGATTAAACAGTCCATACCCTTTCAATTTTGTTAAAAATAAGACTAAACAAATATCCCCACTCAAGATCTTAACCTTTCCGGAGTATCCGACACTTAAAGAATTAGACTACTCGTAATTAATAATGACTATTAAATGTGTATTTCCATAGATATAAAGATTAATAGTTTTACGTAAGTATCATGTACAATGATGTACTATTGTTGTTAGGATATTTAGACCGTTACGATCGTCAAGGGTCTTTGAAGATCGGTCATAGGACTTTTGATTCGACTTGGCGACCACATATATAGGGAACCCTGGAATTGTGTGGTAAACGAGGATTTTGGACGAAGGTTGGATATTCAATGTGTCTCTCATAGATT
This sequence comes from Capra ibex, assembly GCA_006410555.1. NCBI lineage: Eukaryota > Metazoa > Chordata > Mammalia > Artiodactyla > Bovidae > Capra > Capra ibex. The sequence goes on along the minus strand of SJYO01016970.1, from coordinate 30,502,429 downwards.
TAATTCTTAGGAAGGTGTCAAAAAAGGTATTGGACCGGTTAATGGATTTTAAAAGTCGGTTTCCTTTAGAATGTATTTTGACAATTCACATAGTCAAATTGAGTTTCTGTTAAATTACTCGTAAAATTTAGTAAATGGTTTACCTTCCGTGAGCCGAAGTACAACTCCCATGATTCTACTTATGTTTTATCAGAAAAAGAGTTTTTTGAAATATCGGATCACTTTATCTCTGTGTTTTGACAGTTATTTTAAAGTTATATGTCTCCAAACGTGTCCTACACTACCTCGTATTTTCTCCTAATGAAGTGTAACCTAAAAGCTCATACGAAAGACCTCTTTTCTACAGTGTCAACTCAGAACCTTCCCGATTGTCCTACACCTCTCCACTCGTCCGCCAACGTCGGTTCCCCAGTGGACTTTAGTCCTGTACGTTACACTCCGTCGTGATGTTCACACCTCTCAATGTTCGTTTAGGTACCATGGGAGACTGACGTTCCCCTTCGATTATTCCACCCACAACCGGTTCAGGGTTTCCTAGAATACTCGGGACAATTCTTCAATTTGAAGTCGAACATAATTATCTACAAACCCTTTGGTGACCCTCTAAGACCTCACGCCTTCGTTGTATCAATTTACACGTTCAACCTCTCTCCTAAGACCAAGACCGATGTGGTACTTTTATGTAGACTAATTTTTATTTAAATTATTGATTCATTTTTGTCCCTGAAGGGACCATCAGGTCACCAATTCTGAAGTGGGAGGTTTCGTCGTCCACACTTAAACTAGGGACCAGTCCCTCGATTCTAGGGTGTACAGAGAACCGGTTTTTATGGTTTTGTATTTTTTGGTATAACATTTTTTAATTACTTCTAAAAATTTAATAGGTATAGTTTTGTTAAAATTTACTCATTTTTATTTTTACTTACGTAGACCCAGTCGCTGTGAGATGACTTCGTCTTAATCTCCTGTTGACATGAGTTTTGTTCTCGAACAGATGTGAGTTCGGTATAATGTCCCTATTTCTCTTCACTTAGGTAGACTCGAGCGAAGTTCGTTATTTTACTCCTGAACTTTTGATTTCTACTCACAACTTTCCTCCTTCGTCACATCAGACCCACTGTCGACTTTATGTTCTTCTTCTTGTCCAACCCAAACATTCTCGTCCTTAAGGTTGAAATTCGTACAACTTATCGTCCAACGACACTCTAAAGATTCATTGACCCACCGAGTCTGTCATTTCTTAGACGGACGTTACGTTCTCTGGTCCCAAGTTGGGGACCCAGTCCTTCTAGGGGACCTCTTCGTTTTCTGATGGGTGAGGTCTTAAGGTCATAACGGACCTCCTAAGGTACCTGTCTCCTCGGACCGTACGATGTCAGGTACCCCAACGATTCTCAGTCTGTTTTGACTCACTGATGTTAAAAGTGAAGGAGGTTGTCCTAGTGACCTATATACTCGAGTTCGAGTACATTTCAAGTTTCGGTTTAAATTCTATCTTTATGTCCTATTTCTCAGGATTCTTGTATTTTCTGTACCTGGTCTATTCACACTTGTTCATTTTACTGATGTTCTGATCTTTTTATAGTTAATACTGTGACGATTTCAGGAATGAGTCACAAAGGTTACCAGTTTTATAAGTGATTTACAAAAGTGTATATAAAATATGTTCCTTTCGGTTCTCGATTACCACCTGATTGTGACTCGGTTTGAACTCGTAGGACTTACTTTTCACTAAGAGTCGATAGAGTCTGTCTAAGTTGTCCTACGAGACAGTAATGGATGAGTACATGTATGTAACGACCTATTTCCCGTACACTCATTAACTGAGAGTATGTTTATTAAGAATGAATATACACCGATTTTACGAGTCGGTGTAAAGAATCAGGTACTCCAAGATAAATTACGTATTTTTGTACAAACCTTAGTTATCCAGAAACTCCCAAGGAAAAATTTAAAACGAGTCTACTTTTTAAGACCCACGACGAACTATTAAGGTCGTGGATACTTCGTAGTCGTTGTCCGGGGTGTCCTTCGTACTCCGGTTCCAATTTCGAGTAGATGAAGTTCTACGATGTTATAGGTTTCTTGGGTAAAAGTACCATAACGTACAGAAGACTATAAAATGACCACACGGGTCTTAGACTCTCGTCTTCCCCACGGGACCCTGATTAAAGTCAACGTCTAAACATTAAGAGTCGTAAGTTAAAGGGAATTGAAAGTGTTTTAAGTTCCAATGACGAAATCGAATAATCAGAAAACGATTAAAAAAAGTACAATTTTTTTTTTCCTCTTTACGACAAAAGGAGTTTTATGCTTTCTGTTACCACATTACCTTCAACACCCAAGGTCAAAACGACTTAATTGTTCATGTACGATTTCTTTATTGACGAGTTCTTTCGTAAACTGTTTTAAGTTGTGTATAAATACTATTTTTGGGAGGTCTTTCGTCCGTATCTTCCTTGTATGGAGTTGCATTATCTTTAGTATATATTATTTGGGTGTCGTTTGTGGTAGGTGTTGTCACTTTTTGACTTTGGTAAGGGGGATTTCAGTCCTTGTTCTGTTCCCACGGGTGAGAGTGGTGATGATAAGTTGTATCAAAACTTTCAAAATCGGCGTCGTCAGTCTCTTCTTTTTCTTTAATTTCCTTAGGTTTAACCTTTTCTTCTTCATTTTGAGAGTGACAAACGTATAGTGTCCTAGGAGATGTATCTTTTGGGATTTCTGTGACGGTCTTTTAATGATCTCGATTAGTTACTTATATCATTTCAACGTCCTATATTTTAATCATTGGTATTTAGGGAACATAAGGATATATGATTGTTACTCTTTTGTCTTTCTCTTTAATTCCTTTGTCAGGGTAAGTGGTAACGTTACTTTTCTTGTTTTATGAATGCTTATTTAGATGGATTTCTTTGTTTTCTGGATATATATCTTTGATATTTTGTGACTACTTTCTTTAGTTTCTCCTGTGTTTATCTACCTCTTTATATGGTACAAGTAACTAATCTTCTTAGTTATATCACTTTTACACATATGATGGGTTTCGTTAGATATCTAAGTTACGTTAGGGATAGTTCGATGGTTACCATAAAAAGTGTCTTGATATTGTTTATTAAAGTGTTAAACATACCTTTGTCTTTTTTGGAACTGATCGGTTTCTTTAGAACTCTTTCTTCTTACTTTGACCTCCTTAGTTGGACGGACTGAAGTCTGATATGATCTTTCGATGTCAGTAGTTCTGTCATACCATGACCTGTCTTTATATCTAGTTACCTTGTTTTGTCTTTCGGGTCTCTATTTAGGTACGTGGATACCTGTGGAATAGAAACTATTTCCTCCGTTTTTATATGTTACCTCTTTTCTGTTAAAGAAATTGTTCACCACGACCCTTTCGACCAGTTGGTGGACATTTTCTTACTTTGATCTTGCGAAAGATTGTGGTATGTGTTTTTATTTGAGTTTTACCTAATTTCTAGATTTACATTCTGATCTTTGATATTTTGAGGATCTCCTTTTGTATCCATCTTGTGAGAGACTGTATTTAGTGTCGTTCCAGGAGATACTCGGTGGAGGGTCTCATTACCTTTATTTTCGTTTTTATTCGTTTACTCTGAATTAATTTGAATTTTGGAAAATGGGTTACTTCCTTTGATATTCGTTCCACTTTTCTGTCGGAAGTCTCACCCTCTTTTATTATCGTTTACTTCGTTGACCGTTTCTTGATTAGAGTTTGTATAGGTTTGGTAAGTATCAAATTATGGTCTTTTTATTTACTTGCTTAGTTTTTTACCCGGTTTCTTGATTTATCTGTAACGAGGTTTCTTCTGTATGTCTACCTATTCTTGTGAACTTTTTTATAAGTTGTAGTGAGTAATAGTCTTTTTACGTTTAGTTTTGGTGTTACTCCATGGTAGAGTACACCTAGTCTTACCGACGATAGTTTTCAGATGTTTGTTATTTACGACCTCCCTCATACCTCTTTTCCGTTGGGAGGGTGTAACAACCACCCTTACGTTTGACCATGTCGGTGATACCTCTTGTCACACCTCTATGGAATTTTTCGACCTTTATCTTGACGGTTCCCTGGGTCGTTAGGGTGAGACCCGTATGTGTGACTCCTTTGGTCTTTACTTTCTGTGTACACATGGGGTTAAAGTAACGTCGTGACAAATGTTATCGATCCTGTACCTTCGTTGGATCTACAGGTAGCCATCTACTTACTTATTCTTTTAACACCATGTATATGTGTCACCTTATAATGATCCCTTAATTTTTAATACGTAAACTCAGTCCAGATTAGTCAACCTACTTTGACCTCGGATAATATGTCTCACTTCATTCGGTCTTCCTTTTCGTGGTTGTGTCATAGTCAAGTCAAGTCAAGTCAGTGAGTCAATACAGACTAAGACGCTGGGGTACTCAGCGTCGTGTGGTCCGGAGGGACAGGTAGTGGTTGAGGGCCTCAAGTGAGTTTGAGTACAGTAATTACGTATTTATACCTTAAATATTTCTACCATTGTTGTTGGGATATGCACTCTGTCGTTTTCTCTGTGTCTATGGTTTTGTCTGAAAACCTGAGACACCCTCATCCGCTCCCACCCTACTAAACTCTCTTCTCGTAACTTTACACATATAATGGTAAACACTTTATCTAGTGGTCAGGTTCGAGTTACGTACTTTGTCCCGTGAGTTTCGGCCACGTGATCCTGTTGGGTCTCTCTACCCTGCACCTCCTTCCACCCTACCCCCAAACCCTAACCCCTGTGTACATGTGGACACCGACTAAGTGCAGTCACATACCGTTTTTGGTGGTGTTATAACATTTCATTAATCGGAGGTTAATTTTATTTATTTAATTAAATTTTGTGTATATACAAACCTTTGATCTTTCTACCATGACTACTTGAAGAAACGTCCCTTCCTTGTCTTTTACCTGCACACCTGTGTCCCGGTCCCACACTTCCGTTCGTACCCTGATTGACCTTCTCATCGTGACTATATATATGGGATAGTACACAGTTTATCCATAATTATCAGTCACCCTTCGACGACATATCGTGTCCCTCGACTCGAGTTACGAGACACTACTGGATCTACTCTGACTCCCACTCTTTCTTTAAGTTCTCCCTCCCCTATATACATACACACATATATATACACATATATATATATATACATATATATATATATATATCGTTTAAACGAAACGACATGTCGTCTTTGATTATGTTGAAACATTAATATGAGGTTGTTTATGTTTAAAAAATTTTTCTTATCCTGATGTCGACCCTATTGATTCATATCTCATGTTCTTGTGAGTAGGACCGTTGTCGAGTTTGTGTTAGGTCTTTCATAGACGTCCCGTTTTTTTTTAGAAGGTATGGTAAACTGATCGAATACACGGAATTTGAGTAAGAACCGACTGTACAGTGGGGACCACGTAATCAGACTGGGGCATTGAACGACTTACTATGCAGTTCGGATTTAAATATAAACACATGATGAAACGTTAAAAGTTACATAAAAATATATACGATAAATCGAAAGATAGGGTTCTGAAGTGACATTCACTGTCCCGTTGATATAAACAATGTAACAATACAACCCTTTTGACTTCGAGGTTTCCTATATTACCAAACGTGTCTTAATGTACTAATTGATTACTACCTTGACCAGATCTTCGATTCGGAAGTCTGAAGATCCACTTGAAATAGAGGTGAGATGGGGTTCGAGTATGATTTCTATATACAACAACAAATCAGTGATTGAACACAGGTTGAGAAACACTGAGGTACCTGATGTCGTACTTGTCCAAAGGGACAGGAAGTGATAGAGGGTCTCAAAGAAGTTTGAGTGTAGGAAACTCTGCCACTACCATAACATAGGATGGTAGAGTTAGAGAAAACAGGGAAAGAGGAGGACGGGAGTTAGAAAGGATCGTAGTCCCAGAAAAGGTCGTTTAGAAACTTAGTCCACCGGTTTCATGACCTCGAAGTAAATGTCAGGAAGGTTTCATGAGTCCCAACTAAAGGAAATCCTAATCGACCAAACTAGAGAAACGTCAGGTTCCCTGAGAGTTCTCAGAAGAAGTTGGAAGAAATACCAGGTTGTGAGTGTCGGTATGTATCGACACTTTTTGGTATCGAAACTGATATGTTTGAAAACAACAGTTTCACTACAGAGACGAAAAATTATACGACGGATACAAACAGTATCGAAAAGAAAGTTTTTCGGTCAAGTCAAGTCAAGTCAGTGAGTCAGCACAGGTTGAGAAACGTTGGGGTACTTAGTGTCGTGCGGTCCGGGGGGACAAGTAGTGGTTGAGGACCTTAAGTGAGTCTAAGTGCAAGTAGCTCAGTCACTATGGTAGGTCGGTAGAGTAGGAGATAGCAGGGGAAGAGGAGGACGGGGGTTAGGGAGGGTCGTAGTTTCAGAAAAGGTTACTCAGTTGAGAAGCGTACTCCACCAGTTTCATGACCTCAATGTCGAAATCGTGGTAAGGAAGGTTTCTTTAGGGTCCCGACTAGAGGAAGTCTTACCTGACCAACCTAGAGGAACGTCAGGTTCCCTGAGAGTCCTCAGAAGAGGTTGTGGTGTCAAGTTTGCGTAGTTAAGAAGCCGCGAGTCGAAAGAAGTGTCAGGTTGAGAGTGTAGGTATGTACTGATTCGTAGAAAATTAAGGTACCGACGTCAGTGGTAGGTGTCACTAAAACCTCGGGTTGTTTTATTTTAGACAGTGACAAAGGTGAAAAAGGGGAAGATAAGTGGTACTTCACTCCCCTGTTCTATACTACTAGAACCAAAAAACTTACAACTTAAAATTCTGTCGAAAAAGTGTGTGTATGTGTATATGTACGTATATACATATATACATATGTGTATGTCCGTCATTTCTTAGACGGACGTTACGTCCTCTGAACTAAAGCTAGGGACCTAACCGTTTTAGGGAACTCTTCCCTTACCTGTGGGTGAGGTCATAAGACCGGACCTCTTGAGATACGTGACATATCAGGTACCCCAGTACACACTGACTCGTTTAAAGTGAAAGTATGTACGTATTTTATTTTAGTGACTCCAGAATGTGTCCGATACTTATCGTGGATCACAATACCTTGTTTCGCAAAAAGAATCCTAAGAATTGATCGACCTTGTCTACTGTTTAAACTCCTTACTTGAAACTCTGTAAGGATAAGGAAGGGGTTCTCGGGGTAAAATGGGAGCATAAAAACGGGAGGTCTAGACCCGAATTCCAAGAATTAGAATCCTACTTAGTAAAGGTCGAGAAGGATCATTCTTTTAAGGGGATCTGAAAGTATTTTGTGTTTAAAACGAAGGAGAGATTTTCAACGGGAATAAAGAGGACCTTAATAAGTAACAAGGGAGGAGATTTGATAGTCTCCTATCGAAATAAGTATGTAAAATTACAGTAGATAATAAAGTATAAAATTATAAAGTAAGTTAGGTAAAAAGGTGACCTGGTCCTCAAGGGTTCTTGTTCATGGATAAAAGTAGGAACACGTAAACGTCATGGATCTTCCCAGACCGTATACTATTTATAAGTTCTCCATAACCCAGACACCTAGACTTTTTGAAATCGGATTTCATAACCACTGTTACATGAACGAGGGAAGTGTTAGTACCTATAATTACAATTCTCTCCAGAAATCTCTTCCCAGTTATGAATTGTGTTTCATTAGTTAAAGTGTCCTACTGCATAGTCATACTGACTGTCAAACTGATAATGTCATACCCCCCTTAAGTTCTGTCACCTCACAAGGATAACAAAGAGTGTACACGTGGAAGTTTCTAGTTAAGTTGAATAAAGTTACCTGTTTATAAATGGTGTCTGTAAACCGTAAGCACTTAAGAAGGTCCGAAGAGATGTATTGGAACTTAAGTACTAAAGTTTTATAAAACCGTTCCTAAAACCAAACGAGGTCTTGATATAAGACAACTTTTTCATTGGACAAAAGAGAGGGATAGGTTCACTAGTTAAAACGATAAAAATTTAAAAATAACAGTCAATAGAATAAAGTGGAGATAAAATGTGTGTGAAATTTTTTAAGTGAACACTCGTGAACTACTATACGTTATTACTAGTGAACTATTTCTCGATTCCCGGTGGTTAGTACGACTCTACGTGTACATTTTAAGGTCCCGGGAGACCTCCAATGAACCCTTTTAAGTTTGGGTGTTTACAATTTAGACGTTTACGGTCTCCAAGTTACCAATTACTCATAGATAATGTACGTTATGTAACACCACTCCCGACGTCTCTTAGGTTACGTGTATCAACAGAGACAGGATTTGTAAGATGATTAATTAGGTCATGGAGATAGAGACAACGTGGTAAACTCGAATGTAAAAATAAATTGTCTTGTAGGATCTCTTTATCGGAGTTCCGAAGGTCAGTTTTACCGTGGAATCTAATTACGAAGTTGAAAGACAAACTGCGTAAGTGTCATATGACACTTATGACACTTAAGTATCATGTGAAAAACTAAACAAAATTTTCATAATTTTATTGTCAGTAAATTTTATACTTGTTCTCAACCTTCATACATTTATACGTGGTCTCAACCTTTATCTTGTCTTTGTCTCTATTCATCCCCGATGTCGGTTGGTCTAGTTGGTCTAAGGTCTTAATAAATGTCGTGTACAGAATGGAGTTCGAAGATAACGTTTTAGGACATGTCACCGTCGAAATTGTTGTCCTGAAATAAAGAGTGTCAAGACCTTAGAATCCTCAGATTCTAGTTCTGCGGTTATCTAAGTCAATGACCTCTCTTGGGAGAAAAACTAAGTGTACACGGTGGAAGAACGACGTAAAGTGCACCGGAAAAAAGTCACGTATGAGAACCTCTTTCTTTAGTGAGTATGGAGTATGAGAAGAATATTTCCGTGATTAGGGTAGTTTTCCCGGGATACGAGTACTGAAATAGTCTTAGATTAATAGAGAGTTTCTTGGGGGGAAAGGTTTGTAGTAATGTAACTCGTCAGATACTTACCCCCACCGTTCACAAGTCGTGTATTTTCAAACACACACCCACACACACACACACACCCACACACAAACACACATATCTTTCTTGTCGACTCAAAAAAAATAAGAACATCCTACACCCCTTTATGGACTTGGTCTGATTAAGATAATTTGGTCCCTGGACTTTATTCCGTAATTTCGTAATTTTTCTTCAATCCTTACGATACGTTTAAGGGTCTTGTAGTCAAATATACTTCGTTATATATTAAATGTGAAACCAGCCCCTCCTCCCGGATTTCCTTCGTCTCCCACCCACCCTAGCACACTGAGTCTGGAGTCGGTCCGAAGGGTTTTCAAGTATTAATCCGGACTTGAAAGAGACGTAGTGGTACCCTGTTGTCGTCTTTCTGTAGTGACACCTCTGACCGAGTTCTGTCCTTTTTGGACTCAGTTACATCTACAGAGATGTTTTGTCTGTCCTTCCTTACTTGTGTCTGTTACACTTTTCTTTAACAGTGAGTTGTACTCGAAGTTTTGATTATAATGGTCATATACTATTTATTGTTCCGATTCCCTTCTTTTAAGTTTATCTTTTACAGTTTTTACTGAAATTTTATCTATACAAAGTTTCTTTATTTTTTCAAAACATTTTATTCTTGTTTTTAACACTCTGGTTTCGTCAGTCTATCCTTAGTTCTTATTCGTCTAATCCATTTTTCTTGGTTAACCTTAAGGATCTTTGATTTTTATTATTTTTAAAGTTATATCCAATATTTACTGTGTGACCTAGATTTTACTCTTTTTTAATTAATCTTCCGTCTATACTTTCGTAAGTAGGTCCTACTTTGTGACTCTGTATTTCTTTATTTTATCTTTTCTTTTCCGTTCCGTATTATTACCGCCACTATAATTTAACGAATTGTAAATAGGATACTGAGTCGTTAAAGAAAGGATCCCACATCTCTCTTTGGGAGTATACATATATACTCTTCTGTACATACACATTTATATAAGTGTCGTTATAACTGACACTTACAAGGATAGTCTTCGTAAGAGTTATGGGTAGTTCTCCTTTCATGTATTTATGTGACCCTATATATATGTGTGTCCCCGAAGGGTCCACCGTGATCACCATTTCTTAGACGAACGGTTACGTCTACTGTGTTCTCTGGGGACCAAGGTAGGAACCTAGTCCTTTTAGAGGACCTCTTCCTTTACCGTTGGGTGAGGTCATAAGTACGGACCTTTTAAGGCATCTGTCTCCTCGGACCTCCCGATGTCAGGTACCCAAACGTTTCTCAGTCTGTGATGAATTGCTGACTCGTGAGTGAGGGAGTACAATGTGTCGTCACTTTTACTTACTTAGTCTTACCATGTTCTCTGTGACATATAGAAATTGCTTCCTCCGTTCTTGTATATTACCTCTTTTCTGTTAGAGAAATTGTTCACCACGACCCTTTTGACCAGTTGGTGAATATATTCTTACTTTGATCTTGTGAAAGATTGTGGTATGTGTTTTCATTTGAGTTTTACCTAATTTCTAGATTTGCTTTCTGGTCTTTGATATTTTGAGGATCTCCTCTTGTATCCGTTTTGTGAGAGGCTGTATTTAGTGTCGTCCTAGGAGATACTAGGTGGAGGGTCTTATGACCTTTATTTTCGTTTTTATTTGTTTACCCTGGATTAATTTGAATTTTCGAAGACATGTTGTTTCCTTCGACATTCGTTCCACTTTTCTTTCGAAAGTCTTACCCTGTTTTATTATCGTTTGCTTCGTTGACTGTTTGTTGATTAGAGTTTTTATATGTTCGTCGAGTCAAGGTCTTTTTATTTGTTGGGTTAGTTTTTTAGTCGGTTTGATTTATCTGTGAAGAGGTTTCTTCTGTATGTCTACCGATTGTTTGTGGTACTTTTCTACGAGTTGTAGTGAGTAATAGTCTCTTTACATTTAGTTTTGGTGTTACTCCACGGTAAAGTACGGTCAGTCTTACCGACACTAGGTTCTCAGATGTTCGTTATTTACGACCTCTCCCCCACCTCTTTCCCGAGAATGTGACAACCACCCTTACGTTTGATCATGTCGGTGATATCTCTTGTCACACCTCTAAGGAATTTTTTGACCTTGATCTTGACGGAATACTGGGTCGTTAGGGTGACGACACGTATGTGTGGCTCCTTTGGTCTTGACTTTCTCTGTGTACATGGGGATACAAGTAGCGTCGTGACAAATATTATCGGTCCTGTACGTTCGTTGGATCTACTGGTAGTCGTCTACTTACCTATTCTTTCGACACCATGTATATGTGTTACCTCATAATGAGCCGGTAATTCTTCTTATGTAAACTTAGTCAAGATTACTCCACCTACTTTTACCTCGGCTAATATGTCTCACTTCATTCGGTCTTTCTTTTTGTGGTCATGTCATATGATTGCGCATATATACCTTAAATCTTTCTACCATTGCTATTGGGACATACGCTCTGTCGTTTTCTCTATGTCTACATATCTTGTCAGAAAACTTGAGACACCCTCTCCCTCTCCCACCCTACTAAACCCTCTTAACGTAACTTTGTACATATTATCGTATATTCTTTACTTATCGGTCAGATCCAAGCTACGTCCTATGTCCTACGAACCCCGACCACGTGACCCTACTGGGTCTCCCTACCATAGCCCTCCCTCCACCTTCCCCCTAAGTCCTACCCCTTGTACACATATGAGTACCGCCTAAGTACAACTACATACCGTTTTGGTTATGTTATAACGTTTCATTATTATTATTATTTATGTACTATTTACCAATTTTTATTTATTTATTTTTCAAATTTTCCTTTTTTTTTTCTTTCACAATAGTCACTGTGTCCTTCTTTTATCGTGTAAAAACTCCCCACCTTTCGACTCGTTCATATCGAATGAAAATAAATATTGTGTCACAAACATCTCTTTTTCGAAAAGTCCATCTTCGTGAACTAATCAATGAACTGATAATTCATAAAATTTTATTTTTTATCTGTTTTTTTTCTGGTAGTTGATTCAACGTCAACTTATGTATTTCATAATATGTAAATCGTATTTAAAATTTTGTACCTTTCTTATGACATACGATAAATGTAGATATATACTGTAAAATTTTAATATAGTCTAACGAATCTTGAACATCAGATTATTATGGTTTCAACACCCTTTGATTAAGAGTATATGATAAACAACCTTATACTAAATCATACTGGGTGAACTCTAGTTGAACTGTTATAAATCCTTTTTACCTCTTCACGGATGGATATTGGGTAGGTAAACAAAAGGACGATATAATTAGAGTTCTTTTGGACGTTTATATGTGTCCCTTGTACGAGTTCCTAAAAGTGACTTCGTAATGAAACACGTCTTAATAAAAATGATCTTTTATACCACTCTTATAGTTTTATACCCTATTTATATGTGATTTAATTACGGAGACAAACTGAAATCACTTCTTTCCTTTTACTAGATATTTATTTTTGTATTCTTTTGATAAACATTACTAAATACAGAACTCCGTTGGGTGAAGTCATAAGAACGGACCTTTTTAAGTACCTGTCTCCTCGGACCACCCGGTGTCAGGTACCGCAGTGTTTTTCAACCTGTACTGGGTCACTGATTTGTTATTACAGAACTTTCTTTTTTTTAGACTTCTTTTGTGTTACCATACAATGGTGAACAATTTAAACCTACCATGGATTTACCGAAAGTCTCTGTCATAAAAACCACATGAAATTTTAAAAAGACAGAAAAGGGGGGTAAATATTCTTTTCAAAATATATATATATATATATATATGGAATCGAAGGACTTTAACAAGGAACCCTCGTTTTTTGAGTGACCTGAACCTTAATTTACGGACTAAATATAGGGTTCGAGAAGATGATCTATCGACACAACGGTACCGTTTAGAGGACTCAAAATGGACCTTCACATTACTGATCGAGTGTCCCCTACTAAGTTACTCTATCGGACTTAATGTCCCGGAACCTATGGTCGGTTGACCTAGTCAACGGAATTGTCACTCGGTGTCTAACGTACCGAAGTTGTTGTTTAAAAATAACGGAGTGTCAAGACCCCTGCTGTTCAGATTTTAGTTCCACAACCGTTCTGACCAGTGTAGACTCCCGATACTCTTTGTCTCGACCAGGTCTGGAGAGAAGAACCAAATATTTATCGACGGAAGAGGGAAGAGGTACAATAGAGAAGGACAGTAGAAGGGAGACGTACAGACATAGTTTTGAAGGGGAAAATATTCGTACGGTCAGGATGACCTCGTTCCGAATGGGATTAATGGAGTAAAATTGTACCAATAGAGACAGTTCTGGGATAGGAGGTTTATGTCAGTGACGACCTCTCGGTGCCGTAATTCTGAAGTCGTTTTCTTAAAGTCCTCATGTGTCAAGTTGGGTACCACGGATAACGTATATCAGTTATGAATTTTATGTAATTCTTTTTTTTATTTTTGTAATTTTTACAAAAGAAATTCTTCAAATTCGAGTAGGGGTTGATAATCATTCAGTGACAAAATAACTATAATCAAGTAACTAGTTCACAATCCTCCCCCCGACTCCTTACCGTCTTACTCCAGAGATTCAAGTCGACGAAGGGAAAGTCTACGTGATACTGTGGTCACGACCACTTGGGACCCCGGTTTGTTTTCCAACCTCGACGGCCGAAGAGTAACAGACGAGATGTAGGTCACACGAGTCCCCAACCTCCTATTCCAGTCTTTACGGTTTGAGGATTCAAACTAAACGTAGTCTCGATTAATCGAAGGGAGTAGGAAGGTACAGTAATCGGTGACCGGTAACGGTTGACTGGGTGACTTGTTGATTCCGACTATTTTTTCTTCCGTGACCGACAAATGTTTCGGAACTGAAGACTCAAGGTCTTAGATATTTGATTATCGTCTTTTTTCCGTTTACCTCCGATGGAAATAGGGTCAAGTTCATTGGGGAGAGTACAATAAAGTCTAGAGGTACTGGTATACTAATTGTGGTACTGGGGGGATTTTTTTTTTTTTTTGTTGAAATGTCTTATTTTGTCAGATGTGTACCTAAACCTAATATGTCGTCTTTTTAGTTGATCTTTACGGTACGGGACCTGAGTAATATGTCTATATCGAATCCTCCTGAGAAAAATGTGAAAAGAGAAACAATTATAGGAGTCTTATTACTGGTGTCTTGTACATATACTCTCCTGAGAAAGCCCACGTGTATTATCTTTCCGTTGAGTTAGGTGGGTTTACTCCCTAAAAACTGGAGAGTGTTAAGTTCTCAAGTCGTCAGTCGAAGTCCGTGTCGACCTAAGGCCACGAGTTTCAAGTCCGTAGACATGAGAGGGGTCGAGGATCGATGAAAGAAGTCTATACGAGGGGAGTTTCTTGTTGTGTTTCCAAATCGTCCTCGAGAGTTTAGTGTAGGATGATCAAATCGTTTTGGTCTTCTTTGTGGACTTTGGAGAAAAGATTTTGAAGGTAGTTCACAGGGTAAAAAGTACTAGTATACGGAAAGGGAGTTGGTAAGTCACATAGATTCGTATACGACCCAAGAGTAGAGGCTACAGACTAGGTACATGGTCAGATCCTCTCCTTAGTTGGTGGGGTTGGTTTACCTAAATTTACGTACTACCGACAAGATGGGGGTTTAAACCTCATAATAGTAGTCTTCCCCTTTACCGTCCGTTTTGATAATGTATCGGTAGTTTCCGAATTCAACAATAGAGTCTCTTTTTTGTATGGTAATCAGTGTTTCTCCCATTTCAGTCTTTCGTATCGTTCGAGTCATATTTGAGTAGTAGTATTGACCTTTTTCCATTTTTGGGTAAAAGATGACGTCCTCCTAGGTGTGATGTGACAGTATACCTGTTCATTAATACCATTCATCATCAATAGTAGACGTTCGGTGAGTCATCCGTACTCTTTTGTCGTTTACTTCTCACTGTGACTTTCAAAGGAATTGTGTAGGGGTCGGTCGTTATTTTTAGTGTGGTTTCCGAAGTTAAAAACTTCTGGCCGTCTTTGTTCCACGATAGTGGTAGGTAAGGTAATATTAATTTAATAATTCTTTTTACTATATACGACGGAAAGATCCGGAGAGGTAGGTTCCCTTATTGAGGAAGACATGTACAGTAATTAATTAAACAACATTGTTAATCAAAGTTACGAGGACACTCGGGACGATTAGAGAGTGCCCCCATTTTACCCCGTGAACGTATTCTCGACACGAAGACCCTCCGTACTTATAGGTCGGAGTCATTACTGAAAACCTAGTTCTATTTAAGGGAGTGGGGTTTCTGATAAATGTATCTCAAGTTTTCGGATGCTTTGTCTTCTATTGGAGTGATCCACACGAAAAAGCTGACGGTTAAGCCCGTCGAGAGGACAACCTTTGAACCGGAGGAACGTACTACACAGGTCGACTTTTCAACCGGTATTCTTATTTCGTAAAAGATAATATGTCTCACTTTATTCAGTCTTCCTTTTTGTGGTTATGTCATATAATTGTGTATATATACCTTGAATCTTTCTACCATTACTACTGGGATATAACACTCTGTCGTTTTCTCTGTGTCTACATTTCTTGTCTGAAAACCTGAGACACCCTCTTCCGTTCCCACTCTACTACACTCTCTTATCGTAACTTTGTACATATAATAGTATACACTTTGTCTAGTGGTCAGGTCCAAACTACACACTCTATCCCACGAGTCCCGACCACGTGACCCTACTGGGACTCCCTACCCTACCCCTCCCTCCCGCCTCCCCCCAAGTCCACCCCTTGTGTAATGTGGGTACCGACTAAGTACAGTTGCATACCGTTTTTGGTGTTGTTATGACATTTCATTAATCGGAGGTTCATTTAGTTAATTAAAAAATTTTTTCTTATTTCGTAAAAAACGAGGGTAACATTGTGAGGCAACGACGACGATTCAGCGAAGTCAGCACAGGCTGAGACACACTGGGGTATCTGCCGTCGGATGGTCCGAGGCGGCTGGGACTCTAAGAGGTCCGTTCTTGTGACCTCACCCGACGGTAAAGGAAGAGGTTACGTACCTTCACTTTTCACTTTTCACTTCAGCGAGTCAGTACAGACTGAGAATCGCTGGAGTGCCTGACGTCGGGTGGTCAGAGGAGACAGGTACCCTAAAAGGTCCGTTCTCCGGACCTCACCCAACGGTAACGGAAGAGGTCTAACATTGTGATATGAATTAGTATTAATTTCTGTCACAGTGAGACATGAATAACGTTTAATTAAGACAACCAGGTTTATTGGGTTTTATTAAATTCAAAGTGTACATCGATCTGACTTACGTAATAGACCTTATACGTTTCCTGTAAGGAAATCTCTCGTAAAAAAAAATCCTTAATTTATTTATTTCCCAAGTGGTATACGTGTTGGACTCTGTATCGAACGTCGTAAATCGTTCCAATCTAATAGTTCAAAGTAATAAACTATGTAAAAAGTCCGAACGTTGTCTCAGCGTTTCTTAACTACCCTCGTCGTTTAAGTAAAATTTTGGCCAAATAGTGAAGTAGTCCATAAGTAAATTCGTCTTAGGTGTCGGATTGACCTAGAGAAACCGGGGTACACTGTACAAAAAGGTTTACCTTACTATTATTCATATCTCTACATTATACATCAATTTCGGTAAGGTAGAGGTACTCCGTGGGCCTATAAGTTTCCTTCTTTAATGAAAGTAAGAGTTCGGTGATAAGTGATCTCCTAGTTACTGGTCGACAAATTCCCGGAACGATTTTTCTTTAGATCTCTACGGTGTCAGGAAAACCAAGAATCACTTACTCCGATTGTCGATGTAAAATCTCTTTAGTAGTATCCTCTAAATCAAAGGTCACTCTTTTTTAATATTTAACTCACAATTTATTTGATAATATTATGTAAAAGAATCTCGACGATTTGGTCTAGTTTATCCCTTTACCGTACTTTAATCAATTCTTCTATTTTAATATTAAGTTTTTTATGGTAATCCTTTAAAGTTGGATCAAGTTTAAAGGTCTCGTACCATTATGTGTGTCCATTATACATGTGGTTTCAGATGTTACAGGTTGTGGAGTAGACTTTACTTCCAACAATCAAACGACTTAAGAATATCTTACAGAAAATATATTTCTTTAGATAGTACTAGAGACGGTTTTAAAATGGAGTTTTATAATTAGTGACCAAAAGGTATATATATAACTGAAAAAAATTTTATATTTTTAGACATCCACCATTTTGCCATACACGTTAACAAAGTATATGGTTTCTGAAGAATCAATTATCTAGAGTATGTGATAGTCGTAACCTTATAGTATCCGTGTTATTTACTACATATTTTACATACTTTTGGGAACAATGACTATTGTGGTATAACTTCTTGTATCAATTCTAAACGATGAGGGTTGGGTGGCAGATCTGGTGACCAAGAGTTGAACTGATATGAAATCTTAATGGACCTTTTGAACATTTTATGGGAGACGGGTCCTACTAATTTAGTCTTCTGAGTACTTCCTGAACGTGGTCCTTAATCAGCAAAATTTGGGGGAGGTCCACGAAATGCGTACGGGGGTTGTAACTCTTAGTAACCAAATTTCGTCACAAAGAGTTTCATCCCAGGGACCTCGTCGTCGGAGTCGTAGTGGATCCTAGGACAACCTTTGCGTTTAGATCCAGTCTGGAGGATTTACTCTTGGGGACCCCTCTACCCGTCACCCTGTCTGTTAGGTCCACTAAGACTACTTCAAACTCTTAGTGGTTAAACTTCGAACTTTGTCTCTTTCAGACCGAGACGTGTCGACTGTGTGAATGGACCTTGACAGTGGAGAGTGGTCGGTCATTACCTTTCACGTCTTTTGGTCCCCATCTAGGTCCGAAACTCCTCGAACTCTAGTTGTGTTAAAGTTCTAGAGAAAACTCCTTTTTTTTTTTTTTCTCTCTATACTTCATTTATAAGGAAATGTCAGTTTTTTTATTGTTTTAATTGTTTTTACATCACGATTGTTCATAGTTTGATGTCCTGTTGTATTATGAAAGTAATTAAATAAAGTATCCTGAGAATTAGGAGAAAAGAGGTTAAAAAGTAATTTATGAGAAACCAACAGAAAAACATCCTATTATTAACTTATTAACATTATAAAAGATATCTCCATTTTTACTATTAAGTAAGAAAAGGATCTTACTGTAAATTTTTTTTTTTTTTTGACTCTCAAATCTATCCACAGAAGTCCGAACTTAAGCCCTTTTAGAGACAGTTCAAAGTAGGTGTAAACTCTACATCCTAAAATCCTGTAAAATTCATAAAATAACGTCGTTGATTGGAATTTATGAGAAACTTCTCAGAGATTAGTCCCGGAACCTTCATCAGACACGTTTCCTCGTTAGATTACGAAAATAATGAAGTACAATTTAGATGAAACATGTCTGAAAAGGTCAATCGGGTGGTGGATCCGTTGAGTAAGATGAAGACACCCCACTTCCATGACCATGTCTCCCGACCTTTCAAATCCCCTTTAGGAACAAGGGGACTTTCTCTCTTCTCATCGGAAACACCAATGGGTACATAACTCTTTACGTACGTCAGATGAGTCTAGTGTACTGGTCTGAGGGTAGGGAGATAAGGAGATTTTTCACACTACGAAGTAGTAGACTTTGACTGTTCCGGGACGCCCCAGATCACATTAAAACATTTATTACTTAACTCCGGTTCTACAGAGGATACAACTCGTGGTTTCGGACGAAGGATGAAACACTCCCAACTGACAAGTTTTGATCTCATGAGTTCTGGGAGTTGTCTTTAGAGGACACACTCTTGATAGTGCCCCTCTCGATAGTGTCAAGTTTTACCCAAAACTAAGACCGAATGAGGGTCTACTCTCATTTCTCTACCCTTATGGTCTGGTGGACTGGACGGAGAACTCTTTGGACATACGTCCAGTCCTTCGTTGTCAATCTTGACCTGTACCTTGTTGTCTGACCAAGGTTTATCCTTTTTCTCATGTAGTTCCGACATATAACAGTTGGACGAATAAATTGAATCTACGTCTTATATAGTACTCTTTACGACCCGACCTCCTTCGTGTTCGTCCTTAGTTCTAACGGCCCTCTTTATAGTTATTAGAGTCTATCCGTCTACTGTGGTGGGAATACCGTCTTTCACTTCTCCTTGATTTTTCGGAGAACTACCTTCACTTTCTCCTCTCACTTTTTCAACTGAATTTCGAGTTGTAAGTCTTTTGATTCTAGTACCGTAGACCAGGGTAGTGAAGTACCGTTTATCTACCTCTTTGTCACCTTTATCACTGTCTAAAAAAAAAAAAAAACCGAGATTATAGTGACGTCTACCACTGACGTCGGTACTTTAATTTTCTACGAACGAGGAACCTTCTTTTCAATACTGGTTAGATCTGTCATATAAGATTTCGTCTCTGTAATGAAACGGTTGTTTCAAGACAGATCAATTTCTGGTGTACCAAAAAGGTCACCAGTACATACCTTCACTCTCAACCTGAGATTTCTTTCGACTCACGGTTTCTTAACTACGAAAACTTGATACCACAACCTCTCAGGGAACCTGACGTTACCCTAGGTTGACCAGGTAGGATTTCCTCTAGTCAGGACCCACAAGTAACCACCTGACTACGACTTCGACTTTGAGGTTATGAAACCGGTGGACTACGCTTCTTGATTGAGTAAACTTTTCTGGGACTACGACCCTCCCTAACCCCCGTCCTCCTCTTTCCCTGCTGTCTCTTACTCTACGAACCTACCGTAGTGGCTGAGTTACCTGTACCCAAACTCATTTGAGACCCTCAACCACTACCTGTCCCTCCGGACCGCACGAGGTCAAGTGTCCCAGTGTTTCTCAACCTGTGCTGACTCGATGACTTGACTTGAATGAGAGTCTACTTGTCCTGTACCCTACCTGTCCCCTGTTTCTATGTTTGTGACTATGTTTCCTTATCGTACCGAAGGAAACAGTGGTGAAGGGGGAGGGGGTCCCACGATGATCGACTCTGTGTCAGTTGATTGATGGTGAAGTTTCCTCGAGTTTGACACACACCCGAACGTCAGAGAATGTGGGAGAGGGTAAAATCGTGGTTTTGTGTGGATAAACGATATATTTTTTTGTTCAGACGGTGAATTTCCTTGTATACAGGTCAAGGTCAAGAATTTTGAGGACGACCCGGTCGTGACTCTGTAGAGAGGAATGTGCATAAACAAGATACGTGAACCCCCAAAAGGTAAAGTTAGGTCAGTCCTCGTCTTTTGTCTTGTGTGTCGTCTACGGACTGTTTATAAACATCCTACTTACCTACCTACCGAATCGATGATAAAATGTCCTATTCTATCATACACTATTTATGTATGTACTCTTTGTTCTTTCATACATGAACCATGTCTCAAAAGAAAATTCGACTATAAATTATTCATCGACGGTTTTACTTGTGGACAAATGTTCGACAGAGAATATTCATAAGTAGACGACTGTCCGATTTATCTTTTCACTTGTATAGACCAACCCCTTCAGTTCTTATTGAATTACTTCACCTACCGTAAGACCTACCTAGAACTTACTTAAACTGTCTACTGTATAAAGTCCTCCTATAAGGTCTACCTCCCTCGGAGTAATCGTCTTCTGTGTCTTTATCCTTTCGTACTCCACACAAACCTCTTCTCGTCATCATGTCAAATTGACGTCACATCCTTCGGACCTCACCCCTCCTTTACACGAATTTGAAACCTAGATCTCCCAGGTAGACCTCTTAACCCCAAAGAAAATCATCCTTACACCGGGGTGTCTTTCCACACTCCTCCTCTCACGATATAGTCTTGACTTGTAGATCTTTTACTTAGACGGTTTCCTCATAGTACTAGATCCTTTCTCACTGGTGTCTAGGTACTCCAGACCATCAAATAATTTCGTTACTAGGTTCACGTTTCCTTGTTTGGAAGTAATCCTGTCGTCGAGACCTTTATTTCTCCCTTACTTAGACTTCTTGTTCCATCTCCTTCGAAAACGGTTTTCAGAGTTCCCTCTCTTAGACACTAGTCCCCTGTTACCCTCTCATCCCTACCCCTTCTCAACGGGTTCTTTCGACACGTCAAACTTTAAACCTTAGTAACATCACTTTGAATAACTTTTATATGATGCATTAAAGGTTCACAACTGGGACCTCTGACCGGGTTATCTAGTGACCTACTTGTCCAGACCTGAAACTTCAGTGGATGTTTGGATTCGGACACAAGATACTTCTGTTCGACACAGACAAAAGGAGTGACAACTTATGAATTATATTTTGGACCATTGATAATTCTTATAACTGACTTCTTTATAAACCCACCCCTTTCCCCTCTACAGTCAGTCTCTTATGTTTGAAGGTTGACGTCCTTCTTACTCAAGATCCCGAGATTATATGTCATATCACTGACATCTATTGTTGTGATATAATGTGTGAACTTTTAATAATACTCTCATCCGGAATTTAAAAGAGTGGTGTGTGTTTTTTCTTTACCGTTACAGTACACTAAGTCCACAATTCACCGATAGTAGAACGTATAAGTTGGCATAGTCTAATTGTGTGACATGTGGAGTTTGAATGTGTTACAGTATTCAGTTAATGTAGAATTACTTAGACCCCTTTACGGTCCTCGGTCGCACTCCTTGAGGCGGGTACCGTTTCCAGTACTCCTTCCTCCGAAGGCGTATGTGTTTCCGTCCTAGCTTGGAGTCCTTTGGCGGGGGGACGGGGGCAAGGGCTCGTAGATGGGGGTTTTGGTCTCAGATGGATGAAATGACAAAATACGAGAGTGGATGTGGAGACTGAAATACCCCCCGACAAAGGGTGGCCAAGAGAGTCTCTTCCTCATTTGAACGTCGAGGTCAGTTAGTTTTAAGGACCCGCACTGTTCCCACAGAGTCCAGTTTGGAGAGACTACCGTCTGATCGAACACACTGATGGAGAGTTGGTATTTGTCGTGTCTCTCAAACCTCATAAAACTTTTAGAATTAGTCGTATCCCGTAATTCAGGTGGACACATTAAGTATACTTGTAATTCAAAGGATCTTAGCAATTGTTTCTCTTTTTGTATTTCTCTCCCATCTGTTCGATTTTATCTTATTCATTTTAGTAAAAGACCTATCTCAAGTGTGACGTCGTCGACAGTCAGGGCGGCCCTGGAGCTACAAATAGAACGGAGAGGACGGACGCCGGTTCGCTCGTGTCTGCGACCGCCCGGGGCCGTCGGTCCGACCGGGACGGGTGCCGAGGCCGTACGCCGACCGACAAGGCACGTAACCTCCGCCGTCCCCGTCTCCTCACGGGAAGATTCGTTACCGCTTAGTCAGACAGGTCCTAGGTTTGACCACTTAGACGCAGGATACCTTTTTATGTTCGTGTAGGAACTGGCGATCAATTGTTACCGAGCCCTGGAAAGGTAACAGGCCTCTCCTCCAGGAAGGTAAAATGGTTGTCGAAACGTAAAACATAATGTTTCTCTCGTACAACATTTTAGACTACCCCTCTTAATATGAATTTGAAGGGAAGAAAATCAAAAACTTGATTGTTTCGTACACTCCCATTTACTACGTTTTAAACTGGTGTTATCCCTTTTAAAAACAACCTATTTTCCTACTTCTAATATCGACTTGGTTTCCTTTCCAATCCTATCGTTTCATATTACTACAGTTTTAATCCCTAGTTTATGTCTTAGAAGTCAAGTCAAGTCAACGAGTTAGTACAGGTTGAGAAACGCTGGAGTACTTGCCGTCGTAAGGTCCGCAGGGACAGGTAGTGGTTGAGGGCCTCAAATGGGTTTGAGTACAGGTAACTCAGTCACTACGGTAGGTTAGTAGAGTAGGAGACAGTAGGGGAAGAGAAGGACGGGAGTTAGAAAGGGTCGTAGTCTCAGAAAAGGTTACTCAGTCGAGAAGCCTAGTCCACCGGTTTCATAACCTCAAAGTCGAAGTCGTAGTCAGGTGTTTACTTGTGGGTCCTGACTAGAGGAAAACCTACCTGACCAACCTAGAGGAACGTCAGGTTCCCTGAGAGTTCTCAGAAGAGGTTGTGGTGTCAAGTTTTCGTAGTTAAGAAGTCACGAGTCGAAAGCAATATCAGGTTGAGAGTGAAGGTATGTACTGATGACCTTTTTGGTATCGGAGTCTTAGAATTTATTGCGTTTAATATGAAACGTTCTCCTTCTTTTGGTAGATTTTGGTCACCGTAATGATGATACATCCTATATCTTTTTATAGATTGTGAATCGTATTCGTCCAATATTGTGTATTCGAATGTCCAAGGACCTTTTATTCTTTCTTAAACAAGCATCCTATAAACACCAGGGTCCTCGTTCTTTTTTTTTTCGTTGAATTTTTTTTTTTCGTGGTTGAAGACTTCAATAATAAATCTTTTCCTATGCCTTCTAATTCAGAAGACCCCTTCACCCTACATACTTTTAGAACTGTAATCTCAGTAAAAAAAAAATTATTCAGTTTGGACAACAAGGTGTCAAATTTTGCCAGGGACAATTTGTCAAATTTTACTGAAGGACAATATGGATCCTTTTTAGGTTTGGGGAATTGTAACGGATGTACCAGGTCGTCATAGAAAGTGACGGTTATGAAGAGGACGGGGTACAATACAGAGGTAGAGGAGGTTGGTGACTGGACGGATTGTGTGGTCGGTAGAAGTCAAAGGGGATTGACTTATCAAAAGGAATAAAGAGAAACACTAACTTTCCCGAAGTTGGAGGTGAAACAACGGGGCGGATGACCGAGAAAGATCAGTTACATACAAGTAAGAAGATAGAATCAAGTTTGTAGTAAAGAAACCCCTACCAAAAACGAAGAGGTATCAAACATAATCTAAGAGGACAATATTGATAATCTCAAAGGTCAAAGAAGTGAAACATCGGAAATAATATCAAATATTAATTTTAAAACAAAGTAAAATTAATGGGAAGAAACGTTTAATTGGTAGTAGAGGTGACCCTATCACAGTCGAAACCAAGTGAAAATATGAGGGTTGTAGATCGACTCACTGACCGGATATTGTTACGATACGTTTTTTAAAATTTTATCGTCGTCGAGGATTGAAAGAGTGTGTATATTATACGTAAAAGATTCAGGGTCTATAACAAATTTGTGAACGTACCCGGCTTCCGTTATGTTACATCACATTTTTTGTACCTAAACATTTGGCCATTGGACCCAAGTTTGGAGTCGAAAGTAAAGTCAGTCAAGTCATGTCAGCGAGTCAGTACAGACTGAGAAACACTGGGGTACTTAGCGTCGTACGGTCCGGAGGGACAGGTAGTGGTTGAGGGCCTCAAGTGAGTCTGAGTGCAGGTAGTTCAGTCACTACGGTAAGTCGGTAGAGTAGGATCCAACAGGGGAAGAGGAGGACGGGGGCCAGGGAGGGTCGTAGTCTCAGAAAAGGTTTCTCAGTTGAGAAACGTACTCCACCGGTTTCATAACCTCAAAGTCGAAATCGTAGTAAGGAAGGTTTCTTTAGGGTCCCGACTAGAGGAAGTCTTACCTGACCTACCTAGAGGAACGTCAGGTTCCCTGAGAGTTCTCAGAAGAGGTTCTGGTGTCAAGTTTCGTAGTTATGAAGCCGTGAGTCGAAAGAAGTGTCAGGTTGAGAGTGTAGGTATGTACTGGTGACCTTTTTGGTATCGGAACTGATCTACCTGGAAAAAACCGTTTCATTACAGAGACGGAAAGTTATACGATACATCAAACCAGTATTGAAAAGAAGGTTCCCCATTTGTAGAAAATTAAAGTACCGATCTCAGTGGTAGACGTCACTAAAACCTCGGGGGTTTTTATTTTAGACTGTACCAAAGGTGACAAAGGGGTACATAAAGGGTACTTCACTACCCTGGTCTATGGTACTAGAAGCAAAAGACTTACAACTCGAAATTCGATTGAAAAAGTGAGTAGTGAAAGTGAAAGTAGTTCTCCGAAAAATCAAGGAGAAGTGAAAGACGGTATTTCCACCACAGTAGACGTAGAGACTCTAATAACTATAAAGAGGGTCGTTAGAACTAAGGTCGAACACGAAGAAGGTCGGGTCGTAAAGAGTACTACATGAGACGTAGATTCAATTTATTCGTCCCACTATTATATGTCGGAATTGTATGAGGAAAAGGATAAACCTTTGTCAGACAACGAGGTACAGGTCAAGATTGTCAACGAAGGACTGGACGTATGTCCAAAGAGTTCTCCGTCCAGTCCACCAGACCATAAGGGTAGAGAAAGTCTTAAAAGGTGTCAAATAACACTAGGTGTGTCAGTTTCCGAAACCATATCAGTTATTTCGTCTTTATCTACAAAAAGACCTTGAGAGAATGAAAAGGCTACTAGGTCGTCTACAACCGTTAAACTAGAGACCAAGGAGACGGAAAAGATTTTGGTCGAACTTGTAGTCCCTCAAGTGTCAAGTGTATAACGACTTCGGACCGAACCTCTTGAAACTCGTAATGAAATGATCGCACACTCTACTCACGTTAACACGTTATCAAACTCGTAAGAAACCGTAACGGAAAGAAACTCTAACCTTACTTTTGACTGGAAAAGGTCAGGACACCGGTGACGACTCAAAAGGTTTAAACGACCGTATAACTCACGTCGTGAAAGTGTCGTAGTAGAAAGTCCTAAACTTTATCAAGTTGACTTTAAGGTAATGGTGGTGATCGAAACAAACATCACTACGAAAGATTCCGGGTGAAATGAAGTGTAAGGTCCTAACGAGATCCACTCACTAGTGTGGTAGCACTAATAGACCCAGTACTTCTAGAAAAAATATGTCAAGACAGAACGGAGGAGAGGAATTATAGAAGTGAAGACAATCCAGGTATTGTAAAGACAGGAAATAGCTCGGGTAGAAACGTACTTTACAAGGGAACCATAGAGGTTAAAAGAACTTCTCTAGAGATCAGAAAGGGTAAGAGAACAAAAGGAAATAAAGAAACGTAACTAACGACTCCTTCCGAAAGAATAGAGAAGAACGATAAGAAACCTTGAGACGTAAGTCTACGAATATAGAAAGGAAAGGAGGAAACGAAAAGTGGAGAGAAGAAAAGTGTCGATAAATATTCCTGAGGAGTCTGTCGGTAAAACGAAAAAACGTAAAGAAAAGGTACCCCTGACAGAACTAGGGACAGACGACATGTTACAGTGCTTGGAGTCAGGTATCAAGTAGTCCGTGAGATAGATAGTCTAGATCCGGGAATTTAGATAAAGAGTGAAGGTGACATATTAGTATTCCCTAAACTAAATCCAGTATGGACTTACCAGATCACCAAAAGGGATGAAAGAAGTTAAATTCAGACTTAAACCGTTATTCCTCAAGTACTAGACTCGGTGTCAGTCGAGGAACAGAAAAAAAACAACAACTGATATATCTCGAAGAGGTAGAAACCGACGTTTCTTATATTAGTTAGACTAAAGTCACCACTGGTAGACCACTACAGGTACACATCTCGGAAGAGAAGACAACAACCTTCTCCCACAAACGATACTGATCACGTAAAAGAACCGTTTTGAGATAATCAGAAACGGGACGAAGTAAGGCGTAAGGTTCCGGTTTAAACGGATAATGAGGTCCACAAAGAACTGAAGGATGAGAACGTAAGGTCAGGGGATATTACTTTTCCTGTAGAAACCCCCACAATCAAGATTTTCCAGAACATCCAGAAGTATCTTGACAAGTTGAAGTCGAAGAAGTCGTAATGACCAACCCGTATCTGAACCTAATGACACTATAACTTACCAAACGGAACCTTTACTTCTCTAGTAAGGGAGTAAAAACTCTAACGTAGGTTCATGACATAAAGCCTGAGAAAACAACTGGTACTACCGATGAGGTAAAGAAGACTCCCTAAGGACGGGCGTCATCATCTATATTACCACTATACTCAATTTAAGTGGGTAAGGTCAGGTAAAATCAAGCGACTAAGGATCTTACAGTTGTAAGTAAGAACGGTAGAAAACAAACTGGTGAAGTTTAAACGGAACTAAGTACCGGGACTGAAAATCCAAATAGTAAATAATTTTCACACTCCAGTCCTTTTGATCATTCAAGAGACATGGACTCAAAGAGGTAATTAGTTTACCTCTATTCCATGTCAACATACCACTCATCCAGTGACTGTTTGTCTCTATAACTTATGGATAGGTTAGAAAATTTCGACGTCCCGACCTTTGGTTTGGGTCCGTTGGACTTAGACGATAATTGGTGATACATTACGATCACCATTTCTTGGGAGGACGGTTAAGTCCATTTGGATTCTCTACGTCCAAGTCAGGGACCCAACCCTTCTAGGGGACGTTCTCACTTGTCCGTTGGGTGAGGCCATAAGAACGGACCTCTTAGGGTACCTGTCTCCTCGGACCGTCCGACGTCAGGTATCCCAGTGTGTTTCAGTTTGTGTTGATTTCGTTGAAATGTGTGTTTAAATATTATGTGTATAATATATACTTTTATGAATAGAGATACTATCCGTCTCTGTAGGTCTTGGTGGATATTGATAGGGAGTGTGGAACAGAAAAGACAACAACACGATGTGTCGTACGTCCTAGAATCAAGGGACTGGTCCCTAGTTTGGACACGGGGGACGACCCTTTCGTGCGTCAGAATTGGTGACCTGGTAGTTTCTTCAGGGACGGGGGAGGAAAAAGAAGTTTCGTCATTAATCCGGTATTCCGGACCTGGGTACTATTTTACAGGGTCACTTGAACCTGGTTCTAATGGAAAAGATGGTTAAGGTCTCAGTTTTGATCTTCTCCCTTTGGGAGACGATGTTCAAGGGACCTCATCTGATCATTGTTTATACCGACGTGAGTACAGAACGAAAATTCATCCGGTAGTGAAGTGATTGTCTAAAGTTCACAGAAAGGAAACATGTATGTATGGTTTACGAAGTAAAATATAAATACTGAATTATGTACTTTCCAATGTGTTTTAGAAACAGGTTACTAGGAACTACTGTTTCGTAAGTACTGGGTTAGGAAAAGGTCTGGATTACTATAAAGCGAGGTCGTCGGAGTACGACATAGAGTATACTTTGTTTATTCCGTGAGTACGTATTTTAATTATATCATTCGATAGATCCGTCACTATTTAAACCCTTCCTTTACCCGGGAGTATTAGTGAAGTAGGGAGAACTTTCGTCTAAAGGAGATTTTGGAACTCAGTGGATGTAGAACTGAACATTCCGAGAAAACCTTTAATACGGTAGTAGGGGTACTTTGGGTTATCCCGTACAACGTCAGTTCCACCTTTATTTTCACGTCACTTCGACAACTCCTCTACGAATCTTTATACTGGTGAACTAAAATACACCTTTCCACTAACTAGAGATTCGTGACTCTTCTCGAAAGTCGAACGGGAGACGATAATTCAATAGGAGTGGTACGACGAGGAAAGACAAGTGGACACAATTACCCAGGACTCAAGAGAACAAAATACATCCCTTTGACTTCCAACTAATATCAGTTGGAACCTTTGAGACTAGTCGTCTTCATAGTATTCAGAGTAACACCTTCTCCTCCCAACGGACTGAAAGAAATATTAGTGATTTTTTCGTGGAGACGAAGACTTTCGTACTTTGAATACTCCTGTAAGTCTTTATTTTGGACACACAGGACCCTTGTGTGTACAGAATCAGTGGGTGTGTTACTGGAATGACAACTCCAAACTTTGTTTGAAACTTTCATCCAAAACGTGAGACTTTTGACTTACCATGACATGAGTTTTTAAGTATAAATCTTCAGACCTTCTTGTTTCCTCCATCGGTGACGATGTTCCAAGGGTAATCTGGACTCTTCCTTTCCTTCCCAAACGAGATAAATCCCTCATGTAACTATTAAACGACATACACAGTACATTATGAACTCATCGTAGACTCTTTTCATTTCCTAAGTCCAACTTTACTATGACTCCTACTACGACCAAAATGAAGTGGTCCGAGTTTTGTAGACAATATCTACAGTCCACGGACGTTACTAAAAAAAAAAAAAGTGACGTTGAGGTCATCAGTCTCGTTCAAAAGTCTTACGTACACGGAGTGCAGTGATGACGTGTGTGTCATTTAATGTCTTCACTTACACAAACTACCTAAGTAAAACTGAAACAACAAATAACACAGTAAAATTTCTTTTAATTTTAGTTTGTCATCGAAAGTTCAAAGGGTAAGGTTTACCCCTTGAACGATTGTAAAATGGAGAACGTACTCCTCCAGGAGTTGGTCTCACTTTCACTTTCACTTTCAGCGAGTCAGCACAGTCTGAGAAACACTGGGGTACTTGATATGTCATGTACCTTAAGAGGTCCCGTCTTGTGATCTCATCCGTCGGAAAGGGAAGAGGTTCCCTAGAAGGGTCAAGTCCCTAATTTGAGTCCACAGGGTGTAACGTACGTCTAAGAAATGGTCGACTCGGTGTTCAGTTGGTCTTATCAAATGTATGATTTACTTATTGCACTCAGACATACCTTTTATTTTCCGTTCGATGGTGTGTGGAGCTCCCCTAAGGTTCCACGTCTTTGCACTAGAACAAAGACATATCGGTTTCATAATTACAATTATCACTCAAGTCACATGAACGAATCGTTCGTTGGGAAGAGGGGTCTCACAAGAGCACCGTGACTGTCATGGGGGGCCAAGACGAAGACAAAGGACTGAAACTTTAGACAATCGTAAAAGAACGTCTAAGGAGAAAAAGAGTATCCAGTCTTCCTCGGGTCTGAGTCGGAGATAACTTTATGTAGAAAAGTACCAATGTGTTGTTAAACGGAAGGAGGTAGGAGGGAGATATTTTCCAAGAAAAGGAAGATAAAGAGGGTAGGAACATAATACGACTTAATATATTAAAGGTTATCATTGTTATGATCTAGGAACTTAATACCCTCGATCCAAATTAATTTACAATTGATTTTGTATCATAAAATTCACGTGTGTGCTTCAAGGGTCTTTTTACGTTAGGTGGTCTTTTTTTTGGACATAAGATGAACAGTACTAGATAAAAGAGAAAGTACTCGTGTCAAAGTATGGAGGGTGAAGACAAAATCATCATGTGTAGAAAATTTTAAACCTTTTTTATACACTCGTTTATAATATTAATGCTATTTATTTCTGAAAACTACTCTCATTTTCTCCTCTCACTTTTTCAACTGAATTTCGAGTTGTAAGTCTTTTGCTTCTAGTACCGTAGGCCAGGGTAGTTAAGTACCTTTTATGTACCCCTTTGTTACCTTTGTCACAGTCTGAAATAAAAACTCCCGAGGTTTTAGTGACGTCTACCACTGACGTCGGCACTTTAATTTTCTGTGAATGAGGAACCTTCTTCTCAATACTAGTTGGATCTATCGTATAAGTTTTCGTCTCCGTAATGAAAAGGTTGTTTCCAGGTAGATCAGTTCCGATACCAAAAGGGTCACCAGTACATACCTACACTCTCAACCTGACACTTCTTCCGACTCGTGGTTTCTTAACTACGAAAACTTGACACCACAACCTCTTCTGAGAACTCCCAGTGAACCTGACGTTCCTCTAGGATGGTCAGGTAAGACTTCCTCTAGTTGGGACCCTAAAGAAACCTTCCTTACTACGATTTCGACTTTGAGGTTATGAAACCGGTGGAGTACGTTTCTCGACTGAGTAACCTTTTCTGAAACTACGACCCTCCCTAACCCCCGTCCTCCTCTTCCCCTGCTATCTCCTACTCTACCGACCTACCGTAGTGACTGAACTACTTGTACTTAGACTCACTTGAGGTCCTCAACCACTACTTGTCCCTCCGGACCGCACGACACTAAGTACCCCAGTGTTTCTCAGCCTGTGCTGACTCACTGACTTGACTTGACTTAACTTGACTTATACTCTGTCGAACAAGTCTTACCATCTGGAATACACAATGTTAAAGACAAAGAAACATTTCGTAAAGTTACTTGGTGTCAATTCTACTAGGGTAAAGTATGTGACATTTATTTAGTAAGATTTTTCGATGAGGATGTGTACTCGTAACGGTGT
This sequence comes from Capra ibex, assembly GCA_006410555.1. Lineage (NCBI taxonomy): Eukaryota > Metazoa > Chordata > Mammalia > Artiodactyla > Bovidae > Capra > Capra ibex. The sequence goes on along the minus strand of SJYO01016970.1, from coordinate 30,471,394 downwards.
CGTATGCATCCCAGTAAACCCCTAATGTTCTCTGACTTAGTCAAAGAATCGTAGACAAAACCCAAGAACTTTCTACTGGTCTAGAGACACGTTTTATCTGTGTTTCTAAAAGACGCATTTTTATGTCCTACAAGAGGATAGAGTAAGTTTTGGACGATTGTTCCTAGTAACGATCTTGTTGTTAGTAACATTTAAGTGAATTTAGATGTAGTAAGAAAGGAAGAGGGGTCATTGACGTAGAATACCGTCCACATGTGTTTATTGAAAGTTATAACCTTTTTATAGACGGATCTTGGGGCTACGTGTTTTTAAAATTCGGACTTTACAAATTTTCAAATACTACAGACGAGGTTAGTAAGATGTCTACTCTTTCGTTTCGGGGTATCTCTCTCTACCAAACGTGTCCATTGTATCATTCTCTTGTGTCATATATTAACATGTCTTAACTCTATCGATCTCATAATATTGTCTTAAAACAAATTTTATCATCTAACTTGCGAGTACAAATAGAGGAAAAATATGGTAATTTCATAGTCATAAAAATTTATCTTTGAGTATTGTTGTTTCTTTTAATCTTTACTCCGTCGGATGTCACACCTATCCCTACATATACTGTTCTTTCAGTATACGGTTCTACTTTTGTTTCGATTGAACTTTACAGTCCTGTTTGTTGACGACATGTTTCATTCTTATATTAGAATTAATCGTCAGTCTGGATAGGATTTTGGTATATAAAATCTTAACCACTCTATGAAGTTGAATTGTTCGTAGACAACTCGTAAATGACACCTGTTTCTTAAGAACTTCAATCTTCGACTTGTTCTTCTGTAAGAACAAGAGGTCCTCGAATTCAGACTGCCCGCTCTACTGGTCATACAGTTTGTATATCTTCTAGATTAATATTAAATTCCATAGGAGTGTACGTAAGATTCCCTTACTCCGTTCATTAAACAACAAATCAGTGATTCAGTACACACTGAGAAAAACGTCAGGGTACCTGACATCGGAGTGGTCCGAAGAGACAGGTACCTTAAAAGGTCTGTTCTTATGACTCATTCAACGGTAAAGGAAGAGGTCCCTTAGAAGGGTTTGGTCTCTAATTTGGGCCCAAAGGACGTAACCGTTCGTCTAAGAAATGGTGACTCGACGGACCCTTCGGGGATCATTGAACACCATCGGGTTTTTCTCTTTCTGTTAAGTCTAAAATTCTCTTAGGTCTTTCTGCAATAAACGGAAATAGGAATCCTAAACTTTTATTTCTTTACTATCACTCTTTCGGGAAACACTCCTCTCTGATACCTCTCGATTTCGTACACAGTGGTTTAGTTACCTGTACTCAAACTCGTTCGAGACTCTCAACCACTACCTGTCCCTTCGGACTGCACGACGTCAGGTACCCCAGTTTTCCTCAGACTGTGTTGATTCGTGGACTTGTCTTGACTTTCGTACACATGATCCTTTCTTGTAAGTATAAGTCCTTACCACTCTTCTAATGTTTCTTGCCCGTATCCTACTTAGTCTTCCCGGTACCTCTTACGTAAACGGTCTAATACCTTCGGACCTTAGGGTTTCTTTTGTTAGGCCTATATAAATGATATCAATATGTCGTACCTAAGGTACATGGACAAAAAAAATTCTCGCACTACTTAAGACTGTTTACATATGTGATACTTTGGTGGTAGGAGTAGTTCTTTGTCTTATAAAGGTAGTGGAGTTTTCAAGGGAGTATTGACCTGAAAAGGGTCAATCAAGGAGGTGACGGATGGGTCCGTTGATAACTAAAGACAGTGATATCTATGTAGAACAGACAAGACGTTTAAATATATTTACCTCAAGATGTCATAAATAGGAAAACGAAGATCGAGCTAACTGAGTTAAAGAACTCGAACTAAAACGGAACGACGAGGAACGGTACATGGAACTTTCCTTTGAGGAGGTAGTTGTCTTAAACGCGGGGAGGTCAGAGACAATGTCAATGGATAACGACACATTGTTTGGTGGGGTTTTGAATGAATTAAGACTTACCGTTATTCGTGGATAATAAGAATACTCAGTCAGTTTACCGGTTTGAACTACCTTGTCGAGTAGATACGAGGTGTACCGTAGTCACCTGACCACCATAAGTGAAGGGTCTACTGAGTGATTGTATCGTCCAGTTGATTACGACCGAAGGTCGACTCTCGAACGGACCCCGAGAGTCAGTCCCTGGAATCAAGGAGAGGTGTGCCGTCGAGTCCGAAGGAGAGTCGTACCACCGACCTAAGGTTCTTGATCAAAGAAAAAAGAAAAAAGAGGAAATTCTCTGTCTTTCATCTTCATCAACTAGAAAATTCCGGACCAGAGTCTTTGACCGTGTAGTGAAGACGACGAAGGATAATCACTTCGTCATTGTCTTAAATGAGTCTTAGTTTCTCTCTTTCTTGTACCTGGAAGTGGAGATCTCCCTTTCACTTTTAATCAGGGAGTCAGTACAGGTTTAGAAACTTTGGGGTACCTGACATCGGGTGATCCGAGGAGACAGGTACCTTAAGAGGTCCACTCTTATGATCTCACTCATCGGTAAAGGAAGAGGTCCCCTGGAAGGGTTGGGTCCCTAGTTTGGACTCAGAGGACATAACGTCCGTCTAAGAAACGGTAGACTCGATGCTCCCTTCGGGCTAATTAAACATAAATGGGGTTTCTATTATTTCTATTATAATATAGATATTTTATTCGTGTAAAAATTCCTTAGACTCTCGTTCTTGACTAGGGATCTTTAATATATATACATTAATGATTTTGTACTTTAAGTGATCTCTCTGACTTAGAATTTTGCCTATACTGACTTCTGGTTCAATCTGTAAACTTTCACTTGTCTTTTATTTAGTGAACCTTAAATTTCGATTTTCCGTTTTACTACTTCGTCTCTTTTTTATTTCGTATGTCTTCGAGTTAGGTCTTCCGTGTTGTAGACAGATGATCCGTAAGGTATTCCTTTTATGTCTCTTAGATTTCTTTTTGTACTTTTTCAATGATTTTTCTTTTCTGTTTGTCGTAAAGTCTACCTTTTCAGTGGAGTACAGTTCTTCTAACTTACTGTTTTCCGAGTGTGAATCACCAAACCCCACTTTAAAACTTCCAGACTTTAATCTCTCTTTCGAGATTTTAACAGGTCCTCACCCTTTAGACTATAATATAAAGGAAGAGAGCCCTAGATTAGTGTTTGAAGAACCAAATCGAAACTTTATTTATGTAGAATGTATTAATATTACATCATACATTACAGGTAACAAAATTAAAAATAGTAATTGGATATCCATTAATATTTTCAGATCTTATTTAGAGAGAGTTTAATGTATATATATGTACATATCTATATGTGTGTAAAAGGTATATACAGATACGGACGTGTTTACTGTGTTTGAGTATGTACATACATAGACACATAAGAATCTTTTGTGTAAAATATTCTTTTTGTAGAGGAGATATTTTGTTTGTTTTTTTATCTTATCGTCTGGTCTCCTCACTTTTTCATCGTCTGTTACATCAAACAATTAAGAGATTAAAACGTTTTAATCTATGACGAATTTTAATTGCTGAGTTTTCGGCCTCCAAATCCATGTATTAAATATCAAGATCTCATTATTAATCTTCTCGATTTTCTTTATTGTATCAAGTTTTGGGCATTCACTAATCAACGATTGCGTCTATGATTTAAGGAGTCAAAAAGATCACGACCAATATGTCTCCAATGAAGTTCAGCAACTTAGTTTTTATATTCAAATCTACATACGGTATATCGTAATGACTCCATTAGTTAAAAACCTCCATCCTTACCCTACCCTCCGATTCTTTGTAGGTGGGATAACGGCGGGTGGTGGGAGGGTTCTTGCCCATCCCGGGAAAACCTAACTGTTTAGGAATAAGTCATCGACCCCTGACTCTTGAAGTCAGGACCTCACCCACATACACCCGATGTGGTGTCATAGGTGATATCACTCGTCGACACCAACAGGAATTATGGAGTCTCGAGTATACGTAATGATGTACGAGTCAGCACAACCTGAGAAACGCTGGGGTGCCCGACATCTGGTGGTCCGAGGAGACAGGTGTCCTAAGAGGTCCGTTCTTATGACCTCACCCGATGGTAAATGAAGAGGTCCCTTAGAAGGTCTGGGTCCCTAGCTTGGGCCCAGAGGACGTAACCGTCCGTCTGAGAAATGACGATTCGGTAAAGTCTTCGGCGTACAAGGATCACGTATATACGTATATAAGTCAAAGATTCCCGAAACAATAAATGTATAATACCCTGAGTTAGTAACCCAGAAACAACATATCTATAAAGGATCCTATGAGTCATTAATACTCCACCAAGAAAGAGTAAACATTATTTTTATAATAATCACAACGTTTACCGTATCTTTATTGAAGTTTATTAAGAACGGTTGTACTTATAGAAGAACATTATCCGAGAGAGATGTAAGTACACATTCATCCTGTATAAATGAGTTTGGGAGGTCTCGTATAAGGAGAAGACTACGTTTTACTTCGGAATTTTTACACACTTTCAAGGTAGAAAAGATTAATGTTTAAGACGATTTAAATAAGACGAAGATGAGACATGGTACTTTTCTTGTCATATGTAAGTTAAGGTAGTGAAGAAGCGGATATCCCATGTCTGTGTCATTTTTAACAATTAAAACAAGGTGGTTCAAACTGGATGTTAATAACAATGTCTCCTCTCCAACCACAACTAAAAATAAGATACTAAAAAAATGTCAAAATGTTTTTTAATATGTATAAGTATTTTACAAGTTAATGTCCTTTCGTATTTCTTATTCTTTTAATTAGTGAAATTACTTTGGTGAGTCTTTATTGGTCATAATTGTAGTGAGATCTATGGAGAGTCATATCTACCTATTCACCTACCCACTTACCTACTGACCTACAAATCCACTTCCCACTATCCTTTCTATTGAAAATTTTAAGTATATTTACCTTAATGTACATGTATGATGTTTACAAAGAATTTCTCATTACTAATATACAGTCTAAGAATTTTATAAACACTGTCATTAGAAGATCGGGGAAAAGGACACGAAATCACTGGATCGGAAAAAGGTCAAAGTAAAATTTAATTTAGTAAGGACTCAAATATTACAGAAAATATTATTTTGTTACCATTGTATATCATTTGTAAGTGTCATACACTCGACTACGATTCGTGAAATGTTTCCGGTAGAGTAAGTCATGAAGGTTATGTGGGTAATTTTTTACTCAGACTTATCTCTCCAATTCGGTGAACAGGGTTAAGTGTGTCGATTCATGACGTGACCTAGACTTGGGTCTGTAAACATAAGGTCTCGAACGTCAGGATTCGTGATTAGGTATGTTTTAATTATTTAGAGAGTAATTCAGTCATGGTTCTGGTTATTTAATCAGTGAAAGACACCCGAGTCAACATAGATTGAGAAACGTCAAGGTACCTGACATCTGGTGGTCCGAGGAAACGGGTGCCTTAAAAGATCCGTTCTTTTGACCTCACCCAACGGTGAAGGATGAGGTCCCCTATAAGGGTTGGGTCCTTAACTTGGATACAGAGAACTCAGAACCGTCCTCCTAAGAAATGTCATGGTGGACCCTAAAAGTAAATTTAAAGATTCCAGAATTTGAGTACTGTTATATGAAGGTATAAGTCATTTATTAATAATTCTTAGATGGTCTATAGTCCGTGACACAATACCCCGTTTCTTAATTCCTCTTTGTTCTTTTTTTTTACAAACAGATTCTAACATAGTATTTTCTCATTTTAGTGCTGGTTTTCTTTTGGTGAACAGATGAAGATATTACAAACATAAACGAAAGCCTTTTACTTAAAAACAAATAAAGAACGGACAGGAAAAAGATGTATACGTTATACATTTATACATGACTTGACCCTTATATGAAGAATGAGGTAAGACATTCAAACAAAGAAATAATGTATTGTAACATCTACTCGTAAAGGGTACAGGAATTTATAATAAAATTTTTTTTAAGGATCATCGAGAAACCTACATTAAAATTACTCGTGTAAGATCGTATACCAACTCGATATTTTATAAAATTAATAAGGGGTTGACGGATTACAAATACGATTGAAAAAGTATTATCTTTTGTTATAAAAATTATTTGGAATCCGTCCAGGATCTCGTTTTCATTTTATGAAGTTGAAAAAGTTAATAAGTTCCGTTCTTTTCCTACTTTTGAATTACTACTTCAAGAGACTTAGGGGTTTAATAGAGGTTTTATACGAAAATACGGATTTATCATAGAGAAATGAAAAATAGGAACATACTTAATTTATTAAGTAAAAGAAGAAATTTAGAGGAAAAAGTTATATAACAAAAAATGTATATAAATAAAAAGGACACACTCCCAGAGTTAAAAGAGTCTTTCCGTTGAGTGAAGAAGAAGTAATAAAATGGTAGAGAACAAAAGGTTAATTGTGTTGGTCTGAATGTGTCGTGATAAGACGTAAGTCAACGGATCAGACTCTCAGGTGGTAGTGAGTTATTTTAAAGTTCCATGTCGAATTTTTAGGTTCGTGAAAATCGACTAAGTTAAGAAACTGTCACTACACTATAATTACCGAAACCGACAAAAGAAAGGGAATCGTCTTTATCAAGTCATCGAATTAAAAAGTACGAAAGTACTTAACTTAAATTTTTTTTATTTTATTTTAATAGGTTTCCGTTATTTAATAAGTCGTACAACGAATCTAAATTTTGGGACCCATTAAAAAAAGATAGTCAAAGTATATATGAAAAAGGACAAGGTATTATGAAGTTTATGGTCAATTATTTATACACACGGATACACAGTTAGCGATCCAAATTAACGTACTTACAAACAGTCTAGGTTCTCTGGTTAATAATATGCGAAAGATGACGTAACTTCTCATAAAATGACCCTTAATTTATAAATTTTTACGTTTTCTAGAAAGAGATACGTATTACATTTGACTAAATAAGGGTGTTCTTTTCTGTCGTACTTTCGACTTTCTTTTAGACGTTTTCTTTCGTTTTATATAAGATTAACAGAAGGAATTTAGTCAAAAAAAGAGGGGAATGATTTCTCAATTTCTTCTTTGTTAAAGTTTATCATGTCTTTCTCATCTTGGTTGGTAGTACGAACCATGATTTTGACGAAGACGTTAAGGTAGATGATATAAAACCCCAACCTACATTGTCCTTTGTGGGGTAACGAGTCCCCATTTCTAAAGCGGACGTCACGACCTCCACGTTCAAGTTAGGACCTAGGGGACCTCCTCTTTTACCGTTTGGTAAGGTCATAAGACTTTTAAGGGTGTCTGTCTCCTCGAGCCGCCCGATATCAGGTACTTCAGGGTTATTCAGTCTGAACTGACTCTCTGATTCCTGTGTCCGTATATAAATTTCCTACGCTTAACTCAGTGTCGTATCTGGTATCTATTTTCACCAGTGTTCATCTCCTTTGTAAACACAAACTGTTGACTCGGTGAAAACTCTCACGGATATACGTGAAAACGACCCATAATCACGACCCTTATCCTGAGTTCTCTGGCAAAACGGACCATCAAAAATTGAACATAAAGGGTCGTAGGACCATTTGAAGGTCTCTCAACCGTACTTACTGTATCTCTTTCTCCCCTTCCGATTCGTCCGGAGGGACTGGGAAAATTGGTTTGGGTCACCGAGTCTACCATTTAACCGACGGATGTTACCTCCTCTGGACCCAAACTAGGGACCCAACCCTTTAGGAGACCTCTTCCTTTACCGTTGGGTGAGGTCATGAGAACGGACCTCTTAGGGTACCTACCTCTTCGTACCATCCGATATCAGGTGCCCCAACGTTTCTCAACCTACGCTGACTCGTTGAAGTGAGTGAGTGAGTCGAAAATTCACAACATATTTAACCACCACCCCCCCCCCCCCCTGGATTTTANCCCCCCCCCCCCCATGGATTTTAAAGTAAAAACTTTACTCTCTTAAGAAACCAGGATGAGAAGGTCAAATATCCACTCTTTTGATTCATGTCTACCTAATTCACAAGTGGGTTGAGACGTTGACTTTTCACTGACAAGCAGTGAGTCAACACAGGTTGAGAAACGTTGGGGTACCAGACATCGGGTGGTCCTAGGAGACAGGTACCAAAAGAGGTCTGTTCTTATGACCTCACCCATCGTAAGGGAAGAGGTTTCGTAGAAGGACTGGGTCCCTAACTGGAATCCAGAGAAGGTAACGTCCGCCTAAGAAATGGTAGGATAGGTTTGTAAAATGTCCCGGGTCGTCGAAAACGGAATTTTTTTTTTTTTTTTTTAATTCTCCGGTGAAACCTAACTTTCAATGGTTTTTAGTCTAACGAAAACCGTTTGAAAGAAGAGTATTGAACAACTTATACTCAGTTCAGTCCGAACCTTTCTTAATAGTTTTCCCTTTCTGAAATAAAGTCACAGGTTTGAAAGGAAAAGATACCAGGTCCTTAGAAAAAATGTAGATACTTAAATTCAATGATTTACAAAATACATAATTGTAGGTAAAAATTTTATTCTTATTACACTATAGTCGTATAATTTCCTTTACCGTTGGGTGAGGTCACGAGAACGGACCTCTTAGGGTCCCTGTCCCCTCGGACCACCCGACGATAAATACCCCAGCGTGTCTCAGCCTGTGCTGACTTCACTGAATCGTCGTCGTCGTCATCATCGTCGTCGTATAATTTTGTTGTTATTCTATAATAAGGTGTAGATAGTCTAGTTCCTACTTTAAGAACCAGACTAAAGTCCATAAAAAATCTTTTATTTCTCATTCTTGTGAGTTTATGACGAGTACCCTCCCATTAAACCAAATTGGAACCTTTTGTCAAACCCTTTCGTATCATCTAAACTGTCATATCGTGGAACATATATTTGGTCTCTATGATGACGATCAATATACTTGGATTCATCTTGTCTCCAAGGGTCGGGCCGGTACTTGGACATAGAGGTTAGTCTAATCCCCACGGTAATCTAATCTTTACTTCATGTGTCATTTACATTACACGAACTTCAGTAGGACTTGGATAGAGGTGGGGAGTGCTGTCAGGTACCTTTTTGACAGAAGTGTTTTGGCTAGGGACCACGGTTTTTCAAACCCCTGGTAACTGTCCTCTCATACACGAGCCTTCGAATCCTAAGGGATCACCGAGTCTACCATTTCTCAGACGGACGTCACACCCTCTGGGTCCAAACTAGGGACCCAGTCCCTCTAGGAGACCTCTTCCTGTACCGTTGGGTGAGGTCATAAGAACGAACCTTTTAGGGTATCTACTTCCTCGGTCCGTCCGGTGTCAGGTACCCCAGGTTTCTCAGTCTATGTTGACTCACTGAAGAGAAAGAAAACCATCGAATAAAGAATTTCACCTTTTGACCTTTTTCTACGGGTAGTTGTCTCCCTTCCCTTACCACCTAAAGGTCAACGGGCAAATTCCTCGAACCTTCCAGGGGTAAGGTATGTTTGTTTTTCGTTTTTCGACTTGTCCAACTTTTTTATTTGTTGGGAAAAATGTAAGTATTTATTTACACCCTCCCCTCATGTGTCTCGTTTAGGTTCGGGAGTTCTCACTCCTCTGTTTGTCCTTTTGTGTCCCTCAACACGGAATGGTCTCATCTGTGAGTTCCTGTCCTTCAGGTGACTCTTGGTCGAGGTCTTTCCTCTGAGACTTGACGTGAACTGTTTAACTACCTCCGAGTCGTGTCTGTTCAACATCCCCTCGAGTCAGTGTCCCCCGAGGGTGTTGTGATACTCTCAATGGAGGTCTTTGAGTTCATCTAGGTCATTTATGACCTCTTTTTAGGAGAACTCGTAAGTCGGCCCCTTTTCTTCCCTTGGTAAAACTTTAAGTAGTCACAGGAGACAAGGAGAATTATTCGGGACGGAAGTCCTCTTTGATTAACTGTATTAAATTCGACGTGTTGTCTGACCAAGGTTTATCCTTTTCCTCAGGCAGTTCCGACATATAACAGTGGGACGAATAAATTGAAGATGCGTCTCATGTAGTACTCTTTGCGACCCGACCTCCTTCGTGTTCGATCTTAGTTCTAACGACCCTCTTTATAGTTATTGGAGTCCATACGTCTACTGTGGTAGGAATACCGTCTTTCACTTCTTTATGATTTCTCGGAGAACTACTTTCACTTTCACCTCTCACTTTTTCAACCGAATTTCGAGTTGAAAGTCTTTTGTTTCTAGTACCGTAGGCCAGGACAGTGAAGTACCGTTCGTCTACCCCTTTGTCACCTTTGTCACAGTCTGAAATAAAAGACCCGAGGTTTTAGTGACGTCTACCACTAACGTCGGTACTTTAATTTTCTGTGAATGAGGAACCTTCCTTTCAATACTGGTTGGATCTATCGTATAATTTTTCGTCTCTGTATTGAAACGGTTGTTTCCAGGTAGACTAGTTCCGATACCAAAAAGGTTCCTGACTACAACTTCGACTTTGAGGTTATGAAACCGGTGGACTACGTTTCTCGACTGAGTAAACTTTTCTGGGACTACGACCCTTTCTAACTCCCGTCCTCCTCTTCCCCTGTTGTCTCCTACTCTACCAACCTACCGTAGTGACTGAGTTACCTGTACCCAAACCCACCTGAGATCCTCAACCACTACCTGTCACTCGGGACCGTACGACACCAAGTACCCAACGTTTCTCAGTCTATACTGACTCGCTGACTTGACTTGACTTAGACGACTCTATTATAATGTCGGATTGATTGGACCCCCTTCTCTTTATGGGTTGACGTCGACCGGGATCGGGAGGTAAGGGTGAATTCCTCTATCTTTTTTTATCTTTGTGAATACTTTGCGTGTGAGGTCTCCGTGTTCGAATTGATTTTGTGACTCTGGACTAGTATTTTGATATCTTACGAAGGAGGGGGCTGTCGAGTGGTGGTATAAGGAGTTCCTACTAAATGGGTCATGTAGCACAGGTCGGTAGTCCTTCTTTACATTTTTCCGTATGGTTTTCGTTTTTGGTTTTACATTTCTTCATTTCGTTCGTAGTTTTTGATCCGGGCCGTCCCTACAACCTTAATAGTCTGTTCCTTAAATTTTGTTGATAGTGATTATACACTTCTTGAGATTACATGTCGTAATCTGTTGTGTTTACCTGTCGTTACGTTTTTGTTTACTTGTTACATTCGTCTCTCTTTAGGATTCTTTCTTGGTTTTTCCTTACTCTAAATTTTTTTGTTGTTGTTGTGATTATTTTACTTTCTTAGGGAAACTACCTGAATCGTCGTCTGACCTGTGTCGACTCTTTTCTTAGAGACTCGATCTCCTACATAGTTATCTTAGGAACTTTTGACTTTTCGTTTCCGTTGTTTCTAATGTTTTTTTATTTATCTGATAGGTTTCTGTCACCCTGTCGATCCTTTCCACATTGTATGTACATTACCCTTATGGTCTTCTTCTTTCTTTCCCTGTCACGTTTATAAACTGTGTTATTACTGACTCTTAAAGGGGGTTTTACACAATCTACGGTTTGGTGTCTAGGTCCTTCAAGTCTCTTGTTCTATCTACGGTTTGTTTGGGTATCGACCGGTATAGTAAAAGTTTCATGTGTCCTCTTATTTCTTTTTGAACGTTCTTCGGTCTTCCTTTTTTAAGGAATGGATACCTTCTGGTTTCTATTCTCATCTTTCTTTATAAAACACAACTCTGTTTGTGGGGTGAAGATTAGATCTTAACAGTCATTGAGTCTAGATGTATTTCTTTCTTTCTTGTTACTTCACATCACTTCCATTACGACTTGTCCTTAAGGGTACACCCTTGGTATTATACATATGTTTCGGATCTGAGTTCTCAGTGGTATAAGTACTGACACTAATGTCGACTTTCCCCGTTCCCCAATTCATCACTCTTTCTTTATTTTCCTCGAATTTAACATAGACTTTACGTAAGAGTGAAACTCTTTAAGTTTTGGTTTTAGTTTTTTGAATCAGACAATCAAGACCGTCACCCCCCCTATATACATATAGACTATTTGTAACTATAATGACAACCCAAAAATTTTAGAAAAGTTTTCTTAACGAATACGACTGAAGACCCGGAGGGACGGTCGCTAGGACTAAGAGGCCCAGACCTCACTTCTGATCCTTCGAAACAAAAGTCTTCAAGGTGTCTCCTGTTCCCCCGTCTACCGTGGTGTCGTTTGAATCCACTTACGGTTGTTCAGGTCCCTTTGAGTCTGTGTTTGACCTCCGTGACGGTTTCTTAGGATTTACCATCGGTTTGTCCTAAACGTCTAGTGTCGGACTACGACCCCGAACGAACAACCTCTTGTACGGGGTCGTAGTCTTCATCGACCCACAAAATCGGGACCCACTCACACCTTCCTTTCCGAAGGTTTAGGAACACTGTATCGTGGTACATCTGCGGAGAGTGTGGAGTTCACCTGACCGTGACACTGACGACCCAACGGTGAGTAGTGACAAGTGATCAAAGTTCTTGTACGGACCTACCCCTCCGGTCCCCTGTGTTTTCTATTTCGAGAACTGACTTACCCGTTATAAAATTCTCAAAGGTTTTAATAATGAAATAATTTTCTCTTTAAGGTTTGGTGTAAAACGTAAACGAAATATTATATGAATTTTGTGTGACAGACTGGAGTGTACCTTTAAGAGTACCTTGAAAGGAGAAAGACTAACGAGCCGTTAGTACTTGGTCGATTACTGATTTAATGATCAAAGTTTAGAAGTAATATTTCACTATTACAGTTAATGGAACAAAGAGAACTAACGAACTAAAATTTTTAAAATCGAGTCATGGTAGTACATCAGGTATACGATTATAAACTCTTTATAAATACGTTCCTATTTAAATCCACACAAAACAACGACAACAAGTCAGTCAGTTAACACAAGTTGACAAACGGTGGGGTACCTGACGTCGTACGGTCCGAAGGGACAAGAAGTGGTAGAGGGTCTCAAAAGAGTTTGAGTACAGGTAACTCAGTCACTAAAGGAAATCCTAACTGATTAAACTAGAGTGACAGGTCGCCTGAGAGTTCTTAGAAGAGATCGTGGTGTCAAGTTGTCGTAGTTAAGAAGTCACGAGTCGAAAAAAATAACGGGTTGAGAGTATAGGCATGTACTGATGACCTTTTTGGTATCGAACCGATATCTCTGGAAACAGTCGTTTCACTACAGAGACGAAAAATACTATGATGTTACATCGTTCTTCGTTCAAAGTCCCGAATATTATTAATTCTCTTTTATTTAGGTCTGAAGACTTAAGTTTTTGGTTGTATACATGAGGAAAGTAAGGGAAACACATCTGTTTACCCCAGAACTATTTTTATTTCCGTATCTATGAACCTCAAGACACAAACTGAAGATTCTTTTTAGGATCAAAGACGTAGTTAGGAAACTGAAGGTGGTCGTCTCCGTGACTTTTGAACCACTTAAACAGGATTCGATGACCCGGGTTTGGAAAGAGAAAGGAGGGTAAAGGAGACCGAAAAGTATTGACTGTAGTTTGACTTCTCCTTGAGAGGGAGGGTTTACGTTGGTTGTTCCGAGTAACAGTAGGACTAGTTTCGATACGGTACACCTTTAATAAACCTATAAATAGGTTTACGGTAGCCCATTCACCCTACGGTAGACATGTCCCTCAAAGTGTCTGACAATGACACTGAAACCGTGAATTAAATTTGTTACACATCTTGTTTATATACTACCTGATGTGGTCGATGTATGTATATGGAAGTTAATATTTTTAAAATGTGAATTTTTCTAATAGAACGTACTGAAGGATAACTGTTTTTATAGACGGTTCTTTGTGTACTTCGTGTGGAAAGGGTGAAGAGGGAATTTGAGTCACAGATGTTCGTTGTGAATGTTAATTCCGAAAATCTAGCGGGTTACGGTCTTAGACCCACCAGAGACTGGATTGAGGTTCCGTCCACCTGACTCTACGACGACTACTACGACTTGACGTCTTTTAACTGGGTCCGATACGAAGTACTTAGTGTCCGTCGTACTTAATTTCATTCTTCTGTACAACTAAAGGAGATTATCGATAAGGGACTCAGATTTCCAGATATCAACCACGGTTGGTTTTGGGACCCGTTGGTGGATAGGTGACGTACTCTCGTGACGAAAAGTTCTGTTTGTTTTGTGATATGAGTACTGAGACAGGAGTGGGAGTAAAAAATGGTACTCAACTGTTTATCATATAAGGTCTTACGTAGGTCCGGTGTCGTTTACACTACCATTTCCACATTTCTTCTCTCGGTACCTTTATCGGTAGTGTGAATAAATGTTCTATTTACGATATGGACCTCCATTATTTTTTCCTGTTTTCGACGATATTTAGGAACTACTTTTTATGAAAAAAATTAGGTAACCATATCTTACACTCTTTTTACATCCTCCACATCTTTTTCGACGTAGTTCGTCTTGATTTACTCTACTTTCACGAAACACACATATTAACGAAAGTAAGAACAAAATTGGTGTACTAAATTTCTGAAATCCGACCTTTTAAAAGGATTTCGTATGACCCTAGATCAGGGGTTCGGGCAACCTTAGGTAAACAATTAAATCGTGTATAAATAACAATTCCGTATCAGCACATCGTTTTTAGTTCGATCTAGTCTCTGTCTACCATGTGTACAGTGATGTACGAATCGAGGGGTTTAATGTTTATTGGTTTTAAGTTGACTTATTTTTTTTTATTATTTCAATTCACTGGTTTCTCTTCCTTTCTACTTCACATTATTCGTACACCTCCTCCTTTCTGCATGAAGTTTACGTCCTTTATTCTTGAAACTCGAAGGATCTTCAAAATCGACTCAGGAATTAATATTCGTATCCCTACTCATCTCAGTTCCTTATCGTACGGTTCGGTTCCGTGGCTACTCTCGGTTCCACTTTTCGTTCTTTGTTTCTTTTTCTGACTTCTCCCTCTCACCCACGTATCTGAACCTCTTTGAACTTACGGTCGATTCCCCTGATGTCTAAAAAAGGTGTATTTTTCATGACCACTAAACACTTGTTATCTTATTTTTATAGTCTCGTCACGAAGGTCCCAGGTATCCCTTGTCTAATGTTTAACCTTACCTTCCCTTCTAACTTCCTTTCATCCTTTTTCAGCTACCTTTCTTAGGTTCACTACAAACTTCACTCAGTGAGTCAACACAGACTGAGAAACACTAGGGATCTGATAGGTACCTTAAGAGGTCCGGTTTTATGACCTCACCCATCGGAAAAGGAAGAGGTCTCCTAGAAGGGTTGGGTCCCTAGTTTGGGTCCAGAGGGCGTAATGTCCGTCTAAGAAATGGTCGACTCGGTGTTCCCTTCGGGATCACTCCAAATGTCTTTCGGACTAAACCGTAGTACGGTGTAAAATAGCCATTCCTTTGATTTCGTGGGTCTTCAACTCATTGTATCAGTTTCAGTGTGTTGACCAATCGTTGCCTCGGTACTAAGTTCAGACCTTTCAGATCAAGGTCTCAGATCGGAGAATTGATAAGACGACATCCTTAAGAGTTATAACTCTGAAAAGTTTTTATATAACAGGAACGGTCATTAGGATTTCGTTTTTCATATCGGTACTGTACTGTAAGTTATTTGTTTATGAACTCCTTACACGCATACTTACACGAATCAGTGAACCAGAACAGACTGAGAAACGTTGGGAAACCTAACATTGGGTGGTCTGAGGAGACAGGTACCCTAAAAAGTCCGTTCTTAGGACCTCACCCAACGGTAGAAGGAGGAGGTCTCTTAGAAGGGATGGGTCCCTAACTTGGGTTTGGAGGACACAGAGGACGTAACGTCCACTTAAGAAATGGACGACTCGGTAGGTCCTTCGGGTGAATTCCGTATTTGTTTTCGTTTTTAGTTTTATACTCGTTAGCTTTTAAAGATATTATCCATTCTCGTACCCATATAGTTAACACTTTATATGTATGGTACCCTTACTTTACTGTAAACTTTCTTATAAATTTACCGTACCCCCATCAAAGTAGTATAAAAGTTCTTTTTTTTAATGGTTGGATAAGGATATGCACGTGTCTTATTTGTTCCAACTAAGTATGTATTTATAAATGTCAAAAGTGAATAGAACTTCCCTCCTAAACTTCACTAAAAATAAAAGAAGTGAAAAGACGTAAAGTACTAAAAATATAAACTGAAGACTTTGTTTTGACGTGTTAAAAGATCACGATTTATTGGTTAAGTGAGTCCAAAAAGTGGAAAGTATGTATAAAGAATACAACTGTCTTAAATACTGGACAAACTAAGGAAAATACGTAAACTCGTGATTTTTGTCCAAAATCTTGTATTCAATTCGTGATCTCAATATTAACACTTATTTTTTTATCTAAATATTGGAATGTCGGGTCACCTTGAGTTCTGTAACTTGTTTATTCAATTTTCCAATATCAACGAAGTCTTACCTTTGGTACTCTCTGGTCCTCTCGTGGGTGTTCATACCTCTTGACCGACTCTTTCTTTCAAATTGTACTTTTCATTTGTACCTCATTTCACTCCCCACATTACCACCATTCTCATAAGGTCCTACTCGTTCCTCGTACGTACTACAGGAGTCTCTCCTTCAGACCTCCACCCTTCATTTCTGTTCCTAAGACCTTTCTGCTACCTCTACGGTCGACTTTGCCTTCCACCTCCCAGAACCTCTCTACTATTGCCTACAATCACCTAAAAACAAGACTTCTATTACCCTTCTAACAGAACACCTTTGACCTCTTCCCGTTCTCCGGAAGATCCCCTGTTCAATCCTCTCCAAAGATCTTTCCTACTATCAAACCTGTCGTCCTGAATCTTTCAATTTTACGTATGTTTCCCTGAAGGACCTCTAAGTCACTAATTCTGAAACACGAAGGTGACATCCCTCACTGCGGGTGAACCTCTTTAATTCTAGGACGTACGGGGCTCCGTGTCGGTTTTAATTTTTTTCCATTTTACAAATGTCCCTGTTTCGTTCGATAGACTTACTAACTTCGTCCGACTCGGATCCCTTTTTTTTACGTTTGTTACAATTCACTATTTATAGTATAAAGGTGTCTCAACTATTGTCTGATACCTCATTGTCTCTGATATCGTAAAACCTCACACGTGTGGGATAGGTTTTCGTTTTATCGATGAGTCAACTAACAACAGTACGTCCTTATGCTCGGAACTCAACGGTTGTCAAGAACAAAATAGAATTTGTTAAATACACTCGGGGAACTAAACATATGTATTAGTCATTCAAGTTGAATATTTGCATATATGGTTTACTTTGTTTGGATAGGATCCGACAGTTAAACGTTGATACTCTCTCTTTTTTGTTCGTTGAAGTGGTTGTAAACAGTGTTGAATCCATAACTTTCATAGAAGGGCTGGATCCCTACCTTGAGTGTAGAAAACAGAGGCCGTGACGTTCGTCCAAGAAATGGTGATCACGGTGGACTCTTTGGGATAAACTTTCCCCGTCAGGAAAGACTAATACTGATAGGGACTATAGACCGTACAACTTTAATAAGTCAGTGATACAGGCTGAGGAACACTGGGTTTCCTGACATCATGTAGTCCGAAGGACGGGAAGTAGGAGAGGACCTCAAACAAGTTCAAACACTGGTAACTTAACCACTACGGTAGGTTGGTAGGGTAGGAGACAGTGGGAGAAGAGGAAGACGGAAGTATAGACCGTAGGAGTAAATGTTTTTTTTCAGTACTTAGGAAACAGGTGTATGGAGATTGTTCTTCTCTACGACCCGTTCGATTTTGAACCCTCGTATAATAGAAACGTTCTGTGTTCCGACTTTTCGTGGACACCGTAACGGTTAGAGACATCTCCTTAGGATTAATTCACTTAGTTTCGGTAAAATTTTTAATATAAGGTCACAAACAATCCGTTGTCGTCTTCTGTTCTGTTTTACCTTTTACACCATGGACGGGCCCCCCGTACTTCAGATATGTTCCTTCTTTTTTTTGTAAGACCCGTATTTTTGTGGTCGACCCTTCCTCTGCATTAATTACTTTATCACGGTTCTAATAACAGAGAGACGTTAATGGTCCACAAAGGTTATGAAGTTATCTCTGACTACTGAATACTTCCCCCGTGTGGTCCATGTGTGTGTGAAACCTAAACTATGTCCTGTCTTTACCTCACATTTAGACAGTCTACGTGACTACGGAGTGAAGACGGTTGTTTTAAGTCGGTCATTTCGATTGACTAAACGTTTCGTCATATTATCAGGAATTACTATCAGTAATATTAATGTGTTATGACGGAACTGAAAATGTCTTTTAACTATTGTAATTTCACGGAATGGAGAATGTCTAAGTGGGGTTTAGTAAAAAATTTTCTAAAATAATAACAACAGATTGAAATTCTCAAATCATTTTCTGATACGTTTTATCTTCCTTTTTTTTGGACATTGAAAATACTATATCTTATACTAGGGTTATAACAAAAAATGTTTTACATAATATCCGTTTTTTCGACCCTTCTACATGACCAATCGACACCTACCAACAATAGAGTCCTCTATCCATCAGTTTCTCGTTCGTCTTTGGTTTGTGTAAAAGAGTCACGACGAAGATGTTTCGGTGAGATGTTTAAACGATTCTGGACGGGAACCTATTTTAAAGTGTCTCAAAGGTATAACAAATACCACTGAGTTTATTATTTCCTTAGTAGAAAAAGACCCATTATGTTTCAGATCAGAGTAGATTCTTAGTGTGTTAAGGTTAGCCCATGTGACTTTGAGGTTTAAACATGGGTTACACAGAGAAATGTATATTACTCGTCAGTACAAACCGGGGAAAAACCTGTTTCTACCGTGTCCCCCTTTCCCTACTGTCGATCCCAAGAAGAGAGAAACGTAGGAGGTTTCGAACGATAGACTTGACACACGGAGAACCCCCAACCAACTCCCATTTCCTAATCTTCTCCGTCTCCACGTCCTTTCCCGAAAGGTTTTACCGAGTGAGTATCAGACCACAACCACGGACCCTTTACCATCGGGTCTCGACTGACGAAGAAAGTATCTCTAGTAAACATCTGAGAGGTAAGTAAGTAGGTAAGTAGGGACCTAAGGAGACTAATACCAACCGAGAGTGGGGGAGTTACGGAGCGGAAATTGAGTAAAGACTGTGGGGACCCGGGAACCTTAAGGTGGTGAGGTGTAGGTTCGATCCCAGGATAATAGGAAGGTACATCATAAGCCCTGTCTCAGATAAAATTATATTAGGGTCAGACGAGGAAGGTTACCTCATTTTTTCTTTCTTTCTTTCTTTTTTAGGAAACAGGGTGGAAGTTTCCTTCTTGTCGAATGAGGGTCGTGGGTGTCAGTCAGGAATGGAGTCCTAAAGAGGACCTTTCTTTGTCCGGAGGTGAGACTCAAGTGGTCTGAGGTCTCCTACTTATAGTTCAGGAGGTTCATCTAGAAGACTTTAAGGAACAGAGTGAAATCATCCACTCTTCGTTGAGTGGAAAAGTTACAAGAGTAGAGAGGTCACGAGTGGTCCACACTAGTGTGACTGGGCAAAGCCATAGTACAGTACGTAAGTCGTGTCCACCAAGTGTAGAGTGAAAAATTACGCCCCATAGACTTTGGATAACATAATAACATAATGAAGACGACTTTGAGGTACTAATAAAAAATTTCCTGGTAAAATTGGTACACGACACGATTCGATGAAGTCAACACAGACTGAGAAACGTTGGGATACCTGGTATCGGACGGTCCGAGGAGACAAGTACTGACGTATATATTAATCTGTCAGTTACTCTTAAAAGACATACTGAGTCTCTTGAGTTTGATCCCGAGACATTATTCGATCTCACCACGCTTATCCGTCTTCCACCCTCCCTCTAAGTTCTCCTTCCTCTGTATACATATTACATATTAATTAGGTACAACTATATGCTGTCTTTAGTCGGGTTATAACATTTGGTTAGTAATTAGTTAATTTTTATTTAATTACAATTTTTTTCTTATTATGACCTCACCCAACGGTACGGAGGAGGTCCCATAGAAGGACTGGGTCCCTAGTTTGAACGTAGAGACGTAACCGTCCACCCAGTGAATCGGTGATCACGGTGGACCCATCGGGGTATAAAATTGGTGTAACGAAGTAATAGAAGAAGACATACAAAAAGAGAAAATTACAAGAATGTAAGTATACTTAGTCAGTTGATAGTCTCCTTTTTACTCATAAAGAATTTCTCATATGTCCTGTTTAAAACAGGTTTGTCAAACCGTCTTCAATGTATATAAACAAGTTGTGTAAAAATTTATAATAAAAATTGACTTTCTATCTTAGTTAAGGAAATATAATATTTTTATAAATGTTCAAAGAAAATCTTAAGACGGTATATATATTGGTCTTTTTTATTGGAGATGTTGTACAGAGGTACGGGTGTAGTTACAGTGAGGAAACGAGAGGGATAATTATAAAGGACATCATTAAATTTCTCAGTGTCACAATTCGAGTTTCCGAATGTTTCCCTTCTGAAATTCTTGTCTTGTAGATACCACTTTACTGATAATAGATCCTGAATTAGTGTCGAGAAGTGTAAGATCTTTTAGTTAAACTAATCCCTGAGGTCTTAAATAGTCTGAGGTCCTATTGGTTTGTTTTAGTAGACTTTCACCGTACGTACTGAATATACATTACTAGTTTAAAGTCTAGTATTTGGATCGACAGGTTCTTTAAAATGAAATACAAGAGTAGGTCTAATAAAAGATAAGACTTTGTGGTACGACGACTCACTTCTTTGAATTAGGACCAGTAAAGTACTAGTAGAGAACTAAAACCTAGTGGAAGTACCTAACACTCATAGGTGTGTTGTACCCTCCTACCGAATGTATTGGACTCCACCCACACCAGACTAGAAGGTGATAGGAACTACTTTATGGGGAAAAGGGTCTTTTTTTTTTTTTTTTCGGAAGAAACGGACAGAGTGGTTTAATGGTAGGTGGAGGAGTTCGTGAGTGTCCAACAGTAATTAAACGTGGATGGGGTTACCTTAGTGATATTNTTTTTTTCGGAAGAAACGGACAGAGTGGTTTAATGGTAGGTGGAGGAGTTCGTGAGTGTCCAACAGTAATTATCTACAAACGTGGATGGGGTTACCTTAGTGATATTTTTTGTCGGATCTCGGTTGGACGTACACTTTCTTTTCGTATTTGTTTATTTAGTCTTCCCGTTCTTCGTTTCGTCCTTTTCACCTGTTTTACACTATTTTTCAAATTTTAAATAAGGTAACGGACACTAAATCTTTTCGGTGTTATTTACTAAAAAAAGTAAAAGATCAAAGTCTCTTGAGTACGTCTAAATCCCCAATCATGGTTCTTTCTCGAGTGTTGCGGTGGGGTGGGGACGGGGTTTCTGTCACATCACACTTGAGACCCGTTAAGTAACAGTTCTTTTATTAATTCAAACTCAGTAAATTATTTCACGTCGGGGACACATGATTTACCACGAAGACACCGGACCCCTTCAAGTAAAGAGGGGAGTTTCGGGATATCCGTAAGTGAATTATCGATGGGACCACCCTAGATTGGGTCTTTGTTACAACCTAGATTAAGAAATTATCTTATCTAAATAATGTTCGGAAATTCTCTTTTATGGTTGAGTCTAGTCTCTGTCTCACAAATACCGATCCGAGGGTCTCTCGGGTTTATTGGTGTTATTCACCACCTTCCAACGTTCACGAGTCTTCTTTTCCACCTGCCGATGTCCTCTACTCTCTCCGTTCAAGTCTCTTAAAGTTCCTTCCCTTGACTCCTGGCGAAGGATCCCCCAACTCGACGTAAGATTTATTGTCTCTCCACCTACACACCTCGACTACCTCTTCCCGTCAGGTTTCTCGACCGGTCTCGTCTCCGTTTGTCGTCCTTTCCCTCCCTCGTATCTCCCTTCTTTATTATTGAACCTTTCTATCCAGTGTCGGGTCTATTCTTCCGGTACTTTCAGGTGGATTTCTGAAACCTCCTAAAAAAACACGAAAAAACAAACCAACCAACCAACAAACAACAAAACCTTAAAAATACACACAGAACATACTCACATGAACCCAAAAACAACAACAACAAAGCACCACAAAACAAAACAAAACAAAACAAAACAAAACAAAACGGATGAGATCCCTACGTGAACACTAATAACTCGTTATCTCATGTTGGTATTCTTGAACACGAAGTCTTTTGTTACTTCTCTCTGACAGTTTACCAATCTCCTCCCTGATCTCATTCTTTGTCCCCAGATAACTTTATCAGGACCAACTGGCGTCTTTCAGAGGAGACCCGGGTACAGTAGGACGAGGAATCCTTAGGGTCTTGAATGGAGAAGTTCCCGTTTTTCCTACCCTAATTTACTAGCGACTTACTTCTTTGCTCTCTCTCTCTCTCTCTCTCACTTACTCAAGTCAACACCATTTTCTGACTTTTTATAATTGAACCCCTTCTGTTTACTCAAAACTCTCCTATTGTAACTAAGATTGTCTATTTAGATTTTGATTCACTTTCCAATTCGAGTAGACTGTCTACTCTTCAATCCCAGTGTTTACTGACTTTCCTGGAACCTTGAGATGGGTTGTCGAGAGAAAGTGAGAGAGGAGTATTGTCCTTCTTGTCGAGTTGTCCATATGTGAGAAAGGAAGGAATAATGGTGGACGACGTTAGAGTCTTATATACGTTGTTTCGTGTTGAAAAAAGTAATTTTGTATGTAAGTTTTTATATGAACTAATATAAAAAAGATCGATATGTTTTTACTGTAGACGAGTGATTTATATTTATTAAATTAACCTTTTAAGTCTTTTAGTGAAAGTTAAAGTAGGGTCTTTATTTGTGTAAATTAATCATTTTCAGAATTGTCTATACGCATCTAAATACCTTGCATTCAGTCATCTAACCATCTACGTCCATCTCATTATATGTAACCTCCATTTGAGAAGGAAACCCCACTACTAAATTAGGTAAGTAATAGACTTTATTTAAAGAAAACGAAAGAATTTCAGAACTGTAACAACGAAAATGTAGAGTGTCTCGGTGGAGTTTTAATTTTAGATGTGGTTTTAATTTCTTGAGACAAATCAATAGAGAACCTGGTGTAATGACAGGAATGAAATTAACCAATATTATACATTTATCCTGTCAGAGATGTTCACTCGACCGTTGAGAACAGTTTGAGGTCCTTCATTTATCCTTGACGAAAATTAGAATCCCGAGTCTATGTATTTGCGTCCGTAACTCGTCAAGTATTACTCGAGTTCCAGTGGACCAGGTATCTTTCGTCCGGACCTTTAGTTTCAGTTCTAAGACGTCTGACTTTGGAGATGGGTTCCTACCTTTAAAGAAATATCTTACAAGTCAGAGAATCTAGACTTGGACTCTCATGTCAAGTTGGAGAAGTGAAATGTTTGTAACTTTGGTTCTACGTCTCTCCAAAATACCGAATACACCCAGTACACCTACCAATTGTTGACTAGATCCATAAAAAAGGTAACAAAATTTTAATCCATCTCATATCTTAAAGGGAGTCAGGACCCCGTCTGTTCCTTAATTCCCTCGACAAAAAGTTCAATTTTTTTTTTCAATTAATTTTTGTTTGGGACTAATTCAACTTTTAATCTCCAGTAATTTTACTTCCATCGGTTAAAAACTGAACTATTTTCACTCAATTTTCACTTAAAGTAAAAAATTTTATGAGTCACAGATATTTCTTTCGAGTCACTGATAATGAACTTACTCAAAAGATTAATTCAATAATCCGTACGAAATACTAAAAATTAATTGAAATGAAAAATTTGTAACGTAATTCGAGACGATGTGTAAATTTTGTCTAAGATAGGTAAACACTATACGATAAAAAAATTCACATATACAACCTCTCCCATTACCTACATCCACAAACTTTCCAGTATGTAATTTTATAATTGTAAGATAGAGTCTATACGTCTACTATTGTGAGATCACCGTCTTTCACTTCTCCTTGATTCTCGAAGAACTACTTCTACTTTCTCCTCTCACTTTTTCGACCGAATTTTAAGTTGTAAGTCTTTTTGTTTCTAGTACCGTAGGTCAGGGTAGTGAAGTACCGTTTATCTACCCCCTTTTCATCTTTACCACAGTCTAAAGTGAAAGAACCCAGGGTTTTAGTAACACCTGTCACTGACGTTGATACTTTAATTCTGTGAACAGGGAACCTTCTTTTCGATACTGTTTGGATCCGTCACACAACTTTTCGTCTCTGTAGTCAAACGGTTGTTTCCAGGTAGATCAGTTTCGATACCAAAAAGGTCATCAGTACATACCTAAACTCTCAACCTGTCATTCCTTTCGACTCACGGTTTCTTAACTACGAAAGTTTGACACCACGACCTCTTCTGAGAGCTCTCGGGGAACCTGTCGTTCCTTTAGTTTGGTCAGTTAGGATTTCCTTTAGTTGTGACTTGTAAGTAACCTTCCTGATTACGACTTCGATTACGAGGTTATGAAACTGGTGGATTACGCTTCTCGACTGAGTGATCTTTTCTGGGGCTACGAACCTTTCTGACTCCCGTTCTCCTCTTCCCCTGGTGTTTCCTACTCTAGCAACCTACCGTAGTGACTGATTTACCTGTACTCAAACTTGTTAGAGACCCTATATTACTTCCTGTCCCTTCGGACCACACGACGTCAAGTACCTCAACGTTTCTCAGCCTGTGTTGAATCGTTGACTTTTTGTTACCACTCTAAAGTCTACAACATAAATGGAAAAAGACTAGACACGAATGAATAAAAGAGTAAAAAAATGTTATTTATATATATATAAATACATATATACAGTTGTACGTATATATAAAATATATTATGTTTTTTTAATTTTCTAAGACGGTCACTTAGTTACTAGAAGGGTCGGAAACGTCCCTTTATCGGTAAATAATTTAAGTTTTTCGTCACACGATAAACGAGTAAGACCGTCTATGACACACCGAACGGACGAATTATAGGTGAGGTCGGAGAAAGATCATGTGGAAAGATGTGACGTAACCTTTCGACTTTTAATATTAAGAATCGAAGTAAACGTCGCTCCCGAGGTCTACTCTGAATCCAAGACGGTCAGTCTGTACCAGTCTACTCTGATCTTCAATTTTCAGTCAACTAACCCTTTCCTCCGTCCGACATCCCATGTGTGATTTCGTCTAGTGTCGTCCTTGAGGTACCGAGACTAGGGGTGAGGGATCGAAGGACTGAGAGATCGAAGAACGGTGTCCCTACCATTGAACGGGTCGAACGATCCCTCTGTCCTACTAAGATCTCCACAAGGACCTTTAAAGTAGATGGTGGAAGAAAATTGAAAAGGTTATTATAACATTCGGTAGAATATGTAAAACGAATTTTGATCGAGACTACTAAGACAACGAATGTCAACCCGGGATGGTACCTCAGGACAAGTTTCACAAAGGTAAGCGGGAGGAAGGTAAGGAATTCGAGGTGATAATTAAAAAGAGGACATCATGAATGTTGTTATTATGGACGAACAAAATTTTTTATTTATTCATTTTTATCTCGTTATGTCTTCAACGAGTAACTTTTAAAATTCAGATACGGGGGATGGGAGAGTTGGATCTAGGATTTCCTTAGGTACAGACTATCAAACGACAAAGTGTAAGAAGGTGAACAAAAAGTACAGACATCTTTGATACTTGTGTGTCCCAAACAAGAAAAAAAGTAAAAATGTTTTTACTATACTGTAGTATATATGTATTTGGAATTCTGAACTAAAAATTTTTTAGAAAGGTATAAACACACATGATTCGATGGATCAAGAAATCTTAATGGTATATAATAAGATATGGCACTTCTTCGATTTTATATAAAGTTATAAGAGGATATTCACCAGTACGATTGTAAATTTTTGTTACAGTAGTATTGGTAGAAAATATTATATAGAAACACACATGTAAACTTATAAAGAACTCTGTATAAGATTTTAGATTTACGTTCTTTTCACTTTACGATCGTCTAACGTAAATCGTTACACAAATTTCTTTTTACAGACAAAACGAATAATGACATAGTGACCACGATTCGTGTCGTAGACGGTACATCTTCCGTGATTTATTTATACACACTTTACTTACGGTTTACCTACTAACTTTTATCTAATCCTTTACGTGATTACGTTAAGTAGTGTACTTGCCTAATTTCCTCTTTTTTTTTATGTATATGTTAGTAATGCTACCTATAGGGGGGTTTAACTCATTTTGAGGTTTAGGTAGGGACTGAAATTTCTTTTTAATAAGTAGTTCTTCATCTTCGTTTGTAGTAATTGGACTATTTTCCTGAATAGTCTTTGATTGTCGTTTTATACAAAGATTTATAAATATTTTCTTCAATGATTGAGGTTCCTGAGTTAATACTTATTTTTAATTGAACACCTGACTCGACTCTTTATAATTGTATTAGTTATTTTATAAATTTTAGATATCTGACGGTGTTTCTTTACGTTTCGACGACGACGACGACGACGACGACGACGACGACGACGATTCAGCGAAGTCAACACAGACTGAGACACACTGGGGTATCTGCCGTCGGGTGGTCCGAGGGGGCAGGGACCCTAAGAGGTCCGTTGTTGTGACCTCACCCAACGGTAAAGGAAGAGGTTACGTATTCTTACTTTTCACTTTCACTTCAACGAGTCAGCACAGACTGAGAATCGCTGGGGTACCTGACGTCGGATGGTCCGAGGAGACAGGTACCCTAAAAGGTCCGTTCTCATGACCTCACCCAACGGTAACGGAAGAGGTGTTTCGTCCATATTNCGTATTCTTACTTTTCACTTTCACTTCAACGAGTCAGCACAGGCTGAGAATCGCTGGGGTACCTGACGTCGGATGGTCCGAGGAGACAGGTACCCTAAAAGGTCCGTTCTGATGACCTCACCCAACGGTAACGGAAGAGGTGTTTCGTCCATATTAGTTTTTCGTTTTAGTAGTTGGTGTGTCCACGTGACTCAAATGAGACTACTTCAAGGCATATAATTCCCGTCATTACCACCAGGTAAAAGTTATAGACCTTTTGATACCCCAGTCTGTTCCTTCTTAAGAGTCTTTCTTTACTCACAGGACGTCGGTAAGACGGAGAAGAGGTCCTGAGGACTAGAGTAGTTATCGTTGTTCTGGAGTAGTGAAGAACTGGGATTATAAGACGACAGGACCAGGATTTACGAAGAGTAGGGGAGTAACACCAGTAAAGATCCTATGTCTGTCCGGTTCTTGTTCTGAAAATTGAAGTCTTTTGAGAGACTACATTTAATATCTTTTGTTATTTTACAGGGTATTAAACCTTATAATATATTGGTAAATTTTTGTATCCGTAGAAATATACTAAAGTATACCTTTTTTAGTGTGACACAATGTACTCCTTTGTTTGTTTTTTGTTCTACGGTCACACACATGGTATGATATATACACTTGTAAAAACAAAGATTGTTGAAAAAACTCTATATTAAATGTATGGACTCACTCATAATCAGTGAGTCAGTACAGACTGAAGAACGTTAAGGTACCTGTATTAGTATCGAATAACAGTAATTAATAAACGATGGACATTTCAGAACACCATACACCAAATGTTAATAAAGATGTTACGTATCAGTCCAGCTAATATTAAGGGAAACGGTCTACTTTTCTAGTTCTGTGTCTTCCAAATCCATCGACTCAAAGTGTCGATTAGTTGTCTCCTTCGTCGTCTTAAACTTGAGACGATAAACTTAGGACGGAAACGGGAGTCGACTGGCAGTTGTCCCTCGTCACTCACCGGCTCTCCTCTACGGGATACAGGTTCCAGTCATCGTCGTCGGTACTTCTCTGTGGGGTGTAGGTTCCATTCTCTTTGTGATCATTCTACCATCCGTGACTCTCTCCCGTAGTCTCCCGTCTGTCTGACTTTGGTGTTAGTGTCTGAGATTGGTTAGATTAGTGTACCTGACGTCGGAACAGATTGAGTCATTTTGATTCGGTACGGTCCATCCCGGTGGGTTCTACCTGCCCAGAACCACCTCTCCAGACTGTCTTACACCAGGTGACCTCTTCCCTTACCGTTTGGTGAAGTCATAAGAACGGAACTCTTGGGGTACTTGTCATACTTTTCCGTTCATCTATCCTGTGGCTTTCTACTCGAGGGGTCCAGTCATCCACGAGTTATACGATAACCTCTAGTCTCCTCTTTGTTGAGGTCTGTGTTACTTCTCTACCTCGGTTTCTTTTTTGTCATGGGTCAACACCTACACAGACCACTATCTTCGTTCCAGACTACGACATTTCTGGTTATAACGTATCCTTGGACCTTACAGTCCAGGTACTTAGTTCCGTTTAACCTTCACCAGTCTGTCCTCTACCGTTCTCACTTGTAGCTGTAAAATCCTTAGTCACTTGATTTTACCTGACCTTACCCACTTAAATTGAGTATAGTGGTAATATAGATGATGACACTCTTTCTTAGGGAATCTTCTTTACCTTATTGGTAGTATCAGTTGTTTTCTCAGACTTTACGTCCTGAACCTACGTTAGAGTTTTTACTGTCTTATTAGAGACAAGTAAAGGTTCTGTTTGGTAAGTCATAGTGTCAATAGGTTCAGATACGGGGTTGGTCATTGCGACTTCTTTGACTTCAACTTGTCAAGATACTTCTGGATGTTCTGGAAAATCTTGATTGTGGGTTTTTTCTACAGGAAAAGTAATATCCCCTGACCTTACGTTTTCATCCTTCAGTTCTTTGTGGACCTCATTGTCCGTTTATATCTCAAAACGGTCCTCTTACGTGACCAGTATCGTTTGTGGAAGAAGGTCGTTGTGTTCTCTTCTGAGATGTGTTCCTGTAGTACTCTACCGGTTGTGACTTTAGTCTAACTAATACAAGAAACGTCAGTTTCTACCTCTTCGAGATATGTCAATCCTTTTTGTTGTGACCCTGACTGACACCGAGTCTAGTACTGAGAAATAACACTTTAAGTCTGAATTTAACTTCTTTCATCCCTTTTGGTGATCTGGTAAGTACATACTGGATTTATTTTAGGGAATGTTAATATGTCACATTCACTCTTTATCTAAATTCCCTGATCTAGACTATCTTATGGACAACTTGATACCTACCTCCAAGTACTGTAACATGTCCTCTGTCCCTAGTTCTAATAGGGGTTCTTTTTCTTTACGTTTTTTCTTTTTACCGACAGACTCCTCCGGAATGTTTATCGACACTTTTCTTCTCTTCACTTTTCGTTTCTTGTCCTTTCTATATGGGTAAACTTACGTCTCAAGGTTTCTTGTCGTTTCTCTCTATTCTTTCGGAAGGAGTCACTAGTCACGTTTGTTTCCTTTTGTTATCCTACCCTTTCTGATCTCTAGAGAAGTTCTTTTAATCTCTATGGTTCCCTTGTAAAGTACGTTTCTACCCCAGTTATTTACTGTCTTTACCATACTTGGATTGTCTTCGTCTTCTAAAATTCTTCTGCACCGTTCTTAAGTACCTTCTTGACATGTTTTTTTAGAAGTGCTGGGTCTATTAGTGCTACCACACTAGTGAGTGGATCTCGGTCTGTAGGACCTTACACTTCAGTTCACCCGGAATCCTCGTAGTGATGTTTGTTTTTATCACCTCCATTACCTTAAGGTCAACTCGATAAAGTTTAGGACTTTCTACTACGATACTTTCACGACGTGAGTTATACGGTCGTTTAAACCTTTTGAGTCGTCACCGGTGTCCTGACCTTTTCCAATCAAAAGTAAGGTCAGGGTTTCTTTCCGTTACGGTTTCTTACGAGTTTGATGACGTGTTAACGTGAGTAGAGTGTACGATCATTTCATTACGAGTTTTAAGAGGTTCAGTCCGAAGTCGTTACGTACTTGGCACTTAAAGGTCTACAACTTCGACCAAAATCTTTTTCGTCTCCTTGGTCTCTAGTTTATCGGCTGTAGACGACCTAGTAACTTTTTTGTTCTCTCAAGGTCTTTTTTGTACATAAAGACGAAATAACTGATACGGTTTCGGAAACTGACACACCTAGTGTTATTTGACACCTTTTAAGACTTTCTGACTTCTGGTCTGGTGAACTGGACGGAGAACTCTTTAGACATACGTTCAGTCCCTCGTTGTCAATCTTGACCTGTACCTTGTTGTCTGACCAAGGTATATCCTTTTCCTCATGCAGTTCCGACATATAACAGTGGGACGAATAAATTAAGTATACGTCTCATGTAATTCTCTTTACGGCCCGATCTACTTCGTGTTCGACCTTAGTTCTAACGGTCCTCTTTAAAGTTATTGGAGTCTATACGTCTACTGTGATGGGAATACCGTCTTTCACTTCTTCTTGATTTTTCGGAGAACTATTTTCACTTTCTTCTCTCACTTTTTCAACCGAATTTCGAATTGTAAGTTTTTTGATTCTAGTACCGTAGACTAGGGTAGTGTAGTACTGTTTATCTACCCCTTTGTCACCTTTGTCACCGACTTAAATAAAAACACCGAGGTTTTGGTGACGTCTACCACTAACGTCGGTACTTTAATATCCTGCGAATGAGGAACCTTCCTTTCAATACTGGTTGGATCTGTCGTATAATTTTCCTTCTATGTAATGAAACGGTCGTTTCCAGGTAGACCAGTTCCGTTACCAAAAAGGTCACCAGTACGTACCTACACTCTCAACCTGATACTTCTTTCTACTCGTGGTTTCTTAACTAACAAAATTTGACACCACAACCTCTTCTGAGAACTCTCAGGGAACCTGTCGTACCTCTAGGTTGGTCAGGTAGGATTTCCTTTAGTCAGGACCTACAAGTAACGTTCCTGACTACAACTTCCACTTTGAGGTTATGAAACAGGGGGACTACGCTTCTCGACTGAGTAAACTTATCCGGGACCCTTTCTAACTTCCGTCCTCTTCTTCCCCTACTGTCTCCTTCTCTACCAACCTACCGTAGTGGCTGAGTTACCTCTACTCAAACTCATCTGAAGCCCTCAACCACTACCTGTCCCTCCAGACGTACGACACCAGGTACCCCAGCGTTTCTCAACTGTGTTGACTCGTTGACTTGACTTGACTGGACTGGTAGTTGTTCGAGTTAGTGGGTTAGTATTAGTTCCTCCTTCATAATTTTATACTGTAGCTTAGTACAGAGAGTTTACAGAAGAGTGAATTGAGGACCTTGTAAACAAAAGAACCTAGGTAGTCTGACTTACCTATTGTGGTATAAAACTCTCAGATTTGTTGGTCATTTTTTTTTTTTTTTTAATTTTCGTGGTGTATGTAAATTCCCATTTCGAGGTTGAAACTATCGTCGACTCGTATCTGAGTTGGAGTATCCCTGTTTCGTCCAGTGACAAAGAAAGTAGAAGACCAGGAATCGTGTAGATTATGATATCCACTCCTTGAGTTGTCACAAACAACTTATTCACTAACCTACTTGTTTATTTGTTTACTTTCTTGATTTCATCGATAACTTGTATTTTTTATTCAGTATCTTCTCTTTCCTCCTGTAGAGTACTACGTTTCTTTTTAATAAGACAGGTTACTACGTTTTATACATACTAGTATCAAGTACTAGAACTGTAACTCGTATAGTATAACAAACTCAAGATCTTATAAGGTGAAAGTTCTGTGTATCTTCTATAAATCACACTGAGTTAAAACTTTCGGGACGACCACAAGATCCCGAAGGGACTATCGAGTCAACCATTTCTTAGGTGGACGTTACGTTCTCTGGGACCAAGCTAAGGATCCAGCCCTTCTGGAGGACCTCTTCCCTATCCCATGGGTAAGGTCCTAAGAACCCGAAGGGAACACCGAGTCGACCATTTCTTAGGAGGACGTTACACCCTTTGGATCCAAACTAGAGACCCAACCCTTCTGGGGCACTTCTTCCCTTTCCGATGGGTGAGGTCATAAGATCGGACCTCTTAAGGTACCTGACATATCAGGTACCCCAGTTGTCACTGACTCGTTGAAAGTAAAAGACCACTGGAATGGCCTGCAGTCCTCTGAAGGTAAACTTGTGGAGGTTACCATTTGTTGACGCATACTGGTCGAATTTAACGATTTGTATGTTTTTATAAAGGATAGAACTGGGTCATAGATGAAAAACCAGAATCAAGATATGACCTTTGGTGTATCTTGTCAGATTAGGAAGATCGAGTACTATGTGTATTTTATAAACTACTATAATTAGTACAAAAACAAGTGGATAGAAAAGATAAAAGGATCTCATGGTGAAAAAAGATATCTAAAGTATAACGTAATCGTATATGCAAAGTTGTCTTGACACTGTACTGTTAACATCAATCTCCGAATTCTTCAGGGAATTGTAGTGTATAAAATTATAAATATCTCTGTTTTAATATACGAGGACTTTCCTCTATCTCGAAAGGTCCAGAGGTTTCAAAGGGTACTCTCATTATCTACACTTATGGTGAATGGAAAGAAGAGTCTCACTCCTAAGACGGTCTGTATAACTCGAGTGAAGACGTAGAAGAACCCTTTAAAATATAAGAGTGTCGGAGAAGAGTTGGACGGATACTACCTTAGAATCAAATATATGAGTTGTTCACGTTTGTTTATTACGTAGTACTTGGATAATTGACACAAATGATTCGCGAATGACGCTCTGTGAAAATTTTTGAGTTCAAAGGTCCTTGTACGGGGTCGTTCGGATTCTAAGTTCGGATTGATTTAAAGTAAGGATATAGGGGGTTAAAAAAAAAGAGTGTAAGGTTAAAGGAAGGAGACCAGAATTCAAAAGGTCATGCGTCAAAAGGTAAAGTCCTATTTCTTACCGGGGGTGTGCTATACGATTTAGTTATGACAACATCTTTTTTTAATTAAGTCCGAGTCTTATATTTTTGTCGTGAAACGATAAATATTCTTGACAGAGTGTCCTTCTTTTCTCGAGACTTTCTTACTTGCTTGTATTGGTCAAAGGATTACGTCGATATACTGTCCGAAACCAACCATGTACCGGTGTCTGATTCTGAGAGTTCCAAACGAAACACCAGTCTTCCCGTTCCCCACTGTACTGTAAGTAGAAATTTTTTTTTTTTTTTTCCTACGCTTCGGTACCGTAAGTTGTCCTTTCCTACGTCACACATGAATGTTCAATCGTGTCTCGTGTTTCTGAAATCCTTTCCCCATGGTTATTATATGTAGTTTCCCTCCAGTGTCTTAACATCCTCTCCTGTGAATCCTAGATATTTCACAGTGGTACAAACAGGTCCTCATCTCCTGTTACGTCTATATATTTCGCCGAAGTTATAGGCACGTCCTCCTATTTTATAATTACCAGAGACAATCAACTCTTAAAAAGAAGGACTTTGACTGTCAAAACACCGAACACTTAGGGCGAAAGGAGAAGTCATGTCTTATCCGACTTTCAGAGTTAAAAAGATTTCCCGTCGAACAGGGAAAGAGAGAGGACTTTCCTCCGAAGGACGACGAGGGATCCAGTCCTCGACAAAACGAGTAGGACTAAGGGGTAGGGTGAGCGAGAAGTCGGTGTCCCGTGAAAATTACAGTAGTATACACGTTTCTCATCAGGGTGTGACAATAATGACTTGATTTTGGAGTTATTTTTTTTCTTTCAAAAGGGAAAGACCGAGAAATGTAACTTTGATACAATTCCTTAATGAAAAGAAAAAATTCCTCAGTAAAAAACGGTGAATCATTACTTTGTATTAATCTGTTTAGTTACAATTAAATACTGTTACTTTGCTATTTGAAAGCTGCTTTATTTTTAGGGATCTGAAGTCATTACTCTTGTCCGTAATTTAGTTAAGAGGTGTGATCGTGGTTTCGTTAGAAAGGTTTTATGATTAGTCGAACTCAAACAACGAATTTTATGAAATGATTGAAGGGTACTACATATTTTGTTTCATGTTTGAGTAATCATTCTATTTTATAAAGGAAGGATCAACTGAGAAAAACGAGTGTAGGATGGTACATCTAAGTTAGAGAACAAAGTACGATGTAGTTAAGATTTGATAAATATAAGAGGTTTATATTAGTAAATTAAAAAGTTGATGAATTTCCTTGACGAAATAACTCTGTATTATCTGTTTATTACTTAACGTGTATAAATTTAAATATTCAACTATTAGGAACTGTATACAAACACGGGTACTTGACTACTGATTTTAGTTCTGACACTTACGAGGTAGTGGGAAATCTCAAAGGACCACTTTCACTGTCAGTGAATCAGTACACCTGAGAAACGCTGGGGTACCCGATATGTCAGGTACCTTAAGAGGTCCGGTCTTATGACCTCACCCATCGGAAAGGGAAGAGGTCCGCTAGAAGAGTTGGGTCCCTAGTTTGGGTCCAGAGGTCGTAACATCCACCTAAGAAATGGTCGACTCGGTGTTCCCTTCGGGTTCTTATGACCTCACCCATAGGATAGGAAAGAGGTCACCTAGAAGGGTTGGGTCCTTAACTTGACCCCAGAGGACGTAACGTCCACCTAAGATATGGTTGACTCGATAGTCCCTTCGGGTCTCAAAGGACCACCAGAAAACATTAAGGAAGAAGGGTAGAGAGGAACCGTAGGGGTTGGGATTCGTTGGCGACTAAAGGAAAGACAGTGATATCTAAGTTAAAGTGAAAAGATATCGTCTCAAAGAGTAGGAGTCGTGATATCTGTAAAACCCGGTCTATTAAGAAACATCATCTCCCGACAATAGACGTAACGTCCCTCAATTAGTGGTGCGGACCAGAGATGGGTAGTCTACACATATATCAGGGGCCGGGGTCAATGTTGGTGGTCCGTGACATTGGTTTATAACGGATTACAGGGGATCCCCGATTTGACCGAGACTAACTCTTGGTGACAGAATCTGACCATATATTTATTTTAGTATACCATACATTTATGTATGAGAAATAACGAATCGAAGAAAGGGAGTCGTATTAATAAAACTCTAAATAGGGTGTCCCTAGAAAAAAATAGTCATATAGATTAGTCTTCTAAAAGACTCTTACTTACAGAATAACAGTTTCATCTATCATATATCTTATAATATGTTACGTACCCAGTTTTCGGAAAAGATTTAAATCGTAAAAGTAAGTGACCGACAAGGGAGTGACTGTACTTTTATAAATAGATCAAGTGAAACCTTCTAATAGTAGTTCCAGCTCAGATATTTTGTAATTTCATGATCATAAACGTAAGTAAAACGTGTCAGATACTGTTATGTGTCATGTACAAATAGTTTGTTAGGTTTCGTACAGTACATTGAATATAAAAAATATCTTAGGAACGTAGATCTCTCACAAGACACATGACACTGTGTTTTCAATCAAACAAGGGTTTTTCGGGTCTTCTGTAACACTAATTTACTTTGTCATGTGTATCTTACTACTACTGTTTACTGTTACTTCTTTCCAGGGATACTATACTCTGTTTCCAGAAGTGTTAGGAGAGAATGAGTTTTTATAGTATAAGTGCTCTCCCTGATATTATTTCGAAAGTCTATAGTAGTACTAGAGAGACTATTAGTTATAAAGGAAAGGTTCGTATTAGGGTCCGTTCATAACTGGTGATAAAATCTACCTTTTATTAGATCATCTTAATCTACCTTCTAAGTCTCAGGTTCAAGACGTCCAAACTATATTCCGTGTTCCGTAAAGAAATATATAGTTTGTTTGGTTTCGTCATGTCTCTACTCCTTTTATTCAAAACGGGTAGACAGTAACCTTCTTTTCGGATGACAAGTTTGAATCTTCCTGGAACATTCACGGATAGTTAGTCACACTTACCCAAAAGACCCAGGATCTCTCGATGAAGGTTCTTTACAGGTAGACACTCTCATGACTTAAAGTAGACGGGGGAAATTAACCGGTCCTGGTCTTGTCAATCTGTTGACCCATCTTACGTATTCATTCTACCATTTGGAGTGGTTTGAAGTACGTTAAGAGAACATAAACCAGGTCGACTATACGCCATCAGTCTGGGGTTATTGGGGAGTTTAGAAACATAACTATCAGAAGAGTATGTTAGAAGAGGAATATGTCAGAAGAGTGTATAAATTGGTCACAACATGTCGTCCTTGATGTCTACGCTAAAGGTTGTAACTGATATGTGTCGTGAAGGTAAATGTTGAACCAAAGGAAGGAAGAGAGAGACTGTCCGGGAGGTCTTATTCGGACGACGATGTAATGCTGGTCGGATACCTCTTCGCTTACACCATTCTTTTACTCTGTAGACTATTGTTGGTCGTTCTTTGACTCTGGACGGTTGTCGGTACACTCACCCTGGGGAGGTCGGGGTCAGTTCGGAAACCAAGACAAGTCAACGAGTCAGTACAGGCTGTGAAACGATTGGGTACCTGACGTCGTGTGGTCCGAAGGAACAGGTAGTGGTTGAGGTTCTCGAACGAGTCTGAGTACGGGTAGTTTAGCCACTACGGTAGATCGGTAGAGTAGAAGACAGTAGGGGAAGAGGAGGACGGAAGTTATAAACGGTCGTAGTCCCAGAAAAGTTTACTCAATCGAGAAATGTAGTCCACCGGTTTCATAACCTCAAAGTCGAAGTTGTAGTCATCAAGGTTACTTATGACTCCTGACTAAAGGAAATCCTACCTGACCAAACTAGAGGAACGTCAGGTTCCCTGAGAGTTCTCAGAAGAGGTTGTGGTGTCAAATTTTCTTATTTAAGAAGTCACGAGTCGAAAGTAATATCAGGTTTAGAGTGTAGGTATATACTGACGACCTTTTTGATATCGAAACCGATTTGTCTGGAAACAACCGTTTCATTACAGAGACGAAAAATTATACTACAGATCCAACCAGTATCGAAAAAGAAGGTTCCTCGTTCACAGAAAATGAAAGTACCGACGTCAGTGGTAGATGTCACTAAAACCTCGGATCCTTTTATTTTATAGAGTACCAAAGGTAACAAAGGGGTAGATAAACCGTACTACACTAACCTGACCTACGGTACTAGAATCAAAACACTTACAACGTAAAATTCGGTTGAAAAAGTGAGAGGAGAACGTGAAAATAGTTCTCCGAAAAGTCAAGGAGAAACGAAAGATGGTAATCCACTCTCAGTAGACGTATAGACTCGAATAAGTATAAAGAGGGTCGTTAGACCTAAGGTCCAACACGAAGTAGGTCGGTTTGTAAAACGTACTACATGAGACGTATATTTAATTTATTCGTCCCACTGTTATATGTCGGAACTATGTGAGAAAAGAGAGAATCCTTG
The DNA here is from genome assembly GCA_006410555.1 of Capra ibex. Classification (NCBI taxonomy): domain Eukaryota; kingdom Metazoa; phylum Chordata; class Mammalia; order Artiodactyla; family Bovidae; genus Capra; species Capra ibex. Next base: position 30,434,155 of record SJYO01016970.1, on the reverse strand, counting down.
GTCAAACAAGGTACAGGCCAAGATTACAACGAAGGACTGGACGTATGTCTAAAGAGTCCTCCGTCCATTCCACCTGACCATCAGGGTAGAGAAAGTCTTAAAAGGTATAAAAAAAACACTAGGTGTATCAGTTTCCGAAACCACATCCGTTATTGTGTCTTTATGTACAAAAAGACCTTGAGAGAATGAAAAAGATACTAAATTACCTACAACCATTAAACTAGAGACCAAGGAGAAGGAAAAGATTTAAGTCGAACTTGTAGACCTTCAAGAACCAAGTACATGACAACTTTGGACCGAACCGCTTAAAACTCGTCACGAAACGATCACACACTTTACTCACGTTGACACACCATCAAACTTGTAAGAAACCGTAACAGAAAGTAACCCTGACCTTACTGTTGACTGGAAAAGGTCAGGACACCGGTGACGATTAAAAAGGTTTAAACGACCGTATAACTCACGTTGTGAAATTGTCGTAGGAGAAAATCGTAAACTGTATCTAGTCGAACTTCATAGTGATGCTTGTTTCGTCCACCTACACTACCTTATAGTCAACTCTATACTTGAAGACCTACAAGTTCGACATAAACCTTTTCCGTCTCCTCTGTCTCTAGTTTAACGGTTGTAACCAACCTAGTAGTTTTTTCGTTCTCTCAAGGTCTTTTTGTAGATGAAGGTGAAATAACTGTGGTTTCGGAAAGTCACACATATAGTGTTGTTTGACACCTTTTAAGAAGTTCTACACCCTTATGGTCTGATGGAATGGGCAGAGGACTCTTTAGACATACTTCCAGTTCTTCGTTTTCAATCTTGGTCTGTACCTTGTCTGACCAAGGTTAAACCCTTTCCTCATACAGTTCCGACATATAACAGTGGGACTAATAAATTGTAGATACATCTCATGTAGTACGCTTTATGGTCCGACCTACTTCGCGTTCGACCTTAGTTCTAACGACTCTCTTTATAGTTATTGGAGTCTACACGTCTACTATGGTGGGAATTGCGTCTTTTACTTCTCCTTGATTTCTCGAAGAACTACTTTCACTTTCTCCTCTTACTTTTTCGACCGAACTTTACGTTGTAAGTTTTTTGATTCTAGTACCGTAGACCAGGGAAGTGAAGTATGGTTTGTCTACCCCTTTGTTACCTTTGTCACTATCTGAAATAAAAGAACACAAGACTTTAGTGACATCTACCACTGACGTCGGTACTTTTATTTTCTGTGAACGGGGAACCTTCTTTTCGATACTGGTTGGGTCTATAGTATAATTTTTCGTCTCTGTAATGAAACGGTTGTTTCCAGACAGATCAGTTTCGATACCAAAAAGGTCATAAGTATATACTTACACTCTCAACCTGATATTTCTTTCGACTCGTGACTTCTTAACTACGAAAACTTGACACCACAACCTCTTCTGAGAACTCTCAGGGAACCTGACGTTCCTCTAGGTTGGTCAGGTAGGATTTCCTTTAGTCAGGACTTATAAGTAACCTTCCTGTCTACGACTTCCTCTTTGAGGTCATAAACCGACGGACTACGTTTGTTGACTTAATAACCTTTTGTGGGACTACGACCGTTTATAACTTCCGTCCTCCTCTTCCCCTACTGACTCTTACTCTACCAACCTACCACAGTGACTCAACTACCTGTACTCAAACTCGTTCGAGGTCCTCGTCCACTATCTGTCCCTTCGAACCGTACGACGTCAGGTACCCCAAAGTTTCTCGACCTGTACTGACTTGATGACTTGACTTATCAAGTTGACCTTAAGGTAGTGGAGGTGATCCAAACAAGCATCACTGTGAAGAATTCTGGGTGAACTGATGTAAGGTCCTACAGACCGAGATCCACTCACTAGTGTGGTGTCTCCAATAGACCCAGTAATTCAAGAAAAAACATATCAAGATACGTAAGAACGGTGGAGAATTATAGAAGACGAAGACAATCCAGATATGATAAAGACAGGAAATAACAGAGGTAGAAACGTACTTTACAAGGGAACCATAAAGATTAAAAGAACTTCTCTAGAGATGAGAAAGGGTAAGATAACAAAAGAAGATAAAGAAACGTAAGTGACTCCTTCCGAAAGAATAGAGAGAAACGATAAGATACCTTGAGACGTAAGTCTACCGATATAGAAAGGAAAAGAGGAGACGGAAATCAAAGAGAAAAGAGTGGTTAAACATTCCGGAGGAGTCTGTTGGTAAACGGAAAAACGTAAAGAAAAAAGAACCCCTACGAGAACAAGTAACGGAGGACATGTTCCAGTGTTTGGAGACAAGTATCAAGAAGTCCGTGAGGCAGATAGTCTAGATTAGGGAACTTAGACAAACAGTGAAAGTGAGATATTAACATTCTCTAAACTAAATCCAGTATGGACTTACCAGATCACCAAAAGGGATCAAATAAGTTCTATTCAGACTTAAAACTTTATTCCCCAAGGAAGTCTACTGTCGAATAGACGTTAGAGTATCTTCTAGAACTTGTTGTTAGTGAGTCGATTCAGTCAAGACTTAAAAACTGGGAGTCTTTAACTCATTCTACTATTAATTACAGACAACAAAATCCGACGATTCAATACCCTATTAAACAATGTATCGTTATCCATAGATCATATGGTTGGATGAGGACTTTACAACCCTCGATCTATAACGGATACAAAGAATAGGGGAAGTACCTAGTGTCGGAACAACACCCCTTCCCCGAACATATTGAATTACTCCGACTCTCTTTACGGTACGTCCTGGTAGGTTCTATCTATCCAGTATCACTTATCATGACTGTTTTAGACTAGGTGACCATTTCCTTTATCGTTGGTGGGAGGTCATGAGAACGGACCTCTTGGGTTACCTGTCATACTTTTCCGTTTTTCTGTACTGTGATCTTTCACTCCGGGAATCCAGTATTCCATAGGTTATACGATAACCCCTTCTTGTTTCCCATTAATGATTATGGAGGTCATTCTTACTTTACTGACTCGGTTTGACCCTTGATACGAGTCGTCACCTATACAGACCACTATTTCAGACTACGATATTTCTTGTTATAACCGATCCTTGGACCTTACAATCTAGATACTTAGTTCTATTTAACCTGTACCAGTCCGTCTTCTACCGTTCTACCTTGTAGCTGTAGAATCCTTAGTCACTTTATTTTACTTCCCCTTACCCGCCTAAATTAAGTCTACTGGTAAAATAGATGATGACACCCGTTCTTAGGGAATCTTCTTTCCTTATTGAGAGTATCAGTTGTTCTCAGGTTTTAAGTCATGAACCCACGTTAGAGTTCTTACTGTAATACTAGAATCAAGCAAAGGTTCCGTTTAGTCAGTTGGAGTTTCATTGGTTCTGATACAGGGTTGGTGACTACGGTTTCTTCGACTTCAACTTACCAAGATATTTCCGGATGTTCTGAAAGATCTTGATTGTGGTCTTTTTCTAAAGAAAAGTAGTGTCCTCCGACCTTACGTTTTCATCCCCCAGTTCTCTATAGACTTTATTGTCTGTTCAAACCGAAATTCCATGTTTTACTTCTTCTTGTTTCCGATTGTCCCAAAACAGTTCTTTTGTAAGACCACTATCGTTTGTGACAAAAGATCGTTGGGTTCTTTTTTGACAAGTGTACCTGTAGTGTTCCACTAGTTATGGTTTTAGTCCGACTGATACAAGAAACGTCGGTTTTTACCTCTTCGAGACATATCAGTCTTTTTTCTTTTTCTTTTTCTGGACCTCAACTGACACTGAGTCTAGTACTCGAGGAATAACGTTTTAAGTCCGAATTTAACTTCTTTCATCTCTTTTGGTGATCCGATAAGTCTATACTGGATTTAGTTTAGGGAGTACTAATATGTCACTTCCACTACTTATCTAAGTTCCCTGAACTAGAACATCTGTCTCATGGTCTTCTTGATACCCGTCTCCAAGTATTGTAACATGTCCTCCGTCACTCGTTTTGTTAGGGTTCCTTTTTCTTAACGTTCTTCCGTATTACCAACATATTCCTCCGAAATGTTTGTCGACTCCTTTCTTGTCTTCGTTTTTCGTTTACTCTTCTCCTTTCTATATGAGTTGACTTACGTCTCAAGGTCTCTTATCGTTTCTATTCTTTCTGTAGAATCTACTTGTTACGTTTCTTTATCTCCTTTTATTATCTTACCCTTTCTGACCTCTAGAGAAGTTCTTTTAACCTCTATAGTTCCATTGTAAAGTACGTTCTTACCCGTACTTTTCTGTCTTCACTACTTCTGGATTGTCTACATCCTCTATAATTCTTCTCAACCGTTCTTATGTGTCTTCTTGAAATGTTCTTTCCTAAATTACTGAACCTATCGGTACTACCACATCAGTGAGTAGATCTCGGTCTGTAGGATCTCACACTTCAGTTCACCCGAAATCCTTCTTGTTTCGATCACTTCCACTGCCTTAAGGTCAACTCGATAAAGTTTGGGATTTTCTACTACGACACTTTCACGACATGAGTCATACAGTCGTTTAAACCTTTTGAGTCTTCACCGGTGTCCTGACCTTCTCCAGTCAAAAGTAAGATTAGGGTTTCTTCCCGTTACGGTTTCTTACAAGTCTGATAGTATGTTAACACAAGTAAAGTATGTGATCATTCCAATACGAGTTTTAGGAGGTTCGATCCGAAGTCGCCATGAACTTACCTCTTGAAGACCCACATTTTCGTCTCAAAACTTCTCCGTCTCCTTGGTCTCTCGTTTAACGGTTGTACGCACTCTAGTACCTCTTTCCTGTCGTCAAGGATTTTTGTTAAATGAAGATGAAGAAACTGATACGATTTCGGAATCTGATACACCTAGTGTTGTTTGTCACCTTTTAATAATTTCTCTTCCCTTATAGTCTGTGGAATAGACTGAGGATTCTTTGGACATACGTCCAGTTCTTCGTTGTCAATCTTGACCTGTACCTTTTTGACTGTCCAAACTTTAACCCTTTCCTTATGATGTTCCGATATATAACAGTGGGACGCATAAATTGAAGATACGTATCATGTAAGACACTTTATGACCCGATCTACTTAAAGTTATACTTTAGTTCTAAAGACCCTCTTTATAGTTACTGGAGTCTATACGTCTACTATGGTGAGATTACCGTCTTTCGCTCTTCATTGATTTCTTATAAAACTACTTCCACTTTCCCCTCTCCCTTTTTGGACCGAATTTGTAAGTTTTTTGATTCTAGTACCGTAGACCAGGATAGTGAAGTACCGTTTATCCACTCCTTTTATACCCGTCTGAAATAAAACAACCGGAGGTTTTAGTGACACGTGCCACTGACGTCGGTGTTTTAATTTTCTAAGAACGAGGAACCTTCTTTTCGATACTCTTTGGATCTCTCGTATAATTTTTCGACTTCGAAGTTATGAAACTGGTGGACTACACTTTTCGACTGAGAAACCTTTCTGGAACTACGACCCTTTCTAACTCATGTTTTCCTCATCCCACACCGTCTTCTACTCTACCAATCTATCGTAGTGACTGAGTTACTTGTACTTAAACTCGTTTGAGGTCCTCTATCACTTCTTGTCCCGTTGGACCGTGCGACGTCAGGTACCCCAGGGTCTCAACCTGTGTTAAATCACTGACTTGTTATAAAGGATACATGCCCCAGAATCCTATAGGTGTGGGGTTGTATTCTCGATGAAGATCCTACCGTAGGGTCTTGGATGTTTACTAGGTTATACGAGGAACCTACTATCTTAATTTCCTTCCTACACCCCACACGTTTCCGTGTCTACATTGAACTAAAGTTGAGAAACCCAGACACATTTCCTAGAATCGTTTCCTCTCTGTAGGAAGACTAAGTCTTGTTCATGGATTTCGACCACTCTGTGTCTCTAAGGTTGTCTATAGAATGAATGTATAAACAAGGTTCGTCAGATTCCCGACCTTATGTTAAGAGTTCAATTCCTCTCTATAATTGTTTATTAAGTAAATTTTACATATTGGAATCTGGGTGTCGAAACGTATCTCTATTCTGTAACAGAGGTTTCTGGGGTCAATTTTACGTGTACGGTGTACCTTCTCCTCGGTTTTGGAGAAGGTAATTCTAATATCTTGTTTAACCCCCCAATGACTCCAATTAAAAGAAAGAAAGAAAGAAAACGATTTCCGTGTTTCTCTTCTCTGTTTTTCCTATTATTCCTGGTTCCCTACTAAAATTAACTTCACAATAACCCCTGTCAACTAAATTTTTACTTGTTCGATGGTATTGTTATTGTTTTGGTGTTTTCACCGTGTGTAGGAATCGACGTCTAACCTTAATCCATCTCCCGAAAATTTTTAAGACAACGGGTCTTGTATGGAATTAGATAATTGAGTCACAGAAATTCGTACTCTTCGTTCTTGGTTAGATAAAAATTTTCGAGAGACTTACTATGGATATTCATCGGTTCAGTCTTTGAGAGTCGACACTCTATGTTCTGTAGGTCGTTTCTTCCACGTTTCTCTATTTCCTTTTGTTCAGTGACTTAAGTCGCTTAAACAGGACAGGGAAAGTGCCCCTATTCGATTCACGAGATCAACGGCGATAAGTGAACTGTTGTATTTGAGTAGTTCGACAGAGTCATCACATCAGGAGTAAAAAGTCTCGTGGTCGACAACTACAGGATATTTACGATTTATTATTGTTACCGAACGACAGTCCAATAAAATTATCGATAATGATATCTCGACCCATAATCCCCTCTCCGAAACAAGTCGTTCAAGGTTAGTAAACCTGTAGTGTCGTGATCAGTTTAGTCTCAAATGGTACCTGGGGTCCCATCACTTCCATGTTCACCTTTCAGTTGCCTTCATCAAGGACGTCGAAGTGGACTAAAAAGGGTGTCGACGTACCGAGGTAATCGAAAGGTCTTTTAGACCCAGAGAGAGTAGAACGTCGGTGGGAGATAGGGAGGGGTATCGATTGTGTACGACAATTGACTTGGGTATTGGGTCGTTTGACAGAGGGTCTCTTTACCGGAGACCGAGAAGAGGGAGAATTGTAGAGATCCTAGTGGACGAGACTTGTAAACCCTGTCGACAATATCTTCCTTGTGAGTTCATACGTTCCAGATCCCTCGGGAGGTCTACAACTATTCCTTTTTTTGTTAATTCCTAGTTTCGGAATTCTTTTAATGTAAAGGTTACAGTATGGTTTATTGGAAATTAACACTTATCAATTCTTAATAAGGTGCAGGTCCGAGAGCACACACATAGATCTTAGAAATGTAATGTTTTAGGTCGGAAGACGAAATAGAATTATTACAGAAATCAGAAGGTCACCCTTAAAGAAGTTATGTGTTTCTACAATTAACCGCTTGTTCTTTGCATAAACTTCCTGAAGTACGGGATGTTAATAAACCCCCCTCTTGACCTAAAAAAATTGTATACTTTCTTATCAACACGGAGTAGAAGAGCCCCTATTGAACGACGTCGGTATTAAGATAGACGTGTTCTCATAGTACACAAAACCTTAACGTTTTTTCTTGAAGGAAATAGTGTCCACCGTAGGGTTCTGTTGTACTATACTTTTATTTCGTTCTTTTTGTGTCAAGAGAATACTGACGTTTGTCGATTAAATTATTTAATGTGTCACCTGTTTTTTACGTTTACGTTTATTCTAAGACTGAGAATTACATACACTTCGGTAAAGAGAGAGAAAACATGTAATGTGCGTTTTCCGAGTGTAAAGTTCAAAAAATAAAAGATTAGGTTTCTGGTTTGTTCCCGTTCTTACATCAAAGAAAAGAATCATTTTCCTTTAAAATGGCATTATTATGGAGTACTTTTATTTTCACTTCAGTTCAGGCTGAGAAAGCTGGAGTACCTGACATCGGATAGTCCGGGGAGGCAGGTACCCTAAAAGGTCCGTTCTCACGACCTCACCTAACGGTAAAGGAAGAGGTCCCCTAGAAGGGTTGGGTCCCAGAGGGTGTCACATCTGTCTACGAAATTGTAGACTTGGTGGTCCCTTTAGGTTATTATGGAGTATAATACTGTGTCTTAGGTAACTCTTCTCCATCCCACCACAATGTTCCATCTCAAATATAAAACACCTTTAAATATACAGACTTCAAAGGATGATATTATTAAACTTGATACCTCTATGTTAATAATACGTCGTTATTTCCTGATAATATAACTTACGGATGAACAAGTAATGAAACCCCATACAAAAATAACGACGAAACATATTAGCATACTACCTTAGACGCCGTGTACTTTCGTGTCACTGTATATACGTTCCGAAAACTAATGTCGTGACAAACGTTGACGTGGATTAACCCCTTTTTAATTTATAGACAGTTGTCCTTTATAAAATTTATTTAATACTGTATAGACGAATTACTTTAGATCTGTTCACAATTTTATTACTTCACTAAATACTTTAAGAAGAATTGTCTAGATCAATATACTTTAATCTTTCCATGTCAAATCACCCTGTTTACTCCTGATCTATACATCTATATTGAATATATTCGACTATAATTTTTTATTATTAGTACGTCTTTTCCTAACTCTCTGTCCTCCTTAATCTCCGTCTTTCTTAAAAAGGGAAAAGACTCGACATAAAACAGACATCAAAAGAGATTTTCTAAAATTGTATCTATCACACCATACATACACGTGTAAGTTATAAAATGTGAATAAGGATATGGGACCCTCCAATCAATTATAAACTTCATAGAATTAGTCCTTATGTATGAATTTATTAATGATTACCATTGATAATGATAATTATTATTGAACATAAATTTTCATGATTAGTTTTCGGGTGTAAGGTGTTTATTCGTATATATAGTATAGTAGTTAGAACTAAAGACCAATTATCTTTTCTAGTACAATCAAATTTTTTATCTAAAATAACTAAATAAATACATAAATTCTTTATGAATAACTCGTTGATGTATTATTGTCCGTAAAAATCGTGAACCGGGTTTAGTCATTTGTTATTTTTAAAAATTTTTAGATACAAGAACATCCTTAGATTGTATGATTTAAAAAAGAATTAATCTAATCACCCAAACTGGAAACGAAAGTCGTTACTACCTAATTTGTCATATTCCATATCAAGTCCGACTCCGTCTTTCTCCTTTCTGTTGGAGTTGTCTTCATCCAATGGAAATAAGTCCGTTCCTCCCCACTGTCAGTCGGATTCCTGGTCCGACTCAAGTCTCTCCCTAGTCCCTCCGAGGTATAAATATCCCTCCAAATACATTCACTATTCCCTTTACAATTAGTCCGTCCTGCAAAACCCATAAGAAATCAACTATACCGTAAACATCAACCCGTCCCCCACTATTCAGAAGACCTGTCCACATCCCCCACCTTCCAAAGACCTGTCCCCCACTATTCAGAGTCTATCTACGTTGGCCGGACCTCGTAGTCCCGCCCTGGATTTCAAGACAAAACAAAAGAGACGTCAATCTACTAAGTCGTTCCCGGAAACTTTGACAACAAAAGAAAAGATCCGGATTTTCTGAGGAAGTTTGTCGTGGACTGAACAGCGGGCAGGAAAGTCGAGTTAGTCCTTTGATTCGTTGTGTTTATTCATGAATGTCTGTGACTTTTTGTCCTTCGGGTCTGTCACCTGGGATTCCCTTCCATTTGTTTATTCTACTTGTCATACAAAGGGAGAAAAAGACGGGTCTCAGTGAAAGGTCTATCATCGTGTCTTTGTCCCTGGGAACTGTTTGGTGTCACCAGAACGATTGATCTTTTTTGTTTCTAGTCTCAGTACCTTCGGGGACTTTAAACGTCCCGTCTTGTGAACTCTCTTTCCAAGATGTGGTTCCCTCTTGAGTTCTTTGGACGAAGCCGTAGGAGAACTCAGTCTATTTGACTTTCCACATTCGATATATTAAAAGGTATGAGTGTGTCTTGACCCTCTGTAGGTTCAAGGTTACTCGGTTTCACCCCTCTAGTGACTTCGTGGACGTGTAAGTTGTCTCTGGAGTCTTCCCGGTACGAAATCATTACCCCGATTTGATCAGGATGTCATCCCCGATGTGTTCTGAGTGAGTTTGTCTAGAATTCTTATTCGGAGTTTTGATAGTGTTATAGGGTCTATGAACGATTTGTTTTACGTTGTAAGAAAGATTTTTTCTGTTATTTTGGAACTAAGAGTTATTAAATAGTAATGTTACAGACCGTAGGTTAGTTTTTAGTGATATGTACGTTTCTTCGTCTTTTTTACACTAGGTATTGGTTCTTTTAGTTAGTTTTCCTTTTCAGTGTCCTACAGTCTCTATTAATTTGATCATGTGTTTTTGAAATTTTGTCAACGATATTTGTACAAGAACCTAAATTTCCTTTTGTTCGTTTTACTTCTTTCTTTACCTTGGACACCCTTTTTTTCATTATTCTTGAAGATCCTTATTTCTCATACTTTACTATTTAAGTGACACATACGAATGATAGTTTATTCTGTGTGTGTGATTGAAGTTCTATACCTTTTTGTTTGGTAGGTTTGAATTAGTGTTTTTCTTTTTTCGTCAGATTTTTAATCGTTTTACTCTGTCATAGTTCTGAAATTTATATATGTTTTAAACTTATGACTTTAAGTTCCTAGTCGTCTCTCATTTCCTTCTCCGCAACTTCTTAATTACCAGTCAAAAATGTTTTAAACAACTTTTTTGTCTTTGGGTGTCTCTAGGTTATATGAGTTGTTTAGGGGTCATCCGTGTAGTATTAGTTTAACGACTTTTGGTCACTATTTTTCCGTTAGAATTTTCGTTGGTCTCTTTTCTCTGTGTAGTGAAATTCCTTTTGTAAGGTTTTCTGTCATCTTACTATAGAAATTTCACTACCTTTCCTTTGATAGTTGGAGTTTAAGATACAGGTCACTTTAATCTGAAGTTTCTACTTCCCTTTTTATTCCGAAAATAGTCTGTTGTTTTTTCTCTTTGGACAGTGATCTTCTGGACAAATGTTCTTTTTACATACATTATAATAGATGTCAATTGTACATCCATTGTATATTAAAAATATAAGGTTTCAAAAATGGATAATTTTTATTATCATTATATAACACCCTAAATATTGTCAACTTTTTTATATTACTTTGTTACTATCGTTTACCCTGTCCTCCCTCTTTACTTGTATTACGACAAATTCCGAATATATTATATTACAATCTGAGTCTATTCAATTTTTATCCATACTTTTTAGGACATTTTTAATCTTAAGTCGTCTGTATTAAGACTTTTCGATTTGTGATATTTTAAATATATTGTACTTTAAAATATATACTTCTTTACAGGTCTCACTCCATCTTATATAATAAACAGACNTACATTATAATAGATGTCAATTGTACATCCAAAAATATAAGGTTTCAAAAATGGATAATTTTTATTATGATTATATAACACCCTAAATATTGTCAACTTTTTTATATTACTTTGCTATCGTTTACCCTGTCCTCCCTCTTTACTTGTATTACGACAAATTCCGAATATATTATATTACAATCTGAGTCTATTCAATTTTTATCCATACTTTTTAGGACATTTTTAATCTTAAGTCGTCTGTATTAAGACTTTTCGATTTGTGACATTTTAAATATATTGTACTTTAAAATATATACTTCTTTACAGGTCTCACTCCATCTTATATAATAAACAGACTTAAAACATAACGAACACTATGGATAGTCGAGGTGTTTTTTACTTACTGAAAAGACACTAACGAAAGAGATAGATTTATGTATGAATGAAAATGGACGTCAAAACTTAAACCGTAATACATGAAAAAAAAAAAAAGAATTTCTTTCGAGAGTCTTCATAAATTCGAAATCTGACGTGTTCTGGAAATCTGTTCCACGACGGACCCTAGGACATTCTTGTCTCTACCCAAAACTAGTTCGAAAGTATTATCCGACGTTCCAAAACACGGACGAACGATTATTTACAAAAATATACACTGTTTTAACCTGGATTCTGAACAAAGGATGTCTTATATGAAGGGTCATTCCTCCAATGACCCCTCCTCTAGTTTCGTCCCATTGGTATATTAAATAGTAGGTTCGTCCGGTGAAAATTCTCACGATTCGATAATTTGACTTACCATGTGATCTTATTATCCGTGTTTCTCTTAGACCAGGTTCTTTTACCTTGGTTGTCAACGAGCGGAAGAAGACAGATGACCTACGATGTCTAACGACGTTTTCCTATAAACTGTCTAGTTTACCCGATCCAGTCAACCTCTGTACATATTTATGTACACATTTACACATTATATATATATATATATATATATATATATGTGTGTGTGTATGAATGCACACTTTTACAATCAGAGAGTCAGAATAGACTAAGAAACGGTAGGATACCTGACATCGGACGTTCCGAGGAGACAGGTACCCCACCGTTTCTCAGTCTGTACTGACCTAATCTATGTGATGTCCGTTGAATGTATATATGGATATATACCTATGTACGTACGTTCACACACATATACATATATGTATATTGAGACATATATATGTGTACATATATACCAAAATAAAAATTATTGAACCAGTAAAAATCTATATGACAGAGAAACCCTTGTTAAATTTTACAAAAGAATCATAATGACACGAGTTTTCTGTGTCGATGGGTTCTCGTTTTACTCCCTGATAAAATCCGTCTTATTAAGACAATAAACAGAGTAATACCTTAGGTCAAGAAGAAATACTCCGTGCCATTCTTTTGGGGTCTACAGTTACGAAAGAATCTTTAGGTAGTTCCGTCTCCAGTCCTGCGTCTTACAAATTTCCCGAGACGTTCGTCCTCGATGTAATTCACAAAGACCTACAGACGAGAGATACATAGACCAGGTGTTTGGAGGGAGAAACATTACGTAACTACTGATAGGAAGTTTCTTTGTACGATGTCCTCACCATATTTCAAGGACGGTAACATTAGAGTACTTTATTCATTTATATTGATGTTAAGAGTGTTAGAAGATAAAACCAGACTGAAGAAATCTGTGATCTTAAACTTCGGTTTGTTAACACATTTTCAGTAGTCTAAAAACCGTACAGTAAATTCAAAAACTTTTAGAGTTTATAAAGGTTGTCTACGAGAAACAGATAAAGGATAAAACTTTCTTTAGACGGTAGAGGGTAAAGGGTTTTGTTAACGGTTACCCAAAAGTAGTCTTCTCCAAGACCCTTACGTACAGTCAGTTATGTGTTCGAATGTTAAAGTTCCACTATGTTTCAGTAAACCTCTTTTATTGAAGTGTGAACTCACCGAAAAGTCAAAGAGTAAACTATCATACAATTTCTGTCACGTTTCATTTCTACCCGTTGTGTCTTTTTTGTTTTGTGGGTGAGAACCACAGGTACTAATTTAGTTGTAAATGTAATTCTTGTCAAGAATCTTTTATCTGAAAAGACGGATGTTGAAATTAATTTTTTTTAAGTTTTGGTCTAGTGAAAATTATCTTCAGCCTGATGTCAGTCGTCTTAACATACTAACGAAAGTCTCCGAAATCATTTTTCCCATAACACAAATAAAGGACAAAATTTATAAAGATTACGATAAACATGGTTCTTATAAACAGTAACCGGGGTAAAAGTAGTCGTTTAAACTTCCCTTTACCGATACCTAACCTGCTTACTTAATGTTCCTGACATCCTCAAATCCCTTGATATTCAACTACTAAACGAACCGGTCAGTCACTTTACGGAGTTAAAACGGAGTACTCAGGGGACGAGGTGTTCTAGGAAGTAAGACAAAGTGAGAGGACGAAAAACAGAAAAATGAAATAGGGAGGGAGGGAAAAACTAGAAATCAAGGAAATAGAAAGTCAAGTCAAATCAGTAAATCAACACAGGGTGAGAAACGCTGGGGTACTTAGCGTCGTGCGGTTCGGAGGGACAGGTAGTGGTTGAGGGCCTCAAGTAAGTCTGAGTGCAGGTAGCTCAGTCACTACGGTAGGTCGGTAGAGTAGGAAACAGCAGGGGAAGAGGAGGACGGGGGTTAGGGAGGGTCGTAGTCTCAGAAAAGGTTACTCAGTTGAGAAGTGTACTCCACCGGTTTCGTGACCTCAAGGTCGAAATCGTAGTAAGGAAGGTTTCTTTAGGGTCCCAACTAGAGGAAGTTTTCCTTGACCAACCTAGAGGAACGTCATGTTCCCTGAGAGTTCTCAGAAGAGGTTGTGGTGTCAAGTTTTCGTAGTTAAGAAACGGCGAGTCGGAAGAAGTGTCAGGTTGAGAGTGTAGGTATGTGCTGGTGTCCTTTTTGGTATCGGAACTGATCTGTCTGGAATCAGCCGTTTCATTACAGAGACGAAAACTTATACGATAGATCCAACTAGTATCGAAAAGAAGGTTCCTGATTGGCAGAAAATTAAAGTACCGACGTTAGTGGTAGACGTCACTAAAACCTCGGGTTTTTTTATTTCAAACTAGGTACTTCACTACCCTGACCTACGGTACTAGAAGCAAAAGACTTACAACTCGAAATTCGGTTGAAAAAGTGAGAGGAGAAGGTGAAAGTAGTTCTCCGAAAAATCAAGACGAAGTAAAAGATGGTATTCCCACCACAGTAGACGTATAGACTCCAATGACTATAAAGAGGGTCGTTAGAACTAAGGTCGAACACAAAGAAGGTCAGGTTACAAAGAGTACTACATGAGACGTATATTCAATTTATTCGTCCCACTGTTATATGTCGGAACTGTATGAGGAAAAGGATAAACCTTGGTCTATGTGAGTCAATTCTATTCTTCCGAGAGGAGTATCGGGTAGTGGTAGGGATCGATAGGTGAAACAAGATAATGTATAGACGAAACAGAGACAAGTGTAGGGTAAGTGAAAGAGTAGAGATCAGTAGATGAAATGACATAAATTTTATATGGGAATTACATGGTAGAAATTCACATTAACTATATTTGTTTAATATAGAAAACTGTAGTAAACGGAAGAAAACGATTGAAATTATTAAGTTCTTATAAAAAATGACTTTCTAGAACATTTAAGACAATCAACATAAAAGTTGTAAAGTAACAAAGACAACGAGAATACTTTCCGTAAAACAAAAGAATATAAAAGATGAATCAAAAATAAGAGAAAACGTCTTCTTTCTATAACTAAAACGTACACCTTTATCATAGGTGTAATAAATAAATCTATAGAAGATAGAGGACAAGAAAAAAAAGGGGAAGGAAAGACCCTAATTATAATTTCCATAACCGTAAAGATGTAAATTCGAAGTATAGAGAATTAAGAAGAAAGTAAGGAAGGTAAAAAATTTTATGAATAGACTACGGAATTTTCTTTCGGGGAGTTACATTAGAAGGTTGACTGATTCAGAATGAAGTTAACGTAAAAGAGAAGTGAACTTGGTGAGGGGGGTAGTTTAATAAAGTTGGCGAATTTACAATTGAATTTTGATGACTCAGTTTCAGTGACTACAATATATCACATTAGTTCTCTAGTATGGACCCACTAGAGACTGGATTAGGGAGTACGTTTTTGAACACCTTCTATTATGTAAAAAAAAGAATTTCTACGGTGATTAAAAATGGGTCAATCGATGTGTTGTTAACTATTGATCTGGTAGTGCACGAATCAGAGAAGTTAGTACAGGCTGAGAAACACTGGGGTACCTGACATCGGGTGGTCCGAGGAGACAGACACCCTAAAAGGGTCGTTCTTATGACCTCACCCAACGGTAAAGAAAGGGGTCTGGTAGTACTCTACCACCATTTACTTCAACGTTGAAACTCTCTGTCTATTTATTTTGAAGTCAGATCTAAAACTGTTCTTTTATTTTTATTAGTTTTTCTCAAATTAGATCTGAAATTTTCCTTTCATTTTGGACGGGTCTGACCAGAGTTATGTCTACCGGAAAAGGGACGAGAATGGTGAGGTACCTCAGTGTTTTCAGTGTCGTCTCATCTTTCCGACTTGAGAGTCGCCGAACGTGTAGTGATCTAAGTAGACACACCTGGTAACCCCCCGTGAAGACAAGTCTCACGACACAGGACAAATAATTGACTTCATTGATCGGAGTAATGCTTATGTAGTCTAACACGAACACAAACGACAAACCTAAGAGTGTCACTAAAAATTTTATGGAAAAATATCCGACTCTCGGAGATTTATTCCTGTCTTTGGTAGTTAAGTTTTTTTGTAGTCCGAAGTTTTCCTTACCCATTGATAGGAAAAACGACAATGAACTGTCGGGTGCGTATCCCCAGTTTATTATCTGACAGTAAGTAGCTTTCTTCTGTTGGATGATGACTGGAACTCCCTTGTACAAAAACGGAAATTAAACGGGAATTACACATACATTTTAAGTTTTCAGTGAACGTAACCTCTCTTCCGACTCATGGACATACTCCCCTCTTACTCACTTCTCAAGAACTATATTATTTGGGCCCCAAGTCGAATCAAGTCAGCGAGTCAGTACAGACTGAGACGTTGAGGTACTTAGCGTCGTGTGGTCCGGAGGGACAGGTAGTGGTTGAGGGTCTCAGGTAACTCAGCCACTACGGTAGGTTGGTAGAGTAGGAGACAGCAGGGGAAGTGGAGGACGGGGGTTAGGGAGGGTCGTAGTCCCAGAAAAGGTTACTCAGTTGAGAAACGTACTCCACCAGTATCATGACCTCAAAGTCGAAGTCGTAGTCAGGAAGGTTACTTGTGGGTCCTGACTAGAGGAAATCCTACCTGACCAACCTACAGGAACTTCAGGTTCCCTGAGAGTTCTCAGAAGAGGTTGTGGTGTTAAGTTTTCGTAGTTAAGAAGCCGTGAGTCGAAAGAAGTGGCAGGTTGAGAGTATAGATACGTACTGATGACCTTTTTGGTATCGGAACTGATCTACCTGAAAACAACCGTTTCATTATAGAGACGAAAAATTATACGACAGATCCAACCAGTATTGAAAGGAAGGTTACTCATTCGCAAAAAATTAAAACACCGACGTTAGTGGTAGACGTCACTAAAACCTCGGGGGGTTTTATTTCAGTTGGTGACAAAGGTGACAAAGGGGTAGATAGACGGTGCTTCACTACCCTAGTCTACGGTACTAGAATCAAAAGACTTACAACTCGAATTCGGTTGAAAAAGTGAGAGGAGGAAGTGAAAGTAGTTCTACGAAAAATCAAGAAGAAGTNTTCGTAGTTAAGAAGCCGTGAGTCGAAAGAAGTGTCAGGTTGAGAGTATAGATACGTACTGATGACCTTTTTGGTATCGGAACTGATCTACCTGAAAACAACCGTTTCATTATAGAGACGAAAAATTATACGACAGATCCAACCAGTATTGAAAGGAAGGTTCCTCATTCGCAAAAAATTAAAACACCGACGTTAGTGGTAGACGTCACTAAAACCTCGGGGGGTTTTATTTCAGTTGGTGACAAAGGTGACAAAGGGGTAGATAGACGGTGCTTCACTACCCTAGTCTACGGTACTAGAATCAAAAGACTT
The DNA here is from genome assembly GCA_006410555.1 of Capra ibex. Lineage (NCBI taxonomy): Eukaryota > Metazoa > Chordata > Mammalia > Artiodactyla > Bovidae > Capra > Capra ibex. The sequence goes on along the minus strand of SJYO01016970.1, from coordinate 30,416,725 downwards.
ACAACTCGAATTCGGTTGAAAAAGTGAGAGGAGGAAGTGAAAGTAGTTCTACGAAAAATCAAGAAGAAGTTAAAGACGGTATTCCCACCACCACAGACGTATAGACTCCAATAACTATAAAGAGGACCGTTAGACCTACCGTCGAACACGAAGAAGGTCGGGTCGTAAAGAGTACTACATGAGACGTATATTCAATTTATTCGTCCCACTGTTATATGTCGGAACTGAGACACATGGTACACCTCTCATCTTTCCAGGAGTCCTTTCAAAAAAAGACAGAAACAGACAAAAAGGATGAATAAGAGTCGAAAGAGTAGGTATTTTCCTTCTATTATTATGGTAAAGAGTCCCGGTTACACTCTAAAATCACTCTTAAATATGGATTTAACGGACGTTTCGTGAGGTATTTACCATCGACAGTGAAAATAATCATAGTAGTAGCAATTTTTCCCTCCTCACTTAGAGTCATTAAGTCGATGGGTGAGGTAACAAGAACCCGAAGGAACCACCAATTCTGTTATTTTTTAGACGAACGTTACACCCTCTGGACCCAAACTAGGGACCCAACCCTTCTAGGGAAGTTCTTCCCTTATCGATGGGTGAGGTCATAAGACCGGACCTCTTAGGGGTACCTGTCTCTCTAGTGTCTTTCTTTCTTAAAATAGTTCTACAGTAAGGTTTTGGTTGTTTCGAAATCTTTTGGTCGTCTTTGTGGTGTCGATTCCCCGAACCCTTGTGATCTGGTCTTGGGTTTTTCAGTGAAATCTGTTTGATGAGTTTACCTCAGTTTTCCTACTTCACAAGTGTATCTTTCTTTTAAAAACTGGGTATATCGGACAGGGTGAGAGGTACGGTAAAAATTTCCCGTTAAACGGAACTAGTTAAGGGTAGTATTATAAGTTCTTGTCCCTTTACACCCCTCCCCGTTATTTCTAATTTATCCTCTGTCTCCTTCAGTAGTTCTTAAGGAGAACTTTTCCCGTCAGTGGTAAACCTTTCTCATGAAACTATCTCATCGTCTGTGACACTATCCGGGTACTACCATAAGAAGATATTCCCTGACGTGAATCCCAGGCCGTCAGGAAATGAACGTGTATACCTGTCGGAGTTTATGTACTCTCAAATAATGGGAATCCGACCAGGAACCGGTTATTGACTTTCATGGTCTCGTACCTTCGGGTCAGAATAACGGGATTCAGTGTTTTATACTCCGCATTAAACATAGTGTGTCAAAGTCCAGTTCAGATCCCGAAGTGAACACCAATGTGGAAACGAACCAAAAAAGGACAAGACACAAAATGAAGGTAGTGAAGAGACCAAAAGAGGACTCTCTTAGAATTTATTTAGTGAACTCGAACTGAAAAGGAGAGTCCCAAACGAAGACTCTTATGTTGGATTCTGTCCCTTGACGAAGTCAACAATCGACGTTGTTCTTTTCTTAAGGATCCATTGTTTTCCATTGGATGGGAGACTGTAACCGTCTCGGATAATTGACCTCTCGGGTAACAAGGTCACCTAAACTCTTAAATTTAAATCGACTCTATCTCGACCATAAACACACTATATTGGTCAGGGTCTGTATGTATACAAGTTCAGTAGAGGCATTTTATAGTTTATTAAAGATACAGTGGGAAATTCTACAAGTATGTGTGTTCACCTAAGAAAAATTCTTGTCCGGTACACGACTCAAAAAGTAATCCTCCTCGTTCTTTATTTACGTCTATAACGAGACGACTTGGATATGTCCGTGTCTAAATCCCATGTAAAGTAAGACCAATGTGTATATTTTAACACCCTCTAAGTTCTCTACGACCGAGTTAGGGACCCAACTCTTCTAGGGGACCTCTTCTTTTACCGTTGGAGGAGATCATAAGAACGGACCTTTTAGGGTACTTGTCTCCTCCGACCGTCCGATATCAGGTACCCCAACGTCTCAGTCTGTGCTGACTCACTCGCACGTGTGTACGTGTTTATATTTTATGTACTAAAATTCGACATTAGTTGTTCTACCTTGACTTTTTTTGTTGTCGGTATATAATCTGATTAGAATAAAGAAGAGGAGAAAGGAATTGTGAAATCAATATATTTTTCGAATTGGGTAGACACGGTTCAAGGAGTAAGACAATAGTCTCAGATTGTATTAATATTGTAAACGAAGGGAGGAAGGAAGTCACTAGTGTGTGACGAGAAGTGGGAGAGTCGCGGAGTCGTCGAGAAAAGGTGGAAAGGGACAGAGGAAGCAGACCCGCAGGAGGTGGAAGGTCATTAACTTCCGACTACAGTAGACCTCCCTTGTACGTTAGAGATAAAAGTCTCGAGACAGTAGTAACGTAGGACAGTAGTGGGTAGACACAGTCAATTATGTCCTTGTGTTTGGAAGTCACTGTAATACGTTTACCTAGTGGAAGAGACCTCTTAAAGATGGACCTCCGGTAACAGACCGAAAGTGACTTTATTGTGTAACAGGTGAAGTTGTCGACATTAGATTACACAGTCTTTCTGTGTCTTTTTACTAGAACTGGAGTAAACGTTTACCGTAGATATCAAAGATCTTACCTTATCGGAAGATTTGGTTTCCGGGGTGTTCCTTTGTTATGAAATCTTTAGGTACTCGGTACAGTACGTTCTCCTCTGTAACTGTCTTCAGTTTAAATTTTGAGTGACTCATTTTGGCGAAGAGGACCCTAGGTTATCCCTTACATCCTAAAAGTACCAGATATGGTGTTGGTTTAACTTCCTCTTCAGTGCGAAAGGTAAAGTCAACACAGGAGGAGAAGAAGTCCCGGTAAGTCAAGTCATTTCAACTCAGTGAGTCAGCACAGAGAGACGTTGGGATACTTAGTGTCGTACGGTCCGGAAGGACAGGTAGTGGTTGAGTGCCTCAAGTCAGTTTGAGTACAGGTAGCTCAGCCACTACGGTAGGTCGGTAGAGTAAGAGACAGCAGGGGAAGAGGAGAACGGGGTTTAGAGAGGTTCGTAGTCCTAGAAAAAGGTTACTCAGTTGAGAAGTGTACTCCACCGGTTTCATAACCTCAAAGTCGAAGTTGTAGTCAGGAAGGTTACTTGTGGGTCCTGACTAGAGGAAATCCTACCTGACCAACCTAGAGGAACGTCAGGTTCCCTGAGAGTTCTCAGAAGAAGTTGTGGCGTCAAGTTTTCGTAGTTAAGAAGTCGTGAGTCGAAAGAAGTGTCAGGTTGAGAGTGTAAGTAATACCTTGTGACCTTTTTGGTATCGGAACTGATCTACCTGGAAACAACCGTTTCATTATAGAGACGAAGAATACTATAGGTCCAACCAGTATTGAAAGGAAGGTTCCTCATTCGCAGAAAATTAAAGTACCGACTTTAGTGGTAGTCGTCACTAAAACCTCGGGGGGTTTTATTTCAAACTGTGACAAAGGGGTAGATAGACGGTGCTTCATTATCCTGGTGTACGGTACTAGAATCAAAGGACTTACAACTCGAAATTCAGTTGAAAAAGTGAGAGGAGAAAGTGAAAGTAGTCCTCCGAAAAATCAAGGAGAAGTGAAAGACGGTATTCCCACCACCACAGACGTATAGACTCCAATAACTATAAAGAGGGCCGTTAGAACTAAGGTCGAACACGAAGAAGGTCGGGTCGCCAAGAGTATTACATGAGACGTATCTTCAATTTATTCGTCCCACTGTTATATGTTGGAACTGCAAGAGGAAAAGGATAAACCTTGGTCAGACAACAAGGTACAGGTCAAGATTGACAACGAAGGACTGGACGTATGTCTAAAGAGTTCTCCGTGCAGTCCACCAGACCATAAGGGTAGAGAGAGTCTTAAAAGGTGTCAACTAACACTAGGTGTGTCAGTTTCCGAAACCGTATCAGTTATTTCGTCTTTATGTACAAAACAACCTTGAGACAACGAAAAAACTACTAGGTCTCCTACAACCGTTGAACTAGAGACCAAGGAGACGAAAAAGATTTTGGTCGAACTTATAGACCTTCAAGTACCAAGTACATGACGACTTCGGACCGAACTTCTTAAAACTCGTAATGAAATGATCACGCACTCTACTTACGTTGACACGTCATCAAACTCGTAAGAAACCATAACGGAAAGAAACACTAACCTTACTTTTGACTGGAAAAGGTCAGGACACCGGTGACGACTCAAAAGGTTTAAACGACCATATAACTCACGTTGTGAAAGTGTCGTAACAGAAAATCCTAAACTTTATCGAGTTGACCTTAAGGTGGTGGAGGTCATCGAAACAAGCATCACTACGAAAGATTCCGGGTGAACTGAAGTGTAAGGTCCTACAGACCGAGATCCACTCACTAGTGTGGTAGCACTAATAGAACCATTACTGGAAAAAACATGTGAAGAAGACACATAAGAACGGTAGAGAAGAATTATAGAAGACAAAGACAATCCAGGTATGGTAAAGACAGGAAATAGCTCGGGTAGAAACGTACTTTACAAGGGAACCATAGAGATTGAAAGAATTTCTCTAGAGATCAGAAAGGATAAGACAACAAAAGGAGATAAAGAAACGTAACTAGTGACTTCTTCCAAAAGAATAGAGAGGAACGATAAGCAACCTTGAGACGTAAGTCTACGAATATAGAAAGGAAAAGAGGAAACGAAAAGTGAAGAGAAGAAAAGTGTCGATAAACATTCCGGAGGAGTCTGTCGGTAAAACGAAAAAACGTAAACAAAAGGTACCCCTACTAGAACTAGGGACAGAGGACATGTTACAGTACTTGGAGGTAGGTATCAAGTAGTCCATAAGATAGTCTAGATCAGGGAATTTAGATAAAGAGTGAAGGTGACATATTTGGATTTCCTAAACTAAATCCAGTATGGACTTACCAGGTCACCAAAAGGGGTGAAAGAAGTTAAAGTCAGACTTAAACCGTTATTCCTCAAGTACTAGACTCGGTGTCAGTCGAGGGTCGGAACAAAAACAACTGACATATCTTGAAGAGGTAGAAACCGACGTTTCTTATATTAGTTAGACTAAAGTCACAACTGGTAGACCACTACAGGTACACATCTCAGAAGAGATACAAACGATACTGGTCACGTAAGAGAACCGTTTTGAGATAATCGGAAACGTGACGAAGTAAGGCATGAGGTTCCGGTTTAAAAGGACAATGAGGTCCACAAAGAACTGAAGGATGGAAACGTAAAGTCAACGGATATTACTTTTCCTGTAGAAAAAACCCACAAGTAAGATCTTTTCAGAAAATCCAGAAGTATCTTGGAAGTTGAAGTCGAAGAAGTTGTAATGACCAACCCCGTATCCGAACCTAATGGTACTATAACTTACCGAAAGGAACCTTTGTTTGTCTCTAGTAAGACAGTAAAAACTCTAACGTAGGTTCATGACGTAAAACCTGGGAAAACAACTGGTACTACCGATGAGGTAAAGAAGATTCCCTAAGGTCGGACGTCATCATCTATATTACCAGTAGACTCAATTTAAGTAGGTAAGGTCAGGTAAAATCAAGCGACTAAGGATCTCACAGCTACAAGTGAAAACGGTAGAGGACAAACTGGTGAAGGTTAAACGGAACTAAGTACCTGGACTGTAAGGTCCAAGGATACATTATAACGAGAAATGTCGTAGCCTGGAACGACGATAGTGGTCAGTGTAGGTGTCGACCTACAACGAAAACGAAACCGAGGTAGGAAAGTAAGAAAGACCTCAATAAAGAGGTGACTAGAGGTCATCGTATAACCCGTGGATGGTTAGGTCCATTAAGGGGAAAGTCATAGGATAGTAAAACGGAAAAGTATGACAAGTACCCCAAGAATTCCGTTCTTTTGACTTCACCAAACGGTAAGGGAAGAGGTCACCTGGGGTGTAAGACAGTCTGGAGAGGTGGTACTGGGAGGGTAGAACCCACCGGGGTGTACCGTACCGAATCAAAGTAACTCAATCTGTTTCGACACCAGGTACACTAGTCTAACCGATCAAAAGACACTCATACCAAAGTCACACAGACTGGAGACTACGGGAGGACGTTGTGGATGACAGAATGAACCCAAAGAGAATGGAACCTGTACCCCATAGAGAAGTATCGACGAGGTCGTTTCGTGTCGGCGACGAGGAATGGAACCTATACCCAAGTGACCCGGTTACGTTAATTGGATCTACATGATTTGAAGGTTCTATGACTTCGTATATTGGGGAGTAATGAATCCGTAGGATTAGTTGACGACTATTCAACGAGATGGTATCCAGCGAGTCAACACAGGCTAAGAAACGTTGGGGTCCCTGACATCGGACAGTCCGAGGAGGCAGGTACCCTAAAAGGTCCGTTCTCACGACCTCACCAAACGGTAAAGGAAGAGGTCCCCTAGAAGGGTCGGATCAGTACAGGTTGAGACGCGCTAGGGTATCTACCGTCGGGTGGTCCGAGGAGGTAGACCGAACGGTTGTTAATGAGGAGTACTAGTAAAATCGGTGGCTGTAGGAATCAGAACACACCGGGACAGTGTACTCACATATAAGGAGCCAAGAAACAGAGTAGTGTTGTTTCTAGACTTCACTACCTGACGTAGTGTCGAGAGCCCAGAACCTGTTTGGCACAATATCGAGAATCCGTTTAGTCACAATGTCGAGATAAAATAAATCTTCTATCGTCCTCTTAGGTAGGAGCTTCGCACTCCCGTACGGTTGGGTTTCTAAACGTACCTTTTCTCACCTCCTCGTGCACCCTCTCAGTCTCTCTCTCTCTCCCTCTCTCTCTCTCTCTCTCTCTCTCTCTCTCTCTCTCTCGCTCCGAAACCGAGGAGGGAAAAATACAAAAAGGAGGGGGACCCGGACGGGACACGTTTAACCCGAAACGGTCCTCACGACAAACAAGATGGACTTCAGAAGTGAGACCAGGAGCCTGGAAGAAAACAAGATAAAAGCGCCCGAAAAGGGAAGGAACAGAAAATCGGTGGTGGTAAAACCTGAGGAAAAGGGATAAGATTGATGGATTGTCGGGATGTAAGGTACCGAGTATCAAAGTAACTCAATCTGTTCACTTAGTCAAACCAATCAAAAGACACTAACACCAAAAGTGAGACAGAAGGGAGACTACCTATTCCCATTCTCCAAATACCTTCGAAAGACTGTCCTCTCTGATTGACTCCCCCTTTAACCCAGAATAAGACTACCCGCCCCGGTACGAGTTATTTAGAAATTAGGTTAAAAGAAAACTACCCACCTCGACACAAGGGAGGGACAATAAATGGAATCCGGTTTGATACCCGAAGGAACCACCGAGTCTCCAATTTCGTAGACGGGGATTATGTCCTCTGGACCCAAGCTTGGGACCCAACTCTTCTAGGGGACCTTTTCCTTTACCGTTGGGTGAGGTCATAAGAACGGACCTCTTAGGGTACCCGCCTCCTCGGACCACCCGATGTCAAGTACCCCAGCATTTCTCAACCTGTACTGACTCGTTGAATTGAATTTAATACCGCCTCTATTACTTCTATTACCACTGGAGGAAGTTTTCCAGGGTATGTACGTGACAACGTGAGTCACGGGGACTGAGACGTCGTCCGGTGACGGTTGGGTGTGGAGACGGTCTCCGAAGACCTACGAGTACCCTTTCAGACCCAGTCAGAGAACACCCCAGTGACGAGGAAAGAGGACGTGTTACCATTTGTGTTCCAAAACAGACACGGGTTCTCTTACCCAGTGCCACCTCTCAAGACTGTTTTACACCAAGTGACCTGTTCCCTTGCCGTTTGGTGAAGTCATACGAACGGAACGTCTGGGGTACTTGTCATACTTTTCCGTTTTTCTATCTTATGACTTTCTCCTTGAGGAGTCCAGTTATCCACGGGTTATACGGTAGCCTCTAGTCGTCTCTTTATTGAGGTCTTTCTTACTTCTCTACCTCGGTTTCGTTTTTGTTATGGGTCAACATCTACATTGACCATTACCTTCATTTCAGGCTACGACGTTTTTCGTTTTAACGTATCCTTGGACCTTACAATCCAGGTACTTAGTTCCGTTTAACCTTCACCAGTTTGTCCTCTACCGTTCTCACTTGTAGCTGTAAGATCCTTAGTCGTTTGATTTTACCTGACCTTACCCACTTAAATTGAGTCTAGTGGTAATATAGATGATGACACCCCTTTTTTTAGGGAATCTTCTTTACGTCATCGGTAGTATCAGTTGTTTTATCAGGTTTTACGTCATGAATCTATGTCAGAGTTTTTACTGTCTTACTAGAGACAAGTAAAGGTTCCGTTTAGTAAGTTATAATGTCATTAGGTTCAGATACGGGACTCGTCATTACGACTGCTTCGACTTCAACTTACCAAGATACTTATGGATGTTCTGGAAGATCTTGATTGTGGGTTTTTTCTACAGGAAAAGTAATATCCCCTAACCTTACGTTTTCATCCTTCAGTTCTCTATGGACCTCATTGTTCGTTTAAACCGGAACCTTATGTTTTGTTTCGTCCAGTTTCAGATTGTCTCAAAACGATTATCTTACGTAACCAGTATCGTCTGTGAGACAAGGTTGTTGTGTTTTCTTCTGCGATGTGTACCTGTAGTGGTCTACCAGTTATGACTTTGTTCTAACTAGTATAACAAACGTCGGTTTCTTCCTCTTCGAGATATGTCAATCGTTTTTTTTTTTTTTTTTTTTTTCTGGTCCTCGACTGACACCCAGTCTAGTACTTGAGGAATAACGGTTTAAGTCTGACTTTAACTTCTTTCATCCCCTTTGATGATCTGGTAAGTCCATACTGGATTTAGTTTAGGGAATCCAAATATGTCACCTTCACTGTTTGTCTAAGTTCCCTAATTTAGACTATCTCACGGACCACTTGATACCTGTCTCTAAGTACTGTAACATGTCCTCCGTCACTAATTCTGGTAGGGGTTCTTTTTCTTTACGTTTTTTCTGTTTTACCAACAGACTCCTCCGGAATGTTTATCGACTCTTTTCTTCTCTACACTTTCCGTTTCCTCCTTTCCTTTCTATATGGGTAAACTTACGTCTCAAGGTTCCTTATCGTTCCTCTCTATTCTTTGGAAGGATTCACTAGTTACGTTTCTTTATTCTCCTTTTGTTATCTTACCCTTTCTGATCTCTATTGACATTCTTTTAATCTCTATGGTTCTCTTGTAAAGTACGTTTCTACCTCTGTCATTTCCTGTCTTTGCCATACCTAGATTGTCTTTGTCTGCTATAATTCTTCTCCACCGTTTTTGTGTGTCTTGATATGTTTATTCTAGAAGTACTGGGTCTATTAGTACTACCACACTAGTGGGTTGATCTCGGTCTGTAGGACCTTGTACTTCAGTTCACCCGGAATCTTTCGTAGTGATTCTTGTTTCGATCACCTCCACTACCTTAAGGTCAACTCGATAAAGTTTAGGATTTTCTACTACGACACTTTCACAACGTGAGTTATACGGTCGTTTAAATCTTTTGAGGCGTCACCGGTGTCCTGACCTTTACCAGTCAAAAGTAAGGTTAGGGTTTCTTTCCGTTACGGTTTCTTACGAGTTTTATGGCGTGTTAATGTGAGTAGAGTGTTCACTCGATTCGTTACGAGTTTTAAGAGGTTCAGTCCGAAGTTGTCATACACTTGGCACTTGAAGGTCTACAAGTTCGACCCAAATCTTTTCCGTCTCCTTGGTCTCTGGTTTAACGGTTGTAGGTCAACATAGTAGTTTTTTCGTTCCCTCAAGATCTTTTAGTAGATAAAGACTAAATAACTGATACGGTTTCGGAAACTGACACGCCTAGTGTTGTTTGACATCTTTTAAGAATTTTCTCTACCCTTATGGTCTGGTGGACTGTACGGTGGACTCTTTAAACATACGTCCAGTTCTTCGTTGTCAATCTTGACCTATACCTTGTTGACTGACCAAGGTTTAGTCCTTGCTTCATGTAGTTCTGACATATAACAGTGGGACAAATAAATTGAAGATACGTCTCATGTAGTACACTTTACGTCCCGACCTACTTCGTGTTCGACCTTAGGTCTAACGGTCTTCTTTATAGTTATTGGAGTCTATACGTCTACTGTGGTGGAAATACCGTCCCTTCCTTCTCCTTGATTTCTCGGAGAATTACTTTCACTTTCTCTTCTTACTTTTTCAACCGAATTTTGAGTTGTAAGTCTTTTGATTCTAGTACCGTAGACAAGGGTAGTGAAGTACGGTTTATCTACCCCTTTGTTACCTTTGTCACCGACTGAAATAAAACCCCCCGAGGTTTTAGTGACGTCTACCACTAACGTCGGTGTTTTAATTTTTTGCGAATGAGGAACCTTCCTTTCAATACTGGTTGGATCTGTTGTATAATTTGTCACCTCTGTAATGAAACGGTTTTTTCTAGGTAGATCAGTTTCGATAGAAAAAAGGTCATCAGGGTATACCTACACTCTCAACCTGATATTTCTTTCGACTCACGACTTCTTAATTACGAAAACTTGATACCACAACGTTTTCCCTGAGAACTCTCAGGGAATCTGTCACTCCTCTAAGTCAGGTAGGATTTCCTTTTGTCAGGACCTTCTTGAGTATGACTTCGACTTTGAGATTATAAAACCGATGGACTACGTTTCTCGGCTGAGTAAACTTTTCTGGGACTACGACCCTTCTAGCTTCCGGTCTCCTCCTCTCCTAATCTACAAACCTACCGTAGTAACTGAACTACCTGTACACAAACTCGTTCGAGGTCTTCAACCACTACCTGCCCCTTCGGACCGTACGACGTCAGGTGACCCAGCGTTTCGGAGTTGTGGTGACTCGTTGACTTGACTTGACTTGACTAGGAATTAGAAAAGTGAGTCGTTTCTCAAGAATTAATAATTGACCCGACTTTGTGAGTTATTTAGGGTCCCTTTTTTTATCGTTAGTTAGTGGTTCCCGGACAACAGTTACTCGGACCTTGGGTCATCCCCTTGATTCTTTATATAGGTGTGTTTTATTCACTCTCTAACACGTAACAAAACTATTCAATGGTCACAAAGTTCTTCCATTGTAAATATTCCTTTCTATCTTTTCCTCCAATGACATTAAAAAAAGATCAAGGTCGACATTGTTTACTAGCGATTGAATCACCGAATTTTATCTTGTTTGAATATCATTTATATCAGAGTATCATTTGTCAAGACCTTCAGTCTTTAAGTGGTACACAATCTTCCGATTTTAGTTCCAACTATTCCGGCCAAAGAAAGACTCCGAGATCATACGTGAATCAGCACAGGTTTAGAGTCATCACGGTACCAGACTTGGGTGACCGAGGAAACAGGTACCTTAAAAGGTCCGTTCTTATGACCTTACCAACTGTAAGGGATGAGGTCTCCTAAAAGGTTGGGTCCCTAGTTTGGGATCAGAGAACACAGAGGACTTAACCGTCCACCTAAAAAATGGTGATAGTGGTGGACCCTTCGGGGTCTCCTCTTAGGTTAGGAACGGAGAAGGTAGAAAAGTTCCGATAAAACCGTGAAAAATTTGAGTATTATTGTAGTAAGGTTAGTGACGAAGACAGAAGGAAAGTGGAAGAGGGTTAGACTATAGGACACAGAGAAGACATTTCTGGGACACATATGTACCCTGGTTGGACCCATTACGTCTTATTAGAGAGGTAGGGTTCTAAGAATTGATTTGGTGTAGACGTTTCAAAGGAAACGGTATGTCTCATTGCGTCAGTGTCTAAGGTTTCTAGTCCTACATCGGTAGAAGTCCCCATCCCTTCTGTAATAAGTCGGATGGTGCTTCACAAGGTCCTGTGGTTGCGAAAGCTACTTTCCGTACCTTCGTCTACCCCTATAACGGGGACCTCCTTACTAATGCCTTCTCAAATACGTTATCTCCGTCCTGTTCGTCATCCTGTTTTACGATGTTCCCTCCGACTTTTTATAAATCTTTGTTGACCTTCGTTAGTTTTCACATCTTGTCTTCTTACAAAAATTTTTAATTATATTGTCACAACATTCCTTACTAAACCTTATTCTCAACGTTTATATTTACGAGAGCCCCGGTTAGTCCATGGAATTCACTTACTTTACGAGTATCATATTTTTCTTGTGTGTACCTTGCGATAAGTCATAATACACTGTTGGACCTACCCTGTCCCCGAACCCCCTTTCTCTTACCTATGTACATATTCATGTCGACTTAGGGAAGTGACAAGTGGATTTTGATGGTGTTGTAACAATTGACCCATGTGGAGTCATGTTTTATTTTTCAAATTTCAAACTTTTTTTATATTTCTTGTGGTAGAACCCTCCTGTCCGCTTGTGTCCGAGGTAAGAGTTTTCCGGTCGTTACCGGTCGGGTTCGGTTAACACCGGGACTTCTTACGTCTGGGTTACCGTAGTATCGTAGTCTAAAAAGTTTTCTTTACTCTTTAGTCCTGAAAAATTTATTACAAAGAGTTAAACATTTATATTTTTGAGTTTTATATAAGGGGTTTGTGACATTAAAACTTTGTTTCGTACAGACACTTGAATTGTGTGGGTGTCGACCGTCAGATGTTGGAGACCTACCTGCTCTCCTTCCGTTCTCAGTCAGTAAGTCATGAGACTGACTCGATTAGAGACAAGACGTTCACACTGACTCTAATCCTTGTTCCAGTACTTGAATTGGGGATTTAACAGGAAAACAACTAAAAGTGTACAGTTTTATAATAGATGGTGATAATAGATCTAACCCCCTTTTGGTTTGTATCTGTATGTACTCTCATATTAATTGAGATTTTCAAGTCTGTGCGATTCACAGTCATAATATAGTTGTTAACGAAATCCTTAGTTTTCCTGGGACTAACTGGACTTTCTTTGAGGAAATCCATGTTATCAAAGAGTTTAATCTAAACAATAAACCGGGACACACACACACACAATCAGTGACTCAACACAGGCTGAGACGTTTGGGTACCTGACATCGAACGGTCCAAGGAGACAGGTACTTTAAGAGGTCCGTTCCTATGACCTCACTCAACGGTGAGGGAAGAGGTCCTCCATCTTCGACCCAGAGGACTTAACGTCCGTCTAAGAAATGTCAGACTCGCTGGTCCCTTCGGGGACAGACTTGGATCAGTACAAGTTAGTTTACAGAAGTAAGGATATCTTCTATCTCAACACCGGATCGGTTATCGGTTAGGGTAGGGACTGAAGAACGATTCTTTTGGAACTAAGACGTGTTCATAAACATGGGAACATAAATCGCCTTCGACCCGGGGAGGGGTCTAGTCCCTCTCTAGTCAGTACCGTCCAGGTAAAGGGAGGAGTCACTGATCAAAGTCTCGACCAGGTTGTTACGTCAAGACTGGTAACTCTACCCTTTCGTTAAGACAACTACAATGAACGTCCCCTCAGAAGAATACGAGAATACCTTACATTAGGTGAAATTCCTGATGAAATGTTTTCACGATGAGATCGTCCCTGGTCACTTAATGTAGGAATCCTTTAAAGTCGGAATCCCTTAAAGTCGTCACGTTGTATTAACGAACGGATTTATGTTTACGAAACCCACGGAGTATTTTATGTTTGACCGAAGGGTCTACCGTGATTACCATTTCTTGGGTAGACGGTTACGTCCTCTGTATTGTCTGTGTTCAACTATTGACACAGTCTTTCTAGGGGTCCTCCTCCGTAACGTTGGGTGAGGTCAAAGGAACGGACCTCTTAAGGTACCTGTCTCCTTGGACCGTCCAATGTCAGGTATCTCAGCGTATCAACCTCTACTGACTTCGCTGAATCGTCCGTATTCAAAAAAAATTACATTTTTAATATAAACACAGGAGTCTATACAAAAACTTTCATATCAATCACTTGTTACACACACAAAGTTAAAATGTCGTTTCACTAAGTCAATATGTATATATAGAATATACACATACATAAAATAGGATTAACGGATGTAATCACCAAGAGTTGAAAAAAAAAGTCCAAATTGTATACATTACCTGTCACAAGTGTTCAAAGTAAAGGAAGTAATATATCTAAAACGACTATGTTTCTTTCTTTATCGACCCTGGAGACCTACATTACGTCAATATTAAGTATAAAAATAAGTAGGAAATAGGAATATAAGAAGGAATAACCATTTTGATTTGTTATTAGTAATTTTAACGTTGGAGATTCCTAAATTTATTGAGTATTAGTGAGTGTATAATAGTCGTGTCATTATCGTCAACGTAAAGTTCCTGTTCCAACACTTAATACTTGTAAAGGGTGAGTTGATTACGTAATGTTGAGTTGTGGAAAGGAGGGTATAATCTTTCGACTATTCTTTTCTTAACCCCATATGGAATTAAAAGTTGTTTTCTATTGAGTACATATTTAAAATCATGAGAACAATCATTATTTACTGGATATGGACCCAAGTGTTAGGTAAAATAGTGTCTACACATTCACACCGAACTGTAGTAAAAACTCTTGACGATCGGATAATTTCCGTCTGATTTCACAAACATTTCTTTTTTAAGTTAAAGTATACGAACACGGAAGTCCCTTTTTTTCTGTACGAGTCGTATCATTAAGACCTAGTAATATCTTGTACGTAAACCTCTTGTCCCAGTCACACATAATTATTAAAAATAATAAAAGATAGAGGGTTTCAGTGTCGTAAGTAAGATGGACACCTGATCTAAAATTACTTTTACACTTTACAATAATATCCTCTTTAACGTATTCTTTTAATTAAGTAGTACGTCTAGAATACGTCTAAAAGTTTTAGAGTAATACTGGAATTATACGTTAAAGATTACAAGGAACACGGACCACTCTGTTTTACCACTCCCTTCCCGTGGTCTCTTCTTCACCGAATTTCATAAATCCTCAGACTCAACTATCGTTTCGAGTTATACTCAGTTGTCGTCATCCTCCGTTAGTGTTTTAGAGTATGTAAGGAATAATCTTTACATTATAAGTCTTACTCAAGAAAGAGACGGAACGTGTGACATGGATCTAAGTCAAGTCAAATCAGAGAATCAGCACAGAGAAACGTTGGGGTACCTGACGTCGTGTGGTCTAGAGGGACAGGTCGTGGTTGAGGGTCTCGAATAAGTTTAAGTACAGGTAGTTCAGTCATAACGGTAGATTGGTAGAGTAGGAGACAACAGGGGAAGAGGAGGACGGAAGTTAGAAAGGTTCGTAGTCCCAGAAAAGGTTCTAATTATACACGATAAACATGGAGTGGAGGGACTTACTCTACACCTTTTTGTTCTCTCTTAAGTTTCTTCTCACTGACCCTACTCAAACCTTAGGGTAATATATTCTTGACTAAGTCTTGTACGATCCCTCTATTCGGTCAGGGGTTTTGACATAGTAAGGTGAATATCCTCCCTGAATCCCCTCATTTTAAGTAACTCTGTCCTCAAGTCCCCTTCCAGCCTCACAACTCAACAGTAAAAAAAAAATGAAAAACGGATGTGACACGTCGAACACCCTAGAGTCAAGGGACTAGTCCCGGACTTGGGTCCGGTGTCGTCACTTTCGGACCTTAGAATTGGTGATCTTCCCTTGAGACCTCATTAGTAAAATTACCCATATCTCAAAGTCAAAACATTTTACTTGTCTCGAGACCTCTAACTGACGTGTTGTTACGCTTACATGAATTAAGACACATTGTCAACTGAATTTTTATCAAGTTTACCATTTGAAATACAAAACACGTAAAATGGTGTTAATTTTCGAAATTTCCTTTAGACGACTTTCCAGGTTACCTGGCCGAATAGAATGGTAAGTTTTCTGTCATTTCCTCTTTTCAGAAGATTCTGATCTACTCCGGAATTCGTCTACTCGATAAAGTTATATAAAGATCTTATCTTTTTCGTCTACCTTCTCACAACTGTTTACTCTATTTTAATGCCCTCGACATTTTCAAAGAAACCTTCCTTACTACGATTTCGACTTTGAGGTCATGAAACCGGTGGAGTACGCTTCTCAACTGAGTAACCTTTTCTGAGACTACGACCCTCCCTAACCCCCGTCCTCCTCTTCCCCTACTGTCTCCTACTCTACCGACCTACCGTAGTGACTGAGCTACCTGCACTCAGACTCACTTAAGGCCCTCAACCACTACCTGTCCCTCCGGACCGCACGACGTTAAGTACCCCAACGTTTCTCAGCCTGTGCTGACTCGCCTGACTTGACTTGACTTGACTTCTCAAGTTTGGTTCATCCTAAGCCACGTCATCTCTATTATTTTATAGGTCTGAATCCTGTTTCTGTTTCTCGTCCATTCTGTTTCCTGTCCTCCCTCTCCCTTTCGTCTATTATCCATTAACTAACGACCAGACACACGTGGTACCTTTTCAACTAAGTGACGGGTGAATGGGAGTGTAGGGCGTGAACGTATATCTCATTTCCACCGGCCATAAATGGAGGTTCCCTATTTTCTTTTTCGTCCCTTTTAAGGATCTACATCCCTATTGATCCCATCAATCACTTACATAAGTCCGGGAACTCCTATCAAGACGATTTAGACTGTGAACCGTCATTATCTATCGACGGAGTCGTCAGGGATACCTCTGTTTTTTGTTTTGTTTTTTTCGAACCACCATATTTATGATTATGACGGGAATATGTATCTCGAGGGGTGGATAGTTAGGGTAAAAGATCTTAAAATGAATTATAGGTTCCAGTATTTTTCGACGCTTTTTAGATTTTGTAATTACTACTTTTGGTTCTATTCATTGAGGTCTATTTTACTTTCCCTAAAACGTAGAAACTTCTATAAGTACTTCTATAACGTACGTCTTCTATGTTCGTTTTAACCACGGTACTAAAAAAAGTTCAGAATAGTAAAACTTATTATTTCGACTTTCCTTTTAAAAGTGATTTTAAAATTTCAGTCTTTGATAGAAATTCCAAAGTTTAAATACATAAAAAAAGGGGAGTAGTAACAAAATTTAAAAGATGTTGAAGTTCCTTTATACAATTAAGGTTTAGTTAAATAACATAGTGAACTCTATTGTAACTCTTTTTTTTCTTGTCATTAAATACTATAAATCTTTTGTTTTCGTGAATTTGTTAAAGTTATAAAAATTTATTTAAAATGTTCGTTTAGAGAGTCTTCTATCTAAATTTCTGTGTTCATACTTTTAATAGTTCTTTCTTTCATTTTTTCCTCCTTTATTTCTCCTTCCTTCCTTTCTCTCCTTCTCTTTCTTTCTTTTCTTCTTCCTTCTTTTTTTTTCTTCTTTTTTCTGGATCTCAAATGTAAACTTGACTACCCGTATAGTTTTTCTTCCTTTTTTTCCTTATGTTTTCTACGCATGTAAGACTTACTATAAAATTTTTTATGAATTGACGTGTTGGGACATGAGTTTCTAAGACTAAGTCCTCTAGTTCCCAGTCTGGAACCGTTGATATTAAAATGTTCGCGGAGTCACTAAGACCAAAATGACGTCAACGACTTTTTCCGATAATGACAAACCTCACTAGAAGCCAACCTCCAAACCCATCTTTATTTACATCTTTTCTCTTCTTTTGACTGTTTGGACCTTTTCGATTACTCATGAGAAAGGTTTTCGTAAAGAAGGTGGGGGGTAAGGAATTTACGAGTTTTCGACATAGGTTCTCCTTTGTATTTAAAATATAAAGTGTAGTTCTGACTTG
This sequence comes from Capra ibex, assembly GCA_006410555.1. Taxonomy (NCBI): domain Eukaryota; kingdom Metazoa; phylum Chordata; class Mammalia; order Artiodactyla; family Bovidae; genus Capra; species Capra ibex. Next base: position 30,399,146 of record SJYO01016970.1, on the reverse strand, counting down.
ACTCCATCCGGTTATAGAACTTCAAAAATACGAAACAAATTATTACAAGTCAGTCAAGTCAGTGAGTCAGTACAGGCTCAGAAACACTGGGGTACCTGACGTCGTGTGGTCCGGAGGGACAGACAGGTAGTGGTCGAGAGCCTCAAATGAAGTTGAGTACAGGTAAGTCAACCACTAGGTTGAAAGAGTAGGAGACAGTAGGGGAAGAGGAGGACGGAAGTTAGAAGGGGTCGTAGTCCCAGAAATGTTTACTTAGTCGAGAAGTGTAGTCCAGTTTCATAACCTCAAAGTCGAAACTGTATCCAGGAAGGTTACTTATAAGTCTTGACTAAAGGAAATCCTACCTGACCAACCCAGAAGTACGACAGGTTCCCTGAGAGTTCTCAGAAGAGGTTGTGGTGTCAAGTTTTCGTAGTTAAGAAGTCACGAGTCGAAAGAAATATCAGGTTGAGAATGTAGGTATGTACTGGTGACCTTTTTGGTATCTGAACTGATCTACCGGGAAACAACCGTTTCATTACAGAGACAAAAAATTATATGACAGATTCAACCAGTATTAAAAGGAAGGTTCCTCATTAGCAGAAAATTAAAGTACCGACGTCAGTGGTTAACGTCACTACAACCTCGGGAGGTTTTATTTCAGACGGTGACAAAGGGGTAGATAAACGGTACTTCACTGTCCTGACCCACAGTACTAGAATCAAAATACTTCACTTTCACTTCAACGAGTCAGTACCGACTGAGAAACACTGGGGTACCTGACATCGGATGGTCCGAGGAGTCAGGTACCTTAAAAGGTTCGTTCTCATGACCTCGCCCAACGGTAAAGGAAGAGGTCCCCTAGAAGAGTTGGGTCCCTAACTTGGGTCCAGAGGGTGTAGCGTCCGTCTGTGAAATGGTAGACTCGGTGGTCCCTTCGGGATCGAAAGACTTCCAACTTGAAATTCGGTTGAAAAAGTGAGAGGAGAAAAGCGAAAGTAGTTCCCCGAGAAATCAAGAAGAAGTGAAAGACGGTATTCCCACCACAGTAGACGTATAGACTCCAATAACTATAAAGAGGGTCGTTAGAATTAAGGTCGAACACGAAGAAGGTCGGGTCACAAAGAGTACTACATGAGACGTATATTTGATTTATTCGTCCCACTGTTATATGTCGGAACTGTATGAGGAAAAGGATAACCTTGGTCAGACAACAAGGTACAGGTCAAGATTGACAACAAGATTGAGGACTGAACGTATGTCTAAAGAGTTCTGCGTCCATTCCACCAGAGCATAAGGGTAGAGAACTTCTTAAAGGGTCAAATAACACTAGGGGTGTCAGTTTTCGAAACCGTATCAGTCATTTCGTCTTTATCTACAAAAAGACCTTGAGAGAACGAAAAAGTTACTAGGTCGTCTACAACCGTTAAATATATTACTCTAGTTTTATGACACTTCTTCGACTGATCCCCTTTCCCTTCCTCCACCCGGGAAGATCATGATACTCACTCACAGTAAGTCAGCACAGACTGAGAAACGCTGGGGTACTTGACACATCGGGTGGTCCGCGGAGGTAGGTACCCTAAAAGGTCCGTTGTTATGACCCACCCAACGGTAAAGGAAGAGGTCCTCTAGAGGAACTGGGGACCCTAACTTGGGTCCAGAGGGCGTAACATCCGTCTACGAAATGGCAGACTCGGTGGTCCCTTCAAGAAGATCATGATATACTCCTACGTAAGGAAAGGTAAACCAAGCCAAGTCAGCGAGTCAGAACAGGCTGAGAAACACTGGGGTACTTAGTGTCGTGCGGTTCGGAGGGACAGGTAGTGGTTGAGGGCCTCAAGTAAGTCTAAGTGCAGGTAGTTCAGTCACTACGGTAGGTCGGTAGAGTAGGAGATAGCAGGGGAAGAGGAGGACGGGGGTTAGGGAGGGTCGTAGTCAGAAGCGTACTCCACCGGTTTCATGACCTCAAAGTCGAAATCGTAGTAAGGAAGGTTTCTTTAAGGTCCCGACTAGAGGAAGTCTTACCTGACGAACCTAGAGGAACGTCAGGTTCCCTGAGAGTTCTCAGAAGAGGTTGTAGTGTCAAGTTTACGTAGTTAAGAAGCCGCGAGTCGGAAGAAGTGTCAGGTTGAGAGTGTAGGTATGTACTGGTGTCCTTTTTGGTATCGGAACTGATCTACCTGGAATCAGCCGTTTCATTACAGAGACGAAAACTTATGCGATAGATTCAACCAGTATTGAAAAGAAGGTTCCTCATTCGCAGAAACTTAAAGTACCGACGTCAGTGGTAGACGTCACTAAAACCTCGGGGAGTTTTATTTCAGACTGTGATAAAGGTGACAAAGGGGTAGATAAAGGGTGCTTCACTACCCTGACCTACGGTACTAGAAGTAAAAGGTAATTCCATTGAGTTTAGAAGACTTCCTAGTAATTAACGTGACATGAACTGTCTGTTCCTTCTTAATCTGGGATAGTTCAAGTATTTTAAGAAGAGTTTTGGGTTTCACCTCGAAGAAAGTAAAACCGCACGAAGCAGGATCTTAAAAAAAGAATTTAAAGAAGTCCTTTTCGATACTTACGTTATCACTTTTTTACTTCCTTAAACCATTTAATTACTAATTTGAACGTCTTTAAGAAAGTTTTTATAATATTTCGATCCGAAGTCGATACGGAAGTAACTTTTTTTATGATATATATAAACCTAGTTATCACCGATTGTTATTTATTATGATTAATTTTTTTATTATTACAATACCGTATTAAAAATACGGTGTATTTTAAATGCGACCCGAGACAGGTTCTTGGACTGTACTTAGATGAATAAAGTAGAATGGTATTAGGATTCTCCATCCAAAATTCTCTACTTCATTAAAAAGGTCCAAGAACGTCGATCCTAACTAGTCACCGTCTTTCCCAGACTTTAGATTTTCAGTCTGAAGTCTTAAATAGGAGAAAGGAGTTTCTTAAAAATAAATTTGAAATGAATTTTGAACAATCAAAATTCGACTGTTACCTTTACCTCTTTTATGACAATTATTATCCTATTACTCTACTACCTTTCAGTTGTCGACACTGTTTTTCTAATTCTTATTTTTTTTTCACTTCAGTGAGTCAGTACAAAGTGAGAAACGCTGGGGTACATGACATCGGATGGTCCGAGGAGGTAGGTACCCTAAAAGGTCCGTTCTTATGACCTTACCCAACGGTAAAGGAAGAGGTCCTCTAGAAGGACTGGGTCCCTAACTTGGGTCCAGAGAACGTAACATCCGTCTGCGAAATGGCAGACTCGGTGGTCCCTTCAAGTTGGTTTTTTTTTTTTTTTTTTTCCTCCCATTTACTAATTTTTTTTTTTTAGTAGAATTAAAGTTCACATGACCCTATATTGTACTTTTTTACCTCTATCTTAACATGTCCTTTTAGTACATACAATAGAAAACGACCGTACCTTTAATACCGATCTTACACCTATTATGTTATTAGTCTATATTATACGTTTCTTCCATAGTTTCTCTCACCCTGGTAAACTACCTTTTATAAGTTCACTCTTAATTTCCTTCTTGTTCACTCTCAAAACTCTAGCTTCATCTCTTGTGTAACATATCGGACCGACACCGATTATCTAGGAATAATGGATAATGTTTTTGAAGGTCTTACTGATGAGTCCTCCTCGATAAAGGAAACGAAGAACCTTTCTAGTCATCTTTCTCTTACCCGAGAAAGGTATCAGTCTTGACGTAAGTTTGGGGTCTATGTAATAAATAGTTCCATTATGTTACGTTTTAATGAATTAAAAGGACTCAGAGTATACTGTTTATTCTTGTTGGACGGAATGGTGTACCATAATGTTGTTAATTAATTTTATTATGTGTGTGTTTTTCTATGTTCTGGTAATTCACAGTCAAGAAAAGGACGTTAAGAACAATACGACTTTCATTCTCTATATTATATGTGAATTGAAAGAAACGACAGGTATAACGGAGGTATTCTCCCTCTTTCTCTTTTTGACAATGTAAAGTGACTAACAATTTGTTAGTCCATTTGACTCTAGTTTCCACTTCTGTATAGTTCATAGTATCTTTTGTACTATTTTGGAACCCTTCTAGGTAGGTATGGTAGAATCTTATACATTATTATTTCCTTGTGTCCATATTCTACTTTTTCTTGTTACCGTACAAGATAATTTACGTTCATTACCGAAAATCTCATCCTAGACCAAGTATGATATAATAATTGAAAAGAAAAAATAAAAAGGGAAACAATAGGATATGAAACTATAGTTCTCATCTATATGAGGATTATTAGTTAACTAATTACTTCTTAGGTTTCCCTTTAAGCCTCTTCCGTTACCGTTAGGTAAGGTCATGAGAGCGGACCTTTTAGGGTACCTGCCTCCTCGGACCATCCGACGTCAGGCACCCTAACGTTTCTCACGCTGTACTGACACACTGAAGTGAAAGGGAAAAGTGAAAGTACGTGACCTCTTCCTTTACCGTTGGGTGAGGTCACAAGAACGGACCTCTTAGGGTCCCTACCGTCTCGGCCCACCTGACGGTAGATACCCCAGCGTGTCTCAGCCTGTGTTGACTTCGCTGAATCGTCGTCGTCGTCGTTTCCCTTTAATTTTTTATGAAACTATAATTACTTTTACTTCTATGTCGTATGGTTTTAAATACCCTACGTTTATTTAATCATGAATCACCCTTTAAATATCGATATTTAAAGACATAATGTTTTTCTTTTACAAAATTCAAGTATAGACTTTTTTGATCTTTTTCTTGTTTGATTTGGTTTTCGTTCATCTTTTTTTATTATTTCTAGTCTCACCCATCTTCACTTCTTGTCCTTTATTCTTTCTTTTAGTTATTTTAGTTCTCAACCAAGAGACTTTTCTAATCGTTATAACCGATTTGAAACAAATCTGACTGGTTCCTTTTTGTCTCTCTTCTGATTTTAATAATCTTAGTCCTTACTCTCTCCCATATAATGATGGTTCTAATGTCTTTATTTTTCCTAAATTTTACTTATGATCCTTGTTGATATACTGTTTTTTTAATCCATTGGATATACTTTACCTGTCTAAAGATCTTTTTGTGTTCGATGACTTGGATTGAGTTCTTCTAAAAAACTTTTAAACTTGTATAGGTATTGTCCTTTTCTCTAGTTTAATTATTAGTTTTATGAAGGATGTTTCTTGTTAGGGACCGGTTCTACTGAAATGACCATTTAAGATGGTGTATAAATTTCTTCCGAATTGTAAACAGAAGATGGTTAGGAAGGGGTTTTTTAACCCTTTCTTTCGTTGAAATGTTGAGTGAGAACTCGGGTCTTAAAGGGACTGTAGTTTTAGTTCGTTTCTGTAGTACTCTTTTATCTTGGTGTACCGTTGTAGAGGACACTTATATCGGTGTCTTAAGTTGTGTTTCTTAGGTCGTTATGTCTTTTTCCTAATAAATGGTACTGTGTCACCCTATAATAGACTCCGGTCGAAATTTCAAAAGAATTAAAAGGAACGTATTTTACTGGCACACACTTATGTGTTACAAAGAAAGTTACTTCGATGGTCATTTAGATAGGCCTCTTCCGTTACCGTGGGGTGAGGTCATGAGAACGGACCTTTTAGGGTACCTACCTCCTCGGACCATCCGACGTCAGGTACCCCAGCGATCCTCAGTCTGTGTTGATTCGTTGAAGTGAAAGTGAAAAGTGAAAGTACGTAACCTCTTCCTTTACCGTTGGGTGAGGTCGCAAGAACGGACCTCTTAGGGTCCCCACCCCCTTGGACCACCCGACGGTAGATACCCCAGCATGTCTCCACCTGTGCTGACTTCACTGAATCGTCGTCGTCGTCGTTTAGATAGGTGAAAGTTGTCATTTTGCTTTGTTCTGTTTTTGTTGAGTAGGTTGTCAAAAACTGACTAACGACCGTGAATTAGTGTCCTTTTTTTTTGACGTTACCTGTGATCCTTTACATCAGAAAACTAATCTAAGTTTCTAACGTTTAGATATGATTCTGTCCCTTTTTACGTATTTTCCACTGTTGTAGATCTTCGGAGACGGTATTTCTGATTCACGTTGTTACTACTTTTAAACGGTCGAGTAGTTCAGATTCGTTTGTTGTTCGTATTTGTCAAATGCAAAAAAGAAGACAAAAATACGTCACTACCATTGATGAGACGTCGGTAAATGTTTGTATATATAAAATTTTCAACACACGATCTAGTTTTTCAGTATTACAAGATGCATATGTTACTCAAGAACAAAACTTAGTAATGTGTTACTCTTGTCTGTAAATCTTTTTCGTTTATTGGTAGATTCATTACTGTCGTAGACTTTAAGAAATATCCTACGGTACTGTTAAAGAGTGGTTTGTACCTCTGAAGGGGATGACCCCTAACTTTCCTTTCCTTTCACCTCACCGAGTCAGGACAGGCTGAGAGACGCTGGGGTACCTGACATCGGATGGTCCGAGGAGACAGGGACCCTAAAAGGTCCGTTATCAGGACCTCACCCAACGGTAAAGGAAGAGGTCCTAGAAGTAAAGGAAGAGGTCACCTGGAAGAGCCGGGTCCCTACCTTGGGTCCAGAGGGTGTAACATCTGTCTGCGAAACGGCAGACTCGGTGGTCCCTTCAGGGACCCCTAACTTCTATCAATATTTGGGAAGTCAGGGAGGAAGGTAACTGTATACACGAGACAGAAGGGAGGGGACATGGACCCGACCAGGGCCCTATACGAGACTAGTTGTCTTACGTCGTACTCACTACGACATTGAAGACTCCGTTTCGTAGTTCGCCAGACGGCACAAAAGGAAGTGATGAACTTTATGACAAGAGAAAACTCGGGTTGACTGTGTCAGAATCGTCAGATTGACCTCTCCAGTGCATCTCTCGGTTGTGTGTTCCTCCAATACGTCGGTTATCGCCGACAGGTAAGACACCACTGTACATAACTTATCGGGTCGGGTAAGGTTCAATGTCTATAGACATCAGGGTCGACTATAATACACCTTATCTTGGTGGGTCCACTCAAGTTAGTTCGGGTCGAAGTACTTTATACTATGTAAAATCAGTGATTTAGAAAGAAATCACATTATTATTAACTGTGTGTGGGAGGGTACAATCTAACTCCTGTTTTATATATTAAACGAAAGTAACTGAATCTGAATTTTATAAAGAACAGAAAAATTTTACGGAGATTTAAACAATTTAGTAGTCCTTTTGTGTTGAATAGACGTGTTTAGTTTTTAACACAAAATAGAAATTTAGGTATGACAGAACTGGTCATCATGTGGACCAGTAGTACATTCTTTACTCCTAAAAATTTTTTGTATGTGAATGTTACAGTTTTCATTTACCTCACATTTCTTACTTCTAAAAAATATTCGTCGTATTTTTAGAACTATTTTTGTAAGAAAACCTTTAATAAAACTCGTAAAATTCTTACTGTGTATCTTACTAAAGGAAGTTTTTATTAGTTTTTTTTCCTTCTTTCTTTTTTTTACTGAAAATCATTAGACAATCAGTATAACTGGAGACTACCGACTGATGAAAACTCTTGTATAAAGGACATGATAATCTCAGAACGTTCAAAAATTCAAGTCTAGGTTTAAAGTTTAAACGGATAAAATGATGTGACTTTACTTGTTCTTATGTACGTAAAAATTCTACTAAAAGTACACTAATGAAACACTTAAGTTATCAGTTACGGTAATTTCAGGGGGAAAAATTAAGAACTTCCACTTAGATACATACTGACTCTTAGGTTACATTTCTAGTTGGAACCAACGTTAAATTCTAATAAACTATGGTCATTCTCATGCGTTAATACTTCTTGTCAAGTTCTTCTATAAAAAAGATAAGAATTCCATTCCTTATCCTTATTTTGTAAAAACGGATTCGTAAAGAGGAATGGATTCTTACATTTATTGGGAAAAGTTCTTTATTGAGTACTGGTATTTAGTAGACTAATAGTCTTGACGTATTATCAACATAGGACCATTGTTATCATATTTCGTAAGTAAATTTTGATGGTAACTAAAAAAATGATGGGTTGTAGATATTGTACAAAGTTTAAATCTGTCCACCGATTATAAGACTATTATTAAAATGTTAATGACGTTAAGATATAGAACTCTGATCTCTGGAAGACCTCTGTAATAGGTAAAGATTTTATAGTATGGATAAACTACAGTTTTTGAGAAAGGTAAAGAAGATGTCGGTCATTGAAACAAAAGATATAGGTAGTCACTTAAAGAAGGGAACTATCTTATTTGGGACTTAATCTTTCCGATGACACCACAATTTTTGGTTGATCTTAAGAAAATATAGATATTTCCTTGATTGTTAAATGTAAATGTAATGAAGTACACGTTTCGTTGGGGTGCCCTATCCGTTTCTACGAATAAGAACACTATATCCAGTTCTTTTCCTCCGACACTTTTCGGAACAGGTTTAGCTGGCATTTACCGGGTCACCCTTGAGTCAGGTCTTATAGATTGTGGAACAGATTACGTGAGCGATGACATAGTACAACAAGGGTTACTGTGTTATATGAAATTGAACTCCCTAACTATCGTCTTGGATGTTGACAACTGAAATTTATCTTCACATTTAAATAAAATACAAAATAATCTTTAATGTCTTATAACATTTCCCGTCCCTGTATTTCACACCAATGACAGTTTTTCTCGGAAACGTTTTTGTCGTGGAGTCTTCTTGTATATAAAGAAGAGGCACACAGAAGACTAAGTGCAGACGTATCGATTGAGTCCTTTTTATTTAAAAAATGATGGTGGAGGAGACACCTTGGTCAGAACGATGTCTTCTCGTTTTATGTACGACAAGACGGAGTGTTTAGTTTTTATATCGACGGATTTAAGACTAAAGTCTCAACGGTAACAACCGTTACTATGTATTCGGTTTTCTTAAAAACAAATTTTTTTTACCAAAGTCACAATACAAAATTACATATTTTACTTTTATAAACCGTTTTACAACATAGACTTGGGACAAAGTCTTTATGAACTTAAACAAAACTATCTCTGTCTTTACGAACTGTAGAATTCACTACCTATACACTCATACGAGTGTTCTCGCCGTCAGCGTCTAGAATAATAGTCCTCCACCACTAAATTTTAAGAACTGAAAACACACCATCTTTATACATCGTTTCGATTTTTTTAACTCTTCGTAACAGGACCGGATTAGTGCGGATCGTCTAAACTTTAATCCATTTCGTTTTAGCAAGTTCGGTATCTGTCATGTAGATGTATTTATAGTCTCGAAGACATACTGACGTAGTCGAGAATAGAAATATTACCGTTTGTGGGTCACCGACTTCGGTCGTTTGAGGTAGTTACTGTGTTACTTTGTCCGGGTTGAGTATTGACGTCCTGTGTTTATAAGGACAGAAGGAGGTTCTCACTACTACTGAGTTTGTACTTTCCGAACCAAGATCTTATAAAAAATCATTTAAGGGGTCTGTCGGGTCTTGAATTCTTAAAAAGTAAAAAAAAGTACAAGGAACAAGTGATCTACCCTATTTCAAACGGAGAAAAGACGTAAGAAAACAATGATCAAACAAAACATATTTACTCGTTCTTAGAAGAGATTTTACCGGATAGAATACTTTACCATTTTTAATTAAAGAACCTGGCTGCCGTTTTCTTTACATATATCCAGTGACAGGCGAGAGTTTACGTCCGTATAATTTTAGTGTAATGGAAGTATAAAATTTCGTCTATCCCTCTTTTTCAGTCAATAGAAAAAGTCGGTCCTACAAAGGGTCGTAATATTCTTTAAGTGGTAATCGTCACTTGGACCCGTAATAAGAAACACCCGAGATGAAGATAGATAAGGTAGGTAGAACGTACCGGTGAGGACTTCTGAAGAAATAAATTGGGTGATGTATATATATATATATATATATATATCGACTTTTTTACATATTTGAAGAACAAATAGTAGAATCGATAATTTATAACTACTGATTTAAAAAAAATTACTTTGATTGATAGTAACCCTGAAGGGACCACCAAGTCACCGCCGTACCCAAGTCAGGGACCAGTCTCTTGATTCTAGGACGTACGGTGTTCGACACCGGTTTTTTTCCTTTCTTTGAGTCATAGAAATTTTAGTGGGACAAAAGATGGATGGTAAAGGAACAAAATTTAGTTGAAGTCTTTACACGTGAATGGGAGTTTACTTGAGTTCGGAACAGTTCGTTTTTCTGTGGTTTTACAGTAGATTTATATTAGGTTAGTTCATAGGTTCCAATTTATTTGGAAACTAATATATTAACGAACTCGTTACATCGGGTCCGTGACTTTTAGAAATAAAAAGTAATATCTAGTTATTCCGATTACTTTAGTTGGTGACCGTCCCGTTTACAGTCCATTAGGAGACCAAGTAGGACCAGTCCTCTGGAGGCTACACTTTTCAAAAGAGGTCTTTACTTAGGTCACACGTCACCCGACTACTGTTTACCCGGGGAAGACTACCGACGATTCGGGGTCGGTTCGTATACGGAAGACAATGGTGTCTGGAGGAGAACAGGAAGTCTTGTTTCTACTACGATAGTCAAGTGATAGAGAAACTTACCTACAAGACACCAAACCCTCACCTCTATCCAACTTTTTTTTTGGGAATGTAAGTAATGACAAACCTGATGTAAGTAAATACTCTTCCGACCGGTTCCTGGTTACTATTCCCCTACCATTAATTAGAGACACCTCAAATTCGGGTCCTGGCTCCGAAACACTATTAAGACGGATTGGTTAATTCCGTTGAAGAATTCTGGACCTACACTGGAAATCTATACTGGAATTCTAGATATATACACTATATATATATTACCGTAAATGTGTAGTAGGAAAATGTTACCAGTTCGTGTAAAAAACAGAATTATAAAATTGTATACATCATCCTTGTAGAAAAGTATGGGAGAGGTTGAATAAAGGGAGTCGAAAAATACTCCACGAAGACGAGGAGTCCAAACGACGACCTATCCTATGATAACGAAGTTAAGAAGGGATCAAAACACCACCAACAACAAGTAAGGGATTCAGTACAGGTTGAGATCGTGAGGTCCGAAGGGACAGGAAATGGTAGTGGACCTCAAAAGAGTTTGAGTACAGATAACTCAACCGGTACGGTAGGTTGGTATAGTAGGAGACAACAGGGGAAGAGGAGGACGAAAGTTAGAAAGGGTCGTAGTCTCAGAAAAGGTTACTCAACCAAGAAGTGTAGTCCACCGGTTTCATAACCTCGAAGTCGAAGTCGTAGTCAGGAAGGTTACTTATAAGTCCCAACTACAGAAGCCGTGAGTAGGAAGAAAAACCAGGTTGAGAGTGTTATCATGTACTGTTGACCTTTTTGGTGTGAAAACCGATATACCTGGAAACAACCGTTTCATTACAGAGACGAAACGGTATACGACAGATCCAACCAGTAATCGAAAAGAAGGTTCCTCGTTCACAGAAAATTAAAGTACCGATGTCAGTGGTAGGTGTCACTAAAATACAACACAATCATCGAGTCAGCACAGGTGGAGAAACGCTGGTGTACCTGAAATCGGACGGTCCAAGGATACATGTACCTTAAGAGGTCCGTTCTTATGACCTTCTCGATCGATAAGGGAAGAGGTCCCCCAGAAGGGTTGGGTCCCTAGCTTAAGCACAGAGGGTGTAACGTCCGTCTAAGAAATGGTAGACTCGGTGGTCCCTTCGGGGAGGTTCTTTACTTTAGACAGTGACAAAAGTGAAGAAGGGGTAGATAAACGGTACTTCACTACCCTGTTCTACGGTACTAGAAGTAGAAAACTGACAACTCAAAATTCGGTCGAAAAAGTGAGAGGAGAAAATAGAAGTTGTTCTCCGAGAAATCCAGGAGTAGTGAAAAACTGTAATCATACCATGGTAAACGTATAAACTCCAACAACTATAAAGAGGGTCCTTATAACTAAGGTCGAACACGAAGTGACTCGGGACGTAAAGTGTACTACATGAGACGTATCTTCAATTTATTCGTCCCACTGTTATATGTCGGAACTGCATGAGGAAAGGGTTATAACTCGTCAAGCAACAAGGTTCAAGTCAAGGTTGACAACGAAGAACTGGACGTATGTACATCAAAACACCATCAAAAAAAGGACTACGATACCGGAGACCATGTGTCATGTGTGTACATAGTGGTACATACTTGTGTGTACATCAGTGTATGGATACAACCGATCGAGGACTAAGAAGCGTTTGTCAAGGTAAAAGAAAACAACGACAATATCAGTTGTGAAACGTCTACCCCACGAGTACACTGAAAGACTAGTCACTCTGGTTTCTTCGTCTAGACCCCACACGGAATGTCTCGGTCGTCGAGAAAACGAGCGAGGAAAGTCAGATTTTACGTCTGTACTACCGATGTCGATATTCCTTGTGGATATAATTATTGTTACGACATTCCATCTCTCTTTCCGTTTGTTCTGTTCCTTTTCCTCCATTCCGTTTTCATTTTTCCTTTCCATATGGGTAACTTACGTCTCAAGGTTTCTTATCGTTCTTCTCTATTCTGTCAGAAGGAGTGACTAGTTCCGTTTCTTTCTCCTTTTGTTGTCTTACCCTTTCTGGTCTCTAGAGAAGTTCTTTTACTCTCGATGGTTCCCTTGTAAAGTACGTTTCTGCCTGTGTTATTTACTGTCTTTGTCATACCTGGATTGTCTTCGTCTTCTATAATTCTTCTCCACCGTTCTTGTGTGTCTTCTTGATATGTTTTTTCTAGAAGTACTGGGTCTATTCGTGCTACCACACTAGTGAGTGGGTGTCGGTCTGTAGGACCTTACACTTTAGTTCACCCGGAATCCTTCGTAGTGATACTTGTTTCGATCACCTCCACTGTCTTAAGGTCAACTCGATAAAGTCTAAGATTTTCTACTACGACACTTTCACGACGTGAGTTATACGGTCGTTTAAACCTTTTGAGTCGTCACCGGTGTCCTGACCTTTTCCAGTCAAAAGTAAGGTTAGGGTTTCTTTCCGTTACGGTTTCTTACAAGTTTATTGACGTGTTAACGTGAGTAGAGTGTACGATTGTTTTATTACGGGGTTCAAGAGGTTCAGTCCGAAGTTGTCATGTACTTGACTCTTGAAGGTCTACAAGTTCAACCTAAGTCTTTTCAGCCTCCTTGGCTCTAGTTTACCGGTTGTAGACGACCTAGTAGTTTTTTCGTTCTCTCAAGGTCTTTTTGTAGATAAAGATGAAAGAACTGATACGGTTTTGGAAACTGACATACCTAGTGTTATTTAACACCTTTTAAGAAGTCCTCTACCCTTATACTCTGGTGGAATGGACGGAGGACTCTTTAGACCTACGTCCAGTTCTTTTTTCTCAATCTTCGTCTGTACATTGTTGTCTGACCAAGTTTTAACCCTTTCCTCATACAGTTCCGACATATAACAGTAGGACGAATAAATTGAAGATACGTCTCATGTAGTTCTTTTTGCGACCCGAGCTTCTTCGTGTTCAACCTTAGTTCTAGAGACCCTCTTTATAGTTATTGGAGTCTATACGTCTACTGTAGTGGGAAAACCGTCTTTCACTTTTTCTTGATTTCTCGGAGAACTACTTTCACTTTCTTCTCACTTTTTCAACCGACTTTCAAGTTGTAAGTCTTTTGATTTTGGTACCGTAGACCAGGGTAGTGAAGTACCGTTCATCTACCCCTTTTTTACCTTTGTCACTCTCTAAAAACAAAGAACCCGAGGTTTTAGTGACACCTACCACTGACGTTGGTACTTTAATTTTCTGTGAACGAGGAACCTTCTTTTCGATACTGGTTGGATCTGTCGTATAATTTTTCGTCTCTGTAACAGTTGTTTCCAGGTAGATCAGTTTCGATACCAAAAAGGTCCTCAGTACATACCGACACTCTCAGTCTAATATTTCTTTTGACTCTTGACTCCTTAAATACGAAAACTAGACACCACAACCTCTTCTGAGAACTCTCAGCGAACCTGACGTTCCTCTAGGTTGGTCAGGTAGGATTTACTTTAGTCAGGACTTATAAGTAACCTTCCGGACTGCGACTTCAACTTCGAGGTTATGAAACCGGTGGACTACACGTCTTGACTGAATAACCTTTTCTGGGACTACGACCCTTTCTAACTTCCGTCTTCCTTTTCCCCTGTTGTCTACTATTAAACCTACCTACCGTAGTGGTTGAGTCACCTGTACTCAAACTCATTCGAGACCCTCAACCACTACCTGTTCCTTCGGACCGTACGACGTCAGGTACCCCAGCGTCTCAATCTGTGCTAACTCACTGACTTGACTTCCATCTCTTACCCTGGGTGACATGGTCGGAACCTGGTAAACGGAGATCCAAAATATAACGTATTCTATTTTTATTAAGGGATGGATTAAATCTGACGACGGAAAGTCTAGCTAAGGATTCTATCTAAGGGACACATTCATAGTGAGAAAAGTGTTATTCGTTGAATTTACATAAGTAAATTAGAAGTACTGGGAAGTCCTACACAAAGAGGAGTAAAATGTCTACTCCTTTAACTCTCGGTCTGTACTTAGTAAGTTTAATTGGATTATTAAATTTCAATCGGACAATACTTGGTGATGTGATGCAACATGGAAAGTGTACGAAAAGGACCAAGTAGGAGGAATCACTCAACGAAGTCACTCTAGTCCGTAACTAAGAAACGTGGTTTTTGAGAAGACCTCGGTGTAGACCTAAGTCTCTACAACACCCCCCGACTCCACCATCATTTATCAAGTGTGATAAATCAGTCTAATACATCTGAGTTGAGAGTCGTCCTGATTTCGATAGACATACTGAAACCAGTTCCACGAATTTGAAAGTTTCAGACAAAAGAATAGAAAGTTTACCCTGTTTTTAACAAGACCCCTTTAGTTCCGACAACGTTCTTAATAAATTATGTACATTTGGTTACTTTTACCACAAACTAGTACCATCCGTACGTTGTTCTTCTGTAATTGCAGAAAGTAATGATATATCAGGACTGAAATTCTTCGAATATGTTTAATCCAGTACCAAAGAAATCGTTCTCGGTTTCCTGGTAACTGGAAGTGGTCATTGACCTTTATCCTCGAAAACCATTAAAGACTATCGATGTGACACAATTACAACTTCATTTTGGATTTAAGATCTCTCTTTTTTTCTCTCTTCCTTTTTTTCGATTATTAAGTATTCCGTTTTTTTTCATAAAATAGATGTGTTCACCCACTTGTAGAAATTAATAAAAATAGAATACGTTATATTTTGGATCTCCGTTTACCAGGTTCCGACCATGTCACCCAGGGTAAGAGATGGAAGTCAAGTCAGTGAGTTAGCACAGATTGAGACGAAATATTTTGATCTGTTAAAGTTCTTAGGACACCTTCGAACAAATGAGAATCTACTGTTTCGATCTTTTATTGATCTCTCGTATCTTCGAGTCAAAACTCTGACTTACGGTAACTGGCCAGTTACTTCCCATTTTTATGTCTCTCTCGTCTACTATGTCCCCCTTACCTTCAGATCGACTTCTGTTACGTTAATCAGAAGACGAGTTCCACATCGTGTCCCTACCTCCGTCTCTGGAAAGATAATTCCTTCTTACATAAGTTCTGTAGACCACCGTCTTGACTGTCATTCTTTTGTGAGTTTATCACCGCTTATTACCCCTTTTTGAGGACTCCAGGTTGAGACATTGGAAAGGCAAATGTACACTACATTGTAAAATTTGTGTTTCTGTTGACTTTCTTATTCGATAAAAATCACTAGGAATCCTAGTGGATGTTTACCTTTACTAATTATTACCTTGTCTTAAAACCTTTTCTAAGTTTTGTTCTCTTCCTTTACCGACTCCTGGTTCTAAGATTTAGTGGTAAAAGACTGTGAGCTGTGTCGACTTTTATAATGTTCCCTATTCGGGTAGTTCCTGTACAACTTGAGGCTTTTTGAAAAAAAACAACAAGATACCTAAGAAAAGGAAGTTTTCAATAATATTTTATAATTTTATAAGAGGTCTCTATTGGTGGACTTATACTATAAAGATACCTAATAAATAGTAGGTTGCGTCCCATTCTCCAGATAACGGGATTTGAGGGTGTTCCATGGCTATACGAGTCTTAACTTACTGATAAAAGAATTCCTATTTTTTAATGTTTTGGTGTTCGAATAGAAACTTATTTCTTCGGACCGAATGGACGTTTATAAATTCTTTAATGTCGTATTGTATTTTACTGTATTTCGTTAATAACACATACGAAGTAAAACAAATGAGGAAGAAGGAGAAGGGAGTTGGTATCAGGATCCTCTAACTGTCTGAAAGGTGAACCATAAAGGTAGAAGGTTTTACAGGTTTACCAGTAGTGGTTACCGGAATAGAAAAACATAGTAGTAATGGACTATCGAAGGAGAAGTATGTGTGAAAATTTTAGGGGTGGTGGAGGGGATGTGGATCTACTGAAGGTAAAGTAGAATGGTCTAGAGGACACTTATGTCGGAAATGAAAATCCATGATTCCGAATATTTAGAGTTATCATGATGGATTCCTTTTTTGAACTACGTTTCTCGTCTAAGTGACATTCTGGGACTACGACCCTTTCTAACTTCCGTCCTCCTCTTCCCCTACTGTCTCCTACTCTACCAACCTACCGTAGTGACTGAGTTACCTGTACTCAAGCTCGTTTGACGTCCTCTACCACTTCCTGTCCCTTCGGATCACACGACGTCGGGTACCCCAGTGTCTCTGAGCCTGTACTGACTCACTGACTTGTTGTCGTTTCCATTTTCGTACGGACCGGTCCTTTGTACTCTATTCTTCCGAATCACGAATTTTCTAATTGGTACTTATAGTACCATGAAACATATATCTTATAATGTCTATCTTAGTCACCTGAAAAGACTCGTTTCTTACTCAGTCGGTAAATTTTAGTAGTAAGTTTCGGGGTTTAGAGTAAACCTTTTCTTAGACATCTTGAATATAGTCAGCCGTTCAACGAGGTTCAGGGTGTGCTGATCGGACGAATAAAACAGTTTATAATGACATTTTCCAATCAGATGTGGAAAGATTTGTTCCCATACAGGTTAATAAAGGTTTACCGTCTTTATCAGGTTTCGTGGCAAAATAATTGATATATATTTTCCATTTTTAAAGACCAAAAGTCTCCCTACATTTATCTACAACTTCTGTAATATGGGAACGGACGGGGAAAGAAACGGACTTTTGGTGTGACTCTTTGGGTACTTTTGTTGAAGCATCTGTCCTCTTCCAGTTTGGGGTCACGGAATCTCCCGTCTGTCTGTTCTTCCGTCTTCGACTAATTGGGGAATTTCGAACTGAGACTCCCTTCAGGTAATGGCGGATTCTTAATAAATGGTTCGATTTCCAGTCACCACTACCCTCTTATTTTATAAAAAGTCTGTTTTATAAATCTCTAATCTAAAAAAGAGTACTTCGATGACCTCCTATAAGAGGTAGTTTTATAACTATATTTCGTCTTTTGTCGCTGAGGTTATCTCTTTTCGTCGTCCCCCGAAGGGTCCTGAACACTTTCCCTTCAGCGTCCTACTTTCGACCGTCGTCTAGACTGTTCACTCGTCAGTTGTGAGTTCTTCCCTTCTGTCTTCCGAATCAATCCTCCCTTCACAAGTCCTTTTGTGACTTCGGTCAGATAACGGATTGATCCACAAAGAACCTCTTTTTAATATAGTACTCTGGAAAGAGTTTCTAGAGTCCTTCATCACCTTCTATGTCTGTATCCAATTTGTAGACCCACATTTAAAATCTTTGATTATTTTTATTTTGGTTTTTCCAAATGTTTTTTTTTTTTACGTTGGTGACGTCTATTGAACCTTCTCGTTCTTTATAAAGGTCAGGAATACCACTTTCGGGACTTCTCTCTAAATTCGGTGGATAATCCTTCCAAACATCTCCTTTCTACACGGTCCTCACGGCTCTACTGGCTGGTAGATGGTCTTCTCTTTTAGTTATGTACAGATCTTACCTACTTAGTCCTCTTGGGTCTCGTATGTATGAATGATTACCTCTTCCGTTTATGGTTACACTTGACGACGTTCACGTGTCTTACTAACGAAGACCCCTCTCTGTTTCTCCCTTCAAGTCCTTTGACTACGAAAAAGTAGACTTAGAAAATCATAATAAACTGAAAAATTTGATACATGTGTGTAATGAGGAGACGTTTTACATTTAAGAAAATTGGTGGTTACTAGGTATAATTTTCCGAAAGAATGTTATGTAATTTTTTTTTAGAATTACTGATGTAGACTTAAGTCTCTTTTGGTCGTACTTATAATTTTCGTAATACAAACCCCTCTCCTTTTCCATCTACTTTATTTAGACCTATCGAAATTGACGACAAATTTAATAGAACTCTAATTGAAACCATTGACTCGTTTAATTTATGACTGTGGTTTTTTTGTTTGTTTGTTTTTTTGGAGAATAAAGGATAAGTACCGAAGTCATTCTATGTAAAGAATAAAGACTGAACTGAGAGATTAATTTCTTTTTTGGAAGATTATTTTATAACTATTTTACAGTAAGAGAATGTTTATAGTGAGTTCCCCTTAGTTTTTTACAAATCACTCATAGTGTCACTTATAATTAAGTAAATTAGGATTCTTACTCAGGATCTTGGGAAAAGTTTTGTAATTCGACGTACAGGTCTCGTTTGTGAGCACCCAAGAAAACGGTTCATTCAGTACCCATCGACACACACTCTGTCGGAAGGACTACAGGACTGTATCTTTACGGGGGATCCCATGTACCGAGGAGGTTCGGGAAGAAGGACTTGACCATTTTCACCGGACGAAACGGTCTGTGTCATAGACACGTCGGTAGACAGATGAACAAACTGAAAGGATGACTTCACATTCGGCAAACTCCTGACACCGGTGTAGTAAGTAAAAAGTGACGAGGTTTCACTTCACTTCAGCGAGTCAGCACAGGCTGAGAAACGCTGGGGTACCTGACATCGGATGATCCGAAAAGTCAGGTACTCTAAAAGGTTCGTCTTCATGACCTCACCCAACGGTAACGGAAGAGGTCCCCTAGAAGGGCTGGGTCCCTAGCTTGGGCCCAGAGGGTGTAACAACCGTCTGCGAGATGGGAGACTCGGTGGTCCCTTCGGGTTCGCTCTACACTATAGGTCGTCAAAGGGTTATTTATAGATTACGTAGTTACATGTTTGATCACTCACTTAGTCATAGTCTGAGAACAAGTCGGAGGAAATTTTTACAATTACTCTAGATGTAAAAATTTTTCTTTTTCCTATTTGACGTATACACATTAATGATCACGTAGAAACGTATGGTGAAAATTTTTCTCCTATGAAAAAATTGACAGACGGGAAACACGAAAACAGTAGGTAGACATTTTCTTTCCGGTCACTTTTTATCGAAGTCTAAAGTAAATGAAAAGTGTTACATAATTAAGGAAGAATTTTCTTTAATTTTGTGGTATGGACAATAGTAATGAAGGTGTCAGTTCTTTATATACTTAAATGGTGATCCATAGTCTGGAGATCTTGAATATCCTTTTTTCTTTACTAATAATGTCACTCTTGCCACTGCTAAAATTCTGTGTACGTAGTTAGTGTAAGATATCGTTTAAGGTGTATGAAATCGAAATATTTACACAAAACTCTCTACTCGATATAATGTATGTATTCTATACCGATGTAAATCAGTTTAATGTGGTACGTGTAAAACGTAATGTTATCAACGGACTTAGTTTTTTATTAGAGATTTACCACACTGGTGTAGTGTTTAAAGGTT
Organism: Capra ibex; assembly: GCA_006410555.1. NCBI lineage: Eukaryota > Metazoa > Chordata > Mammalia > Artiodactyla > Bovidae > Capra > Capra ibex. The sequence goes on along the minus strand of SJYO01016970.1, from coordinate 30,379,362 downwards.
GTTCTTTACCATGGTTTCTACATTGAACGTTGACACCCTTCACGTCCGTCTTTCTAGTGGATCTCTCGAAAAAGTTTAATAGAAGGAGGAAGGCTGAGAGAACGACGGAAACTCGAACAAAAGGGGGGAAGTTGGTGGTTAATCCTCCCGTACCGGAGGATCAACTCTTAGTGAAGAGCTGACTCGGTGGCAATGACTGACCTTATACAGGATGTGAAGGGTATGTGACACCTCTTTCGGTGTGTGTATATTTCTAATGAATCCAAAAAGTTCGTACCGACCAAAATCACTTCCATTTATTAAGATTGACTTTTTGGTTAAACTGATCAACCGACACTGACAGACTTTGTTCTTTCTAAATTTCTTCCTAAACTTCTAGGAAAAACCAGAGTTTATGTCTACGTTACTGTACGTTACGGACGTTACTCCACCTCCACCCATCCCGACGTCGTTTACACCCTACTTACGATAGAGGAGAAGGTCTAGTCGAACGTTTCAAGTTAGTTCATCTTTAGTCTAATGTCCGAGACATTGTCACTTACGAAACCTAAAGAATTTCTTTGTTACATGGGACCTTCCACTCTACCGTCTTCGTCTTGTTGTGTACGAAAATTACACCCGGGACGGTTATTACTCCATACACTGGATTTCCAGAGGTCTGGGTAAAGGAGTAGAATTGTCTTCTCGAGGAGTGACCAGTTTAAAATCAGTGAGTCAGCACAGGTTGAGAACACGTTGGGGTACCTGACATTGGAATCGGACGGTCCGAGAAGAAAGGTATCTTAAGAGGTTCCTATAACCTTACCCAACGGTAAGAGGTCCCCTAGAAGGACTGGGTCCCTAGCTTGGGTTCACAGGACGTAACGTCCGTTTAAGAAATGGTAGACTCGATGGTCGCCTTGAGGGAGTGACCGTTCCACTAGATATTCTAGAGATGGTTTTTCGGATTTTAAGGAAACGGAGAAAAAGGAAAATCGAAGATTGGACATTCTCGACCCCACAAGACTGAATGTTCATTTCGAAGTAGTTGAGTACTTTTAACGTCGTTAGTTGATTCCGAGAAAAATTAAAAATATAAAATTCGTATTGACATTCAGAATTAAATTTATCCATCCCACACGTGACGTAAAATAGCTCTACTATTACTATCACTGAATCGAAATGTAAAATTTCTTTAAGAGAGGGAAAGGGGTCCTGGTTTTACAAATATATTCATACATATATATACTGGTTTGATCTGTCGTATAATTTACCGTCTCTTTAATGAAACAGTTGTTTCCAGGTAGATCAGTTCCGATACAAAAAAGGTCACCAGTACATACCCACACTCAACCTGATATTTCTTTCGACTCACATCTTAACTACGAAAGCTTGACACCACAACCTCTTCTGAGAACTCTCAGGGAACCTGACGTTCCTCATGGTTGGTCAGGTAGGATTTCCTTTAGTCAGGACTTATAAGTAACCTTCCTGACTACAACTTCGACTTTGAGGTTATGAAACCGGTGGACTACGTTTCTCGACTGAGTAACCCTTTCTGGGACTACGACCCTTTCTAACTTCCGTCCTCCTCTTCCCCTGCTGTCTCCTATTCTACCAACATACCGCAGTGGTTGAGTTTCCTGTACCCAAACCCACCTGAGGCCGTCAACCACTACCTGTCCCTCCGGACCGCACGACGCCAAGTACCCCAGCGTCCCAACCTGTCCTGACTCGCTGACTTGATATGTCGAAATAGACATTATCACTTCACTTTACTTCAGTGAGTCAGTACGGGTTGAGAAACACTGGGGTACCTGACATCGGATGTTCCGAGGAGACAGGTACCTTAAAAGGTCCGTTCTCATGACCTCACCCGACGGTAAAGGAAGAGGTTAGAGACATTGTCTTTATTGGGTTTATAAGTTATCGTACTTAAACTATTTTAACATTATGCAAACATCATCCGTTGATATGTTTATCCTTTAATGTATATTTTTATAAATTAGTGTACCCTTTTATACCCTTCACGTAAATCCTAAATTAAGGAATCAATATTTTCAACGTACACACACACACCAACTTATCTTTTCTTACAATTATTGACACGAAGACTCAACACCTGATTGAGTTATGAGGGTTCCGGGTTCTTCACCTCTCCGTCCTCTCATTCCTTACTACCTCCGACACCTTTTGACTTCGTGAGTTCGGGAACATTATCGCAAGTAAGATAAAAAAAAAAAGGTGTAATACTTTCGGTTTTTGATTAAACAGTCAAACTAAGGACTTAGACCGATGATAACAGAAGGAACACAAAAATATGGAACGTTTAAAAGATGTCATTAATACATTATAAAGACATTCTTGAATTTTTGAACTTCCATCATGTAACCATTTTAAGTCTTTTTCTGGATATATAAAGTGACTACCTTCTTATAAAACCGTGATAATAAAATCGTCGTCCGTTACCCCTCACTAAAACTTTTAAGACATCATAATTATTACTTTTATACTAAAAGTGTTTAATAAAATGTTTAATAATTGATTTCCATCTTTTTTTTAGTTGAAAGAAATAAATTCGCTACACATTTCTGACCCGAAGGGTCCACCACGATCACCATTTCTTAGGTGAACGGTTACGTCCTCTGTGTTCTCTGTACTCGAGCTAGAGACCTAACCCTTCTAGGGGACCTCCTCCTTTACCGTTGGGTGAGGTCATAAGAACGGACCTCTTAGGGGTACCTGTCTCGGACCGTCCGAGGTCAGGTACCCCAGTGTTTCAACCTACGCTGACTCGTGTCTTTCATTCCAATAGGATTTCAGTATGTCGTGTTTCTGACTTCACGGGTCTTTCATGACACTATGTTTCGGCTGTCCTTGCCAAACCGGTCACGAAAGATTCCACATGTATCATTCCTATCTTCGGATTCGTTAGAACCATTGGTTTCGTATTATGTGTGTTAAATCCCTTACTTTCGATTTATTTTGGAATGGACTTACCCGTCCTCTTAGATGTATCGACCCCTTCGAAGTGAGTCGGCCCCTCTCTTTAGTCTCCTCTCTTTAATCGGTCCCTTCGGTCCAGGACCTACGACAATTCCGATTGTACTCATTTCACTTCTGTCGTGTCCGTCGTAAATTCGATCTCGGCTACTGCTACCGTTCTTACTTAGTCCTGACTCTGCTGGTTCTGGTCCTGGCTGGCTGAAGAGTTGCTCGACGAAAATCTCTTCAGAGACTAGGTAGACGAGTGTCTCCTTACTTTTCACTAGGACACTCACGGACGTGCCACGACACGAAAGTAGGTGGAACTGTAGGTACCCGCTGTCTGTCGTAAAAGGGTGGAAATATTGACATCTGTGTCCAATTGATTTGATCATTTCTATGCCATTTGTTCAGGTTGACTGAAATTTCGGACACGTCCTCCGTACGGGAAGGACCTAGAAATTAGGTTAGAAGTACGGACGGTAATCCGAGTGACTGGGAAGAGTCTTACCATACATGTCCGTTTGACCTCGTGACACCGGTTTCATTAGGAATAGATTCGATCCCACAATCAGTGTTTGGTCCAGTCTCAGACTTGTCAATTCACAAAAGGGGTGAAGAGGGTGTAATGGTAAGATTATCTTTGAAGGTCCATAGTTTTCAACACAAAGGTATATGGTTTTTGTTCCATGGTCGTTATCTTCTTGTCAGATTTAATGTTGACATATTCCTCTTATTTTTTGGATCCTTATTTAAATTGGTCCGCCACTCTGGACATGAAATTTCCTTAAACTTCTGTTGTATTAATTTACCCTTTTATATGGAACGAGTAACTAAACTTCTTAATTGTAACAATTTTACAAGTATGATGGGGTCCGTTACATGTTAGTTAGGGATAGTTTTATGGGTACCGTACAAAGTGTCTTAATCTTGTTTCTTAGGATTTTAGACATACCTTGGTGTTTTCTGGGTTTATCGGTTTTATTGGAACTCTTTCTTGTTTCGACCTCCCTAGTATGAGGGACGAAAGTTTTGTATGATCGGGTCTTTATTGGTACATATATACCAGTTAATTAGATACTGTCCTCTTTTCTTATATGTTACCTCCTTTCTGTTAAAGAAGTTATCTATAACCCGAGTCGTATAGAAATAATGAGTTTTATCCTTGGTCATTTTAGTTGTGTAAAAACGGTTACTCTTTACAAACAAATAAGGACATTGTATTTTTTAAACACGAAACCCTAAGTTGTTTGAAAACCATTCGTAAAAGACGGAGGACCAGTAACACCTTCGTAAAAGGGACGTTTTTCAGTAGTTCTACGAACTTCTTCACCAACCAATCACTTACCAGTCCACTTATACCACCTACTCCGTTTTGTAGTGTCGGGTTAAGCAAGTTGAAAACTTCACTACCGACATATTGTACACCAGTCCGCAACAGGACTTCTTAATCCGGATAAGACAACTGGTTACGACCGACGTCCGGAACGTCAAAAACCACGTGGAGTAGTTAAACGACTCGTATGAAGAGTCTACGTTACAAAAGCGGTCCTAAGTCTTTCGATATTACTTAGTCTGGACGTCGTCAGGTGGTTTGTCACTGGTACGGGAAAGGGACCACGTTCAAGTCGAAACCCTTCACGAAACCTCGAAGAGGAGTCAGATTAGTGGCTAGACCAGTAGTAGTCAACATATTTTAGGTGAAAAGTAATGCATAGTGTTAGACTCTTTACCCAAGTAACAACAACATATCGCATTTTCTGTTGTGAAAATTTACTGTTAGAAAAACTAAAAGTCAGTCGAGTAGTCCGTGGATGAATAGTTCGAAAAGGTAGAAAGGTTAAACGAAGTTTACGGTTTACTGGAATCTTACCAACAAGAAACTGTGGAAGATCATATCGAAATTCTCGTATCGAAACTACTAACGAGAGTAAACCAGGAACAGTTGCAGACTACCGGTCGGTGATGTGAGTAGAAGTTCCGAGAACAGAGTAAACGTTTCGAAGAACTTGATGGTGACGTGACATGTAAACAATCGTCAAAGATCCGGTTTACGTAACAACTACAACTCAACAGAGGTGACGAAACACTGAGTAAAACTTGAGTTTATTCTTTTAACTAGGTTAAACGAAAAAAAGATTGTAGTAAAAATATCAGATTTTATGTATATTTTATATATCGTTCATTACAGTAATCGTTTTTTTGTATTTCGTTCGTTACGAGTAATTTTACTACATATTGTAAATTCTTACATAAGATCATAGTTTGTCGTTCTAAGTTGTTGAGTTTTGGTGTTAATGGAAACATGGTTGGATTAAAAAAAAAAAAAAATTCACAACCTCTCTTACTCCTCTTTTTCCTTATGAACACGATGTAACTACCCTTACATTGACCACTTTTCACTTGCAACGAGTCAGTACAGTTTGAGAAACGCTGGGGTACCTGACATCAGGTACCTTAAGAGGTCCGGTCTTATGGTCTCCCGCATCGGGAAGGGAAGAGATCCCCTAGAAGGGTTGGGTCCCTGCCTTAGGTCCAGAGGGTGTAACGTCCATCTGAGAAATGGTCGACTTGGTGTTACGTTCGGGTTCTTATGACCTCACCCATCGGACACGGAAGAGGACCCCTTGAAGTGCTAGGTCCTTAACTCGGTCCCAGATGGACGTAACGTCCGCCTAAGAAATGGTTGTGATAGTCCCTTCGGGACATTAACTACTACGGTGATATCTTTTGTGATCTTCAATTTTTTATCTTGATGGTAATACTAGGTCGTTAGGATGAAGACCCATGAATAGACTTCTTTTGTTTTTGTAATTTGAACTTTTATACATACGTGGGGTTACAAGTGATTTCGTAATAAATGTTATTGGCTCTATGTCTTGGATTCACGGATAGCTGTCTATTACCTTTTTCTTCACTGTATGTGCATGTTACATTTACATGTCATAACTGTTTAAGTCGACATTCCTTCTTATTTCAGAACAGTGAATACTGTTGTGCCTTCCGAGATTTCCCATAAAACGATTCACTTTATTCTGTTGAATCTATCTTTATGTTGATAAGATAGTAAAGTGAATATGCACCTTAGATTTTTTGTTTTGTCTTTTACTGAGTGTCTATGTCGTTTGTTTGGTCACCGATGGTCTCCCTTTTCCCCACCCACCCAACCCTCAGTCCGTTTTAGTCACTTCCCCTAATTCTTCATTTCTGAAGATCAATATTTTCTTTGAATTCAGTGACCCTACATTATACGTCGCATCCTTTATATCAGTTATTACAACATTATTGACACCACTATTTGTCGTTGATCAATTGTTCCACTGGTAGACTTTACATATTTCATGACTTAGTGATACTACGTGTATACTTTGATTATGTTATGAGACAGTTAATGTAAAGTTAATTTTTTTTTGTTACCTTAGTGACACATTATTTACTGTGAGAATTAGTGCTAAGGTTTAATGGTTGCAATGTGACATAAGTTTTGTAAAATAAATTCATTATTTCATGAATTATATGTAAACTTTATATCATGAGTTTTTCTAATTCGAAAACAGTCGACTTTCTAAAGGAGTGTACAGAACGACTCGGAGCAAGAAGTTGTCACGTCTTATCCGGGGAAGATATCTTCTTTGTCTCTATACGTTCGTGTTTGTTGACATTACCAAATGCCATTAATTCTTCCTTCGAACTTAGAGACCGACTTTTTACTTTTATTAATGTTCACATAGATATGTCTTTTATATTCTCGAATTGTAGTTAATCGACGACAGTTTTATTTATCAATTCCTTTGGTTTATATTTTTACGAATTATCACCCCGTGTTTCTCCCTCCTGTTTAGTTCTCTTACTTGCTTCCTTCCGCTCTACATTTATAGTCTTCACAAAAATGTTTATCCCTAAGTCTAGTCTCTTTTGTTTGTGTTTAAACAGATCCTATACTGGTTACTCCGTTATCTTTCGTTGGTTTTCAGTCAATATTTAGTTTTTACTGTTGGTTTTAGGGTCCCTCAGAATTTAATAAATTAGGTCTGTAATAGATCGGGGAGTCTTAACGAAGGACGATTTATACAAGAAGTAGAAAGAGGTAATCTTACTTTACGTTTTGTTTGTGTAATGACCAACTTCTCTCTCAAAGTCTCGATTAAGTGGGAAACTTCCAGTCCTAGTCGTCATAACACAAGTGTATTATGTAAAGAATTATACCTTTTTATTGTAACGTTTCTTCTTTAATTTCATTTGAAATAAAACTTTGTTAGTCGGTTTAAAGTTTGAAGTTTTTTTACCTAGAATTTTATAAGTGCTTGAAGTCTGACAGGTATAAGATTGGATTACCAATGGTTTTCCCTGTTTCGACCGTTCAGAGTTGTCATTGTGGGAGGGGTACAAAAGTTATAACATTCATGTAATTTAAAGATCTTTCTGATAATTTCTTAAGATGAAGAATCTTTTTACAAAATTTACTAGGTTAGATGGAACGACTAAGTGTTTATTCTTGTGAGTCTGGTGTCGTTGGAAGGGTCCAGAGGGGTAAGAGTCTTCTACAGGACAGGTGATGAGACGTCGGAACCGTCATGACCTTAGTACTCACTCGGGAAAAGCAACGATGGTAATTTGACTGACAGTGTTGGTAAACATAGTAGACCTGTTTGAGACAAGGTTTAGTTAATGGTTGAAGACGGGAGGGTCTTTGGATTTGTACTTTTTGTTAAATACTTCTTTCTTTAATTCTAGATACTTTTTTAATACAATTCCTATATACAATTCCAGATGGTCTCTCTGACGTAAGATTAAGTGAATATGCACTGATTTTTAAACAATCAGATCACTCTGGAGGATTCTTTATGACTTTAATTTTACAATCTCTTTTACAAGATGTGTCTATCTATGTATATGATAATTGTATCAATATTCGACTAATAATTATTCGTTCATATATGTTGTTTTATAGTACTCGGGTTACAACTAAAAGTGGTTTTTTGTCATTACACTTCTAAGTTTAGTACTAAAAGACTAATTTTCTGAAAAAAAGAAAAATCTTTTCCCTCTACTTTTACATCCTTGTCTGTAGGTCCATTTAATATTCATTGATTTTGTCTTGACATCTTTCGTTTTCTTAAAATTGTGGATACCACTGTGTAAATCTGGTCCATTTGATAAAAGTAATATTATTTTGGTTTTATTTAATAAACTGTCATAATAGACGAATGATTTGTTTACGTTTATAAAAACGACCACCGTTCACACCTAAAAAAAAGTAGTTTCTTGTAATTTTCTCTGTCTGTACTACTATGGTGAACATCTACATTGGTTGTCAAGACTATAACAGAGTATTTAGAAACTGTAGACTATCGTACTTATCACTGAAGGGTCCACCACGATCCCTATTTGTTAAAGGGATGTACTCTACGTTCTCTACGCCCAAGATAGGAACCCAGACCTTCTGGGGGACCTCCTCCTTTTACCGTTGGTTGAGGTCATAAGAACTCTCCGCTTAGGGTACCTGTCTCCTCGGACCACCCGTGTCAGGTACCGCAACGTTTCTCGTCCTGTACTGACTCGTAGACTCGTGTTACACTTATCTTTCTGTACTACTTAGTTGTGTATACGATCAAAATTTTTCTTTTTAAGAGATTTCGTCAGAGTCGTGAGTCATACACTTACATTTACCATTTATGTCTTACTTAAGGATGAGACCGTTTCTTATATATATATAAAAAATTAAGTTCCCTTTTTTGATATACTTACTCAGACGATGACAACGACGACGATTCAGTGAAGTCATCACAGGCTGAGACACACTGGGGTATCTGCCGTCGGGTGGTCCGAGGAGATAGGGACCCTAAGAGGTCCGTTCTTGTGACCTCACCCAACGGTAAAGGAAGAGGTTACGTAGTTTCACTTTTCACTTTCCCTTCAGTGAGTCAGCACAGGCTGAGAAGCGCTGGGGTACCTGACGTTGGATGGTCCGAGGAGACAGGTACCCTAAAAGGTCCGTTCTCATGACCTCACCCCACGGTAGTGGAAGAGGCTACTTAATCAGATGGATAAACATTTTTACACTGACTACTTTTGTCACGTTAGTGTCCAATAGTGTGACACGCTCAAGTCAACAGTTCTCCCTCGTTGAGTTTCCTGTAGTGTGTTAGATATTTGGTCGACCTTCCTCGGTAGGTCTGAAACGGGACGGCTTGGGAAAGACCCGCTATTAATCTGTTCAGGAGTATCTACTATATGACACACGTCTTCGCGACTAGTCTTANACACTGACTACTTTTGTCACGTTAGTGTCTAATAGTGTGACACACTCAAGTCAACAGTTCTCCCTCGTTGAGTTTCCTGTAGTGTGTTAGATATTTGGTCGACCTTCCTCGGTAGGTCTGAAACGGGACGGCTTGGGAAAGACCCGCTATTAATCTGTTCAGGAGTATCTACTATATGACACACGTCTTCGCGACTAGTCTTAGTCCAAACCGCACCATGCGTTGACATAACTACCAAACTCAGTGCAGTGACAGACCGAACCCGAAAGATTACTCCTAGACCGGGGGTGGCCGTCGCTGTTCGAATTATTCCAACAGGAAACCTACCACAAACTTCCAAGGGGGGTTTATCTTCATTGTAGGTAGTTTGTCGAAACCGTTGACTTTTTTTTGTTTGTTTTTTTCGAGGAATTTTCGTCTGTTTTTATAAAATTTTGTGACGTGTACTTTATTCCCTTTATTTTCAGTATTCGTCAATTCTTCGATAAATTACTCCACGTTCCTGTTCTGTGTGAAGTTCTTGAGAAACCCAATTCATTGAGAAACCCAATTCTTTTTATGAGTACTTTTATTTCCAAAGGATATTAAAAAAAGAGGACTTCTGAGACCAGGAAAAGTGAGAAGAGTGTAAAATCCACACAATACTTACACACACATATACACACAAACCATGTGTATGTGCAAATTTTAGACAAGAAGTTTGAAGAACATAGTCTTAGAAATAAGTATGAACAATCCTGAATTTCGGAGTTCTTAAGGAAGGATGACATAGATTTTATACGAAACGCATATGGTTCGATTTGAAATGAGATTCACATTGTCGAACAGGTACCTAGAAAGGTTGAGACGGGTAGGTGTAAGTCCAGGGATATATGATGGTTGGGTCCAAGGGGGTCCCGTCGTACACCCTCCCACCGGAGGTCCCAAGATCTTTGTAAAAAGAATGTCGTGTTGTGTAATCTTTCGGTGCCGGTCTCTCGGTGAATCGATATTTGTGTAAAGACACACGAAATGTTTTTTTCGAAGTGTTCAGGGAAAATGTTTTTAAGAAGTTGTAAAAATTATGTAAACAAACAGTTATCTTTTTACCTTAAAACAGGTAATTTTAGAGTTATACACCATTATTTCTGTACCAATTGATTTGAACTCGTCGTCGAGACAGAAGAGAGTTTGATGAACATAGATTCTGAAGGGAGTCTAAGACTTTCCAAATACCATTACAAACTTTACGGGTTTTACGTCATGGGTATACTTTAATAATGGAAGACCCAAAATGACGAGTAACAATAGTAGAGAGTCTTAGTTCGTGAGCTTTACTCGTGTTAATTTTAAAATTGGTCCACAAAGGGACCACCGAGTAACCATTTCTTAGGCAGACGGTCCCGTCCTCTGTACCCAAATTAGCGACTAACCCTTTCTAGGGTGTGCGACACCTCGTTTATTCGGTCACACGATGTTGATAACTCGGACCCGAGACCTTGGGCCCTTGTCGTTGATGGCTTGGGACGTACGGGATGTCGGACACCGAGTGTGTTTTCTTCGGTGGTGTTACTCTTCGGCCTCATGTTGATGTCTCACATCGGGGACGACCGACGTTGATCTCTTTTTGGACGTATTGTTACTTCTTGGTTGTGTCGGTTATTTATTTATTAATGTTTTTAAAAATTAGTCAGTGGACATGAACAATTTTTCCGTCTTCAAAAAGGACTACCATTATTGTCATAATTAAATACTATTCTTGTTACTTTCATCTTAGTTTTCCTTTTATGGTCGACAAGAGACAACTCGGACGAAAAGACACCAGGAAGTCCTTAAAGTATGAAAAGAAGGACAAGTGTAAGAAACGAAACATCTGTACGAAAGTGGGGACCGTTTTTGGTTCCTATTTTCGTTTTATTTATAGTTCACTTTTGATAAAGAAAGTGTCACTTTACTTCGGTAAATGGATTCGCTAAAAAGAAGAAGTACCAATTCATAACGAGACTTTGTCTTTTTCTTTGGATTGAATACGGTTTTGTTTTCCCTCATTTTGACTAGAAAGGAAGTCTTCTGATTCGTTACTCCGTCATGACTTATGTTTAAACTCAAAAGAAAGATTTTTTGGATTGAGTTATGTAATAAGGTACATGTTTCATTTTTAGATTTAAAATCAAATACCGGTACTAGTTTTAATCTCACTTATTTTTCAAGGTGCAATTCAAGTCGAGTGTTACTAGACTGAGACTCTAGATTGGTAGACGGGGTGAGTAGGACCGTTAGGGTACAGATTGGAGGACAATGTGTCTGATATTCACTAGACTGTATGTCCCCGAGATATCGTGAACAATTTCATTTGTCATTTCGTCTCAGACTGTACAAACCTTAACTGTCCATGTGTGACGTCAGTGGTTCCCTACTGACCACTCATGAAGTTTACGGAATCTCGGCGAAGTTCCTTTAGTCAGGACTTACAAGTAACCTTCTCCTGACTACGACTTCGACTTTGAGATTATGAAACCGGTGGACTACACTTCTTGACTGAGTGACCTTTTCTGGGACTACGACCCTTTTTAACTTCCGTCCCCTTCTTCCCCTACTGTCTCCTACTCTACCAACCTACCGTAGTGACTGAGCTACCTGTACTCAAATCCGTTCGGAGTCCTCAACCACTACCTGTCCCTTCGGACTTCACGACGTCAGGTACCCCAGCGTTTCAGTCTGTGCTGACTCGTTGACTTGACTTGACTTGACTGTCGACGAAGTCAACTCTACAAGGTTCTATAATATATCATATTGTTTTCAGTCTTATAAAATTACTGACTTATGAGGTAGAGAAGTTTTCGTATCGAAACAGTTCCCTGACTTAAAAAGAATTGAACCTCGATACTTACATGTAATGTTAAGTCACGAGTCACGACCGTATCGACATGAAGAGATAGTGTACTAAGAATTAAAAGACGATCAAAACGGACAAAACTCCAGGGGAAGGGGGTTACAAAAGTTATGTTCTTAAGATAAATCGATTCAGACGATACGACTTAGGATAAGACTAGTTATTGAATATTTATACTATCAAAATATTTTTTACAAAAAACCATACATGAATTTTTGAAATAAAATTTTTATATTAAAATTATTGGTGAGTGTCCCATACTTTTTGATAGAAAGGTTACTTCGATTATGATTTGATAGTTAAAATGGTAAATAATTTTTACTTACAGTTTTATTTTTAATACTGATCCAGTTTTAGTATGGTCTTTGTGACTGTCACACGAATGTACTATAGGATATAATTTATAGTTATGTTTTTTGTAATGGTTATATTGGTTTATTGACTGAATGGAGTCTGAATAATAAAGTGTATATTTAATAAGGAAAATGAAATACAGTGAATTTATACATCGGGGGAAGAGGATTACTATAAACGTCTCGTAAATAAATATGACCAAAGAAATCTACTTGACATGTACGGTCATGTATTTCGGTTCTTGACTTGTAACTTATGGGGATGCTATAGATTGACATTGTTCATTTGTCGATTACATATTGATATTTTTATTTATTTATGTGACACGGATACGACCGACGAATGGGTGGAATACCCAAATACACTAACCAATAAATTTGATAGTTTTTTAGTATGATTTTAATAAAATTAACTGGGTTCCCTACACGGTCGTAATCAGTTAATTGTCTTATATCGGAATTGTCTATCGTCTTACTCTGTTCGTACCGTAGTTCTCTTTACTCTACCGTCTGTGGTTCTCCCGTCGAAAAAGTCACATTTATACGGAGTTTAGTATTTTGAAAGTCGAAATAGCATTAACCAGTCATTTCAAGACATTTCCATCAGTCTTTTTAGGTTCCGAGATTAATATTAACGACTCGATTTACTTCTTACGTAAGGAGACTATAAGAGAATAATGTTTTTCTTTGTAAAACGGTTGAGAGAGACGGTGAATTATAACTGATTTCTTCCTCTGATATCAAAGGGTGAGGGGGCGACTTTTGATTCCTTGTCGAAGGTCAAGATACTATTGTACTATCTTAATAACGACGTGCCTTTTGTACCTCTTCAAAAACTTCGGACCCACTCTTACTACGGATGTTCTCGGAAAGTTTACTGCATTGGTACAACCCATAGAGTACAATTCACCCTCCTTCAATATCTCTGACGTTAGTATTATACGTGTAGAATGAGTTTCTGTGTCTTTAATTTACTAATACTACTTGATTTAGTATATTTAACATGGACAAAACCTGATTTCTGACGGTTAAACTTTGAGGACTACGAAGTAGATTAGTTTAAGAAGTAAAGTATCCATTTCCTTTCAATTTAAGAAATTCACTGTATTCACCCTTTTTTTAAGTCTATAGAAGGTTGAGGATCTAGTCGAAAAAGGATAGAAATAAAATAAATTTTTTTTATTTCGTAGAATCCTTTACGGTCCATGAGAGATGAGTCTAAATTATATAACATCGAGAGAATTTTATTTACTGAATTGGTGATTTGTCTACTGATTTATCCTCCTAGGAATAAAAATTCTCTAATCGGTTTTTCACATAGTTTTACAGTTTTTGACGACTGATGCACCCTCTAACCCTCGTCTCTCTTATCACGTAAACCGAAACAGAAATCACTTAAGTTACTCAAACAAATTAAACTTTGGTTTCGACGGTGAGAGAGTAAACATGGGAAACTCAAAGGCTTATCATTATGAACAGTCATCTGTAAATATTAATGTGAAGTATAGTTGAAGGATCAACTGAAGAAAACGTTATTTGGTTAACTTGTCTAAATGATGTTGTACTTTTCTTATGAAATTTGAAAGTCATTGAATTTACCACTATAAATAGATTAGGTTAAAGTAAATAGGTTTCGTTACTTTACCTACTTAGATGTTCGGTTTTATGATAAATTTCAATGATGAAATTGTTTGGATTTATCTATTAGTAATTCCATCAATAATAATTCTAATAATAATTATTATTAGTTTCAAAATTAATGAGTTATGATATCAATTGGTTTGACGTCGTTCTTAATAATTTAGATAAAAGGTATAATTTGTTAGTCTTGAAAGTTTTATAAGGATCAGTATTTGAGTAGATTTCATTATTATATATGACATTAGTAATTAGAGATATTTCTGAAATTTTGTCCGGTAAAAGTGGTTGAAATATAAAGGAATGACATATCGTCTCTCTGTTATGAATTATAGGATACTATTTTGTGTTAAGTTTTCTTATAAAAATTTTTCCTACGTATATATGTATATTGACTTAATGAAACGACATTTCGTCATTAATCGTGTCATATTTGGTTAATATGACGTTATTTTTATGAAAGATTTTGACTTTGTTTAATGTAAAATATAAACATGAATTATTTCAGGTATAATAAAGTAGTAGACGTTATCAAGTCGTCTTTATTTTTATATACGTTCTAGTGACGAATTGAAAGAGTCGATTTATCCTCCTAGACTTAGGTTTGACTTTACTGAAATGTACTCATTGAATTATAACGAATATATTTGTGTCTAAAGACTTATACGGTCTTTCTATGTATGAAATTTTACACAGTTCGGTGATGAGAACATTTTACATACGAAATATTGTAGAAATGAACAGTGTACAACATAAAATTCTAACACTGGTTTCGATAGTAAAACGTCTCTGTATCTTTACTTGATCGATAGAATAATTTTCCTTCTCTAAGAAAAGTCAAGTCTACATAAGAACTAGTACACATGGTAAAATCCATTCGAAAGGAACACGGGACTAAAATAATGAAAAACTATATCTCCATTCGTCGGGTTAAGGGTTTGATGACGAATTGAGTTTCAGTAATTGAGATTGAGTAATTCCGTCGAGGCCGATGGATTCGTTGCAGACCTTGGACGTATGATTACGTCGAATACTTAAGACCCTATACTAAAGAAATTTTTTCTCAGAACATGGTAGGTCTTTACATGAAGAAATAAGATTTAGAGGTCATTGGTGAGAACGGAGGATGAAGTATTTTGGTATGTTTAGATACCCACACATAAAAGTAAAATCGATGTACTTGGTGACTACTACAAGTAATTAAAGATAATTCGAATCAGTGAAAAGGATCAAAATCTTCCTTTGTTTCCTAATGTGTTTACCCTCATCCAAGGACTTAGGTGTCGATATCTTAAGTTACTTCTGTCTTATTTCGAAATTTTACCTTTAGACAGTTTACGAGGTTTAAGGTTTACAGGTTTCCCCTTTACTAGGGAGCTACTTCGGTGTCTTGCACGAGTGAGAGAAGTTTTCGGTCTCGTTATTTGTTTGAGAATAAAATTTCTTGACAATAAGAAGACCTCGGTCACCGATAAACGTAACTGTTAATCTTAATTTATAATGAGAGTCGGTTGCGATTTACCATAGGATTTTTTTTTTATTTTTATGTCTTAGTTTTTAAAATGCAGTTTTAGTTTTAGGATTATTTATACAGTAATCTAGGTTTGATCCGTGATTATATTGAGTTCTTTTGACGTATAATCATTTAAAGGAAAGATACTTGTGGGTTCAACATTTTTGTTTTGTTTTTTAATAAAAAATCCAAGAAAAGATCACCCGAAAAATCAGTTTATCCGATAGTATAGTGATTTAAAATCTGTTTTCCTTTAATAAAAATTCTCCTTTGAAACATGTTGTTACTGTTTTTACCCTTTTGTTGAAGATAAGACAATAAAAATTTTTTGACCTACCGTTCATTTTCGATTTTGGTTATAATACTTTAAGGTGTCACTCCTACCTTCCGGTTATTTTACTTCCGACTTTTGTATTTTCCATTTACGAGGAGAGTACGGTAGTATTTGTAAACCTAAATCTTTAGTTGACAGTGTTTAGTGATCTAAAACGTAAAAGTATATTTATAGTAACTTGTTAACAAATAAAAACCGATGTAAAATTCGGTTATAAGATTAATGTTCGTATAAATATGTATTTTTATACAAAGAAGTATTCTGTCACACGATTCAAATAAATAAAATGAATTACGTATGACTCTTCGTCCAGTTGAAGATAGTGTTTTTATATAATGACATAGTATTTTAAACGAATCCGTTTTAAACCATAGTTAAGATTTAGAAACACAATACTTATTATTATAATTTTGTTAGGAAAAATATTTACACCAATTGCTTGTTTCAGTAAAATTACCGGTTTTCAAAAGGATTATTTTATGAAATTTTTGAGTATGAACCACGAGAAAAGAGTAGTATAAAAATTGTGTTTAATAAATACATTCTAAAGATACAAGTAACCTGTTATTAGTATAATTTTACATAGACCGATCTAGATGCATTGTCCATATTTGTTAAGTAACATAGTCTAAGTTCGTTATATGTGTGTATCCAAGATTAAAGGGACTAATTCTTACTTTGGTAATTGAGTTATTTAAAACTCTTTTCTAGTTTTTCTTCTAGATTAACAATAATCTTAAATTCTTAAACTTAAAGAAGGACTTTGTAAATTCTCTGTATATGACTACAATTTTGACAATATTTGTCTGGAGATGGATTAGGTTAGGTACTGACAAATGAAGAAAGCGGACATGTATGAGTGTGTAAATACATTATAACTGTCTTTTCTGTATTTACAAAATACGAGAAATTTTTCAAATTTGTTTAAACAAAAAGCATAAAGTCTGGATTCAATAGTATATTTTTATATTTAAAAAAAGTCTTTTATAGAAATTCATAAAGTCTTAAAAGAATTAAGAGACTCTGAGGTAAATAAGGGGGATAAAGAACAAAATTCTTTATTGTTATTATTAGTCAAAAAAAAGGAAGAGATAATGAACGAACCCCATATAGAGTCTTTATCCTGATAATAATATAATTGTCTACAATAATAAAAAAAAGAATCTGTTAGAAACCATTTTCTAAAGACATTCGTACTTCAACGGATTGATTAGAATCAACTATCTTTACGAAACCATATAAATAAAAAACTATTAATCGTTTTATACTTATTTTAAAAAGAAATAAAATTTTTAAGGTGTCGTGAGAGTTATAGGTAAATTTCTTTTAAAATTAACTTTTCGTACAAGTAATTAGACTAATACTTCAATAAATATTTTACTACATCACTAACGGAAAATCCAAGGTAGAAGGTGTAGATTTTGATTTTGTTTCGTTATGACATAGACCGGGAAGGAAAGGAGTGTCTATTTTCAAGTCTCATTTTACAAACCGTGTAAGGGTGTGATTAAAGGAATCCACGATTCCAGAAAGTTTTGAAGATGTAAAATAAAGTTGAGTCTACTATCCCCCCTTCTCCTTCTCTAATACTTTCTTTTCTACTGTCGGTAGACGAGAGGGGAGGTGTTACTCTACTCTTCACTTCTCCGTCTTAAGTTAAAAAAAGTTTTTTTTTTTTTTCCAATCTGATCTCTAAACTTTCGTCACATGACTTTCTTGTCAAGTCATTTTGTGTAAAAGAGAAAGACTTCCAATCAAATGTGGAAATCCTACGTCAAGGTAGAAGAAGTAAGAGATTCTCTACTTATGTTAAATATGTAGAGGATAAAAAGTAAGATCGGTGAAGAAATTAATGGTTTTAGTGGGACATGTCCCTACCAATCATCAAAGGACACTCCTTAACAGTTGTTTTGATCCTGCTTTCATCTTAGACTCCGTGTTTGAGTTTAGAACTGTTTCCTTAAAAGGATAGATATGGAGGACAAAGATGTTTTATTTATGGTAGGTTATTTTATAGACATTTTATTTGTACTACTCTTTCTTACGGACCATGTTATCGTATTAATACGGGAAAAGAATCTTACAAGTACGTGTCAAGTAATTGATACTGTGACGAGGTATACGAGGTATATATATTTTATCTTTTTATTCTCTATAATTGGTCAATTCTCTTTTTATGTAAATTTGTCTTTTAGAGGTCAATTTAAACCTAGGTTCCTTAGGTCTGACAAAATATAAAAACAATTAAATGAATTTAAACAAATTAAAAATTTCATTCAGTTAAGGGATGTCTCTTTCAAATGTACTTTGAAAGAAAAGTCAGATGAACCAAATATCTTTTATGACTTTTTCGATTATGATTTGTAAGATGTCTCAAGTCGGTCATTTCTAAAACAGAAAGTCCGTTCAGTCACTTATAGAGTTTGTGTTTTAGATCAAAATTATTGAGTATCTAGAAACACTAATCAAAACTTTCGAAACCGGGTGGTATAGTAAGGAATTATATCTACTAAAAGTTGATTAAAACTTATCGAGAGTTGTACAAAAATTTTTAGTGTGATTCAACGGACTGTAATTCTTGTTGTGTTTTGTTGTCTTTTTATATAATCCTTTCTTTCACAAGAACGTTGATAAAGAACGTTGATTTGGGTCGTTGATAAATTTAAGTAACAGAGGTTGGGACTTGGATAAGGAGAAACATGAAACTTAATCTTTTATACCCCTATACTTCAAGTCATTCTCTAAGGTAGGTGAAAAATAGGATTTTCTTGGTAACTATAATCTCATACAATAAGTGATGACACTGTCAGTGGTTTACCGTGTGATAATTCAGTCGAACTCAGGTAATCACTAAGATATTTTTACTGTACCGGTTCGGTAATTTCACTGTTTTGGAGGTAAAGAATTCTTCCGTCTAAAATACCTTTACTTAGTACATCAGACATATACATTGTTCTACGTTCAAGTCGTTTAAGTGTTGATCTGAATGTCCCAATTCACCATTCACGGAATTATAAATTTTAAAGTGTGTCGAAGAAATAATGACTCTAAGAACAATGATACTTTTAGGTAAAGAAAGATATTGGTGACCGTTCGAAAGACCGTTTTCAAGTCATGTTTTTGTAGATATTAGTACCTTTGTAAAATCCAGTTAAAAATTTTATGACTCTGGGTTATTCTGAACTATGTCCAGACTTTCCCTTTGTTTCCTGGTTTTTATTCCCTGATCTCTTTTTTGAAAAAAAGATGTATTCACCGGTTAGTCAGGTTGAATAAGAGTATGGAGAATCGAACCGACTGACCGTCTCACCTCATTGTCTGTGTCTGATCTTGTCTGTTCTCACCGTGGCGTCAATATATACAGTGTCTGGTTTAGTCACCTCTGTTGGTAGTTTTCTTTTCACCATCGACATGAAGTGACTCTACTTATGGTTGACGATTTTCTTTTGAAGAATGGTTGGTTCAATTAAATTTTGTTGTCTAATTTAATCATTATATTAATTCCGAAACTAAGTTAGTTCGTTGAGATGGTATTTTGGAACTTTCATGTTTGGATATTTTGTTTTCTAAAAAGTTTTGATTGAGATTGGGTAGTAAACGAATGTTTCTTTCAAAGTAATTTTTGTGAGTGATAAGAAATTAAAAATCTAAACTTTATTAATATCTAAGTGTCCACTAACGTTTCTGTACGTGTCCTTTCGCAGTACGTGAGAAAAAGATCATAGGTCACAATTATAGAATGTGTTGTTATCGTGTTAATAGTCGTGGTTCTTAAACTGTAATTATGTCAGGCTTCTTGAATAAGTCTAAAGTAGTCAATATGTAAGTGGTAAACACACACACACGTGTGTGTCTGGACTGTAAATTAGTATCTACATCTGATGCATTGTGTTGGTGGAGATTCTAGTTCTATAAGTTGACATAGTACTGTCCTGAAGAGTCCAGGGAGAAATTGTCTGTGAAAAGAAAAATGTTTGTTAGTCAATCGTTTTTCCAGTAAAGTAAGAGGATAAAATCAACAGTATAGTTTTCGTCTTCTATGAAATCACTAACTCCTCATCTTTTATTGGAACATGTTTGAAAGAAAAATAAAACAATTCAGGATCCATTTTGTTTGTCCACTCTCGACCCTTCCACTCTCCGTCGTCGTTTCCACTTCCACCAACTGACGATTGACCTTTCCTCATTGTCCTTGTGTAAAAGTAGTCTCCAAAACTCTTAACGATCACATTAACGGGGGTTAGTCCACCATGTTAACGGACCTCCTAGGGTCCCTGCCCCCTCGGACCACCCGACGGCAGATACCCCAGTGTGTCTCAACCTGTGCTGACTTCGCTGAATCGTCGTCGTCGTCCACCATGTTCCGCCAGAGTTAAAGGTTTCTGGAAGGATTTTGTTTGGTATAATCGTCTCTCTCGATTTCTCTCAATACGTCTATTCAAAACTCTGTAGTGTTCCTTTTCGTTATTTGATTAAAGTAAATTATCAGTATACATTTTGNGGGTCCCTGTCCCCTCGGACCACCCGACGGCAGATACCCCAGTGTGTCTCAGCCTGTGCTGACTTCGCTGAATCGTCGTCGTCGTCCACCATGTTCCGCCAGAGTTAAAGGTTTCTGGAAGGATTTTGTTTGGTATAATCGTCTCTCTCGATTTCTCTCAATACGTCTATTCAAAAATCTGTAGTGTTCCTTTTCGTTATTTGATTAAAGTAAATTATCAGTATACATTTTGTTCGTAAATAACTCAATTTATATAGTATGTAACCATTATACCTGAAGGGTCTATTGAGTCACCAGCTCTTAAGTAGACGGTTCGTCCTCTACGCCCAAACTAAGGACCTAGTCCTTCTACTGGGCCTCTTCCTTTACCGTTGGTTGAGGTCATGAGAACAGACCTTTTAGGGTGCCTGTCTCCTCGGACAGACCGATGTCAGGTACCCCGGTGTTTGTCAGACTGTACTGACTCGCTGATTTATTGTTGTTGTTGTTATTACCATTGTGTCTAACGAATTCGAATGTCCAGATAATGTCCTAGGTAAATGAGACCTAATTTTATCAACCATAATGTCCTTCTAAAACTTTACTCTTGTATGAACATATGAAAATGGTTTTTATGGATTTACTATGGTAATTATACTTTTCGAAAAAGTTTTACATCCCTGATTTGTCTCCATTTTTTGTAATCGTATTCCAGGAATTTATTAATGACCGTTATGACGTTAATCTTTTACTTTAATCAGATAAATTAAGGGAAACATTAAGAGGGTTTAGGTCATGAATGTAAGTTTAAAATCCTAGGTCGTAGGTGACTCTTAAGGTTCGTATGTAAAGTCCCACGAAACTTGACATAGTGGTCCTTGTTACTGTACTCAATGATGTTATGTTTTTTTCGTCATTCTCTTTGTCTTTATATTTGGTTTTGTTAGTAAATTGATCAGATGAATGTAGACTTAAAAGAAGTTTCCGTTGTTAAAAATATGAAGCCATTTCTGAATAAATCAAAGTAAGAGATAATACCGATGGTTGTACTTTTTAATCTAGTATTTAGTATTTAGAATTACGGTGTGTCTCACATACACATACGAGTGAGCGCAGACCCAGAAACACTACGATACTTGATATCGGAGGGTCCGAGGAGACAGGTGCCCTAAGAGGTCCGTTATAATCTTACCCTACGGTAAAGGAGGAGGTCCTCTATAAGGGTTAAGTCCTTAGTTTGGGTGTAGAGGACGTAACCGTCCACCTAAAAAAAAAATTATTGACTCGGTGGACTCTTCGGGTTTCGGTGTAACCGGTTTCGTTTAAAGAAAAGATAAAGGTTAATGTTGATTCCTTAATTTATTTCGGTAATGTAACAAACTGGTAAATAAACAGTAATCGTTTGAGTATTTTAACGAGAAGACTGTATACGGGATTTTATCCCCGTTTCGAAATTTGAAATATAAAGGATTAATTTACTTCTGACATTCATTAAATATTGACATCTTTGTAAAATCTTAAATAATGGTCTAAGTTTCATATATCAGTCTAAGGTTACCCATTTTACATATTTAATAGTTCCACTCAAGATGTTACCTTAATGGGTAAATTTTAAGAGAAGATGGTTTTGATTTATTTAGTTATTAGGAGTGGACATGACAGTTTGAGTCGTGTAAAAAATCGGAATTCTTAGCAATGTTCGAGTGACTCGTAAAAGACAACAAGCCTTCTTTCAGGTGACGGATATTCACGTTCTCCGGGTAGGGCTGCGACTGGTCACAAATGGACAGTTATCTTCTCCGCTACGGTATCAACAGTTTTTGTAAATTTCCGATTTCTAATTTGACTCAAAGTGAACTATACTCGAACCTAAAGACATGAAATAGATCATTAAGGGTTATTAAAGGTAACTTGGCAGTGAGTCTTGCAGTTTCGAGTTACGTAGACCTAT
Organism: Capra ibex; assembly: GCA_006410555.1. NCBI lineage: Eukaryota > Metazoa > Chordata > Mammalia > Artiodactyla > Bovidae > Capra > Capra ibex. The sequence goes on along the minus strand of SJYO01016970.1, from coordinate 30,356,994 downwards.
TGACAAAAAGATAAAGAAATGGGGAATGGGGGTCATTTTGTGGTAAACGCTGTGGAGAGACATCGATCCCACAGAACAATGGAGCTAAGATTTCACCTAGAGAGATCCCAAAAGATTGAAGTAAGACAATGGTCATTCGGGGTGGAAAAATATTTTATTGGGGTTTATGGGTGAATTTTACTAGTTAAGAGATGGGAGGGATTTGATTGAATAAGGTTGTCTCGATTTAGGTCGGACTACACAAATTAAATTTGACTCTAATTCATTTTTTATTTTTTTGTGGTTCCGAAGATCTTGTCGTGATTAGAGTTTTTGTCTTTTGTTTTAAAATTGTTACTTTCTTAATAAAAAGTTTTGGTTGTTTCATTTTTGTCTGTTCCCTTATGACTTCAATAATATAGCCTAAATGGTTGTCTTTATTCAGTGACGTCAAATACTTTTCCTTTCACGAGATTGTTTCTTATTATAAAAAATGAAATTATCTTTCTTAAATGTCCTCTGTTTTTTTCTGTTCTTTAAATTAAGGTTCTTTGACCCTACTCTCAATCGGTTTTCGATGGACTACTTTTTTTCGTTACTAGGTCGTCTATTCTTTCTTTCCCATTTACTCGTGATGACATAATGTTCTATTTTTCGTTCTGTATTATGAAATTAAAAGTTTATGTTGTGTTTCCTGGGAGGATGTACATACTTACCCGAGAGTCTTCAAGGTGTCTTGTACTCACTTTGTGACGTCCATATTAATGGTCATATCAAGTCGTTGATCTAATCTCCTTTAAATATAAATTTATAAGTGAAGTGTATAGACTTATTACTATTAAATAGACCAGACTACGGGATGTTATAATGTACATTTAACGACCGATGTAGAGATTTGTCTGACTAGAGTTATTAAGTAAGTGGGTTTTACGTAATTTATCCTAAGATAATATATAATTCGGTCATATATAAGTACTGTAAAATTTTTTGTAAAGATATGTCAAAAAAAATACTGTTATAAGTCGTGAATTTCAAAGTCGAAGGACTTGATGAAAAGAGCTTCCAAGTTCAATGTCTCCAAAATGACCTGTACGACACGTTTGTGGTGTGTGTATGATTGTAGTGTAAAGACAGGTAAATAGAAAGGATAAGTGAGTCAATATTGTACTCCATTGATACAAATTGGATTTGTGACATTTGTGAGGTATCGTACTTTTATCAAGTCAGATGAAATAGTTAGTTAATGATATAATGTTAGTACAATTTTTTGTCATAAAGTTTATAAGGACAGTCAAATGTTTACTCGTAGTATTTCATCAAGATTTACCTTGTGTAATGAAAAGGTAAAAATATTGAGGTGAAGTCGATTTACTCAAGAGACGTGTTTTATTTTTCACTTTTATATAGTTAACATTTATATCGTATACCATGATGAAGGTAGTTCGAGTCCTTTCGTGGTTTCACCCAGTTCGTAAAAAGATAGATCAAAGATTCAAACTTATTTTTTATCTTTGACCGTGATTAAAGAGTATTAATTCCTTGCGATAATTTTTATTTCTTTGTTTTAGTTCGTTTCTCGACAGTCTCGGTGTACAAATTAAACCCCGTCCTCCACCCTCACACCTCCGTAAACTAAACTCATTCGTCTCCAGAGTCTTAGTCCTCTAAGTTTTCGACAAGTCTTTTATTAGGTTTCCCAGTTATTAGACAAAAGTCTCTATAATCTATGATACATGTGACCGTAATTTATTTGAATAGATTCCTTATTAAACTATACTTTGAAAAAGAACCTTTTTAATCAATGAGATTTAAATAGTTTTAATTACTCAAATAGTTTTTGTCTCAAATTTTTTGATGTTGTTCTCGGTCTCCCTCACTCCTTCGTACGGTGCACATGTAGACCGAGGGATGTAAACAAGGACCACCTTTTTTTACGATCGTGGTTCCTGAACTTTACCCCTGCACAGACTCCCTAAGTTCTTTGTCGTTCCGTCGGATACCCCGACTTTCTCTACTCACTTTCCCTCTGACTACGATAAACCGTTTCTAGAACAGAAATCACTCATATGTGTTTCTTTGTTGAGAAATTTTGAATTCCTTAACAATGGCAAGTACTAGTAAAGGAATCGGTTCATAGATGGTAATTCTCTCATCTATTGGTATGAGTGAGTACCCGTCACAGGTACACTGTACGTCTTTCACATCCAAAGAATGTAAATTGTTTTTGTGTTCTCATTGACCTTCCGATTTAATTCTCCTTCTGACGGTGAGAGTCTAAGGTGATTATGGTAATTGTATAGAAATAAAAACTGTGTACATTTTATTAGGAAAAGGGCAAAGATTGTATTTTCTTTATAACCGTTTACTGTTGAATCAATGTAATACAAGACGGTCGTCTTAGGTTCAGGTTTGCTTATCTCATTCCTAGTTAAATATCAATTCGTGTTATCCTGGCTTAGTTATGACTGGATTTTAAAAGAATAATAAGACTTAAGTGAGTTGAAGATTAACTAGATAACCCCCCTTTTTAACACCCCAAAACAAAAAAAAAAAAAGGACACCACCCGATTGGGACTGGTTTAGTGTGATGTATAGTCAAAAGAGTAAATATTTTGTTCCTTTAATTTGACGACTAAAGATCCAAGAGAAGGTCCAGATATCCATCCCGTGTGAAGGTTCCGACTACGGACCTCGTTCCTCTAATTCTCGAAAGTTTCTTATTCCCATTGGTCGGATACTATCGGAGATGACAACAAGTCGACGAGTCAGTACAGGTCGTGAAACGCTGGGGTCCCTGACTGACGTCGTACGGTCCGAAGAGACAGGAAGTAACAGCGGACCTCAGACGTGTATGGGTACAGATGACACCACTACTACGGTGGGTCGAGAGAATAGGAGACGACGGGGGAAGAGCAGAACAGGAGTTAGAAAGAGTCGTAGTCCCAGAAAAGGTTACTCAACCGAGAAACGTAGTCTACCGGTTCCATAACGTCGAAGTCGTAGTCAGGGAAGTTACTTATAAGTCCTAACTAAAGGAAAGTCAAAGTCAAGTCAGCGAGTCAGTACAGACTGAGTCACTGAGGTACCTGACGTCTGACTGACCAAACAAGAGGAACAACGGACTCTGAGAGTCTCAGAAGAGGTCGTGGTGTGAAGTTTTCGTAGTTAAGAAGCCACGAGTCGGAAGGAATACCAGGTTGTAAGTGTAGACATGCTGATGACCTTTTTGATATCGAAACTGATCTGCCTGGAAACAACCATTTCACTACAGAGACGAAAAATTATGTGACAGATCCAAATAATGTCGAAAAGAAGGTTCCTCGTTCACAGAAAATTAAAGTGCCGAAGTCAGTGGTAAACGTCACTAAGACCTCGGGTTCTTTACTGGTGGAGTTTAATATTTGTGGAAGTCAATGGAGGAATAGAATTTGTTTGAGACGACGGGAATGACCTGTTCTTCGGAAGAGCCTTGTCAAGATCTAGAGTCAAATGGGAAAAGAGAGTAAAAGGGGGTAGACTCGTCAATTCTACGTGACTCAGGTAGTAGGGAGAGAGCAATTTCGGAGAGTAGAAGTGAAGTATGGGGGTAGGGGTTTTGGTGAACATCAAGGTTAGGAGAGGTGAAGTGTACCTGTGTGTTGTTGTCGGAGGAGTGGTCAGAAGTCAGGGTCGGGTGGGAGTGATAGGGGGTCTCAGGGTAAGATGACTCCCACGGAGTGATTAACCCCTTACTTCAGAGACAAGGAGGTGTCTCTCGAGTTCCAGAAAGTGTTAGACTAGGGTTGGGTCCAGAAATGAAGGTCAAGGAGAAATTACGTGGAGTACGAGGAGAGTGTGATTTAAGATCAAAGAGTTTAAAGATTCCAGGAAATACAGAGGAACAGAGACTCGTCGACAAGGAATCTAGATCCGAAGATAAAGACGAAGCACATGGACTAACGTCACCCGTTACTTTTAGGTAAGGAGTGAGGGAGATCTGAGATCATCTCAGGGTTAAGACAAGTCTAGAAGTTTCTGACTGGGATGGAAGTTGGTGTTACATACAGTTTTCATTAATACACTGGTCAAGACTGGTTATTCTGTAGTCTCCTTCAGGTAACTTCCGAAGACCCTTTCCAAAGTCAGGATTACGACCTGTGACAACATAGACCTTAACACCGTTAGTGGGATGTTAGTGGTCCTCCCTCTAATCTGGTGTGACCTCTCACTTCGTCTTCTTGTCTTTCTTAAATCTAGAAACCACGTCGGAACATTAACGATTCGGTTTAATATTGTTCTCGACACCATATGCTTCTAATAAATTCTCTTATGTGAGAAATTCATAAACTTACTTACAAAAGACAATAAACGTCGGTTATATTGTGTCATAATATATAGAAAGATTTTGAACATGGAAATTTCCGAATGAATCTGTAGTACAATGGAAGAGAAGACTAGGGAGGATTTTAGTCGAAGAAAGAAATTCTGAGATGATATATAAACATACCGTAGATAATGTTTAAGTGACGTCACACATTATTAAAAAAATGTAGGTATAAGGGCTGATTTGATGTCCAAGGATTCTTTATCCGTAAGAAAGGTGTTCCGTCGTTTACCGTGGGTGTAGAGCAGGTAACGATTTCATTTTTCACCTTCACAATCAGCGAGTCACCCCAAACTGAGAAACGCTAGGATACCTGATATTGGGCGTCCGACGAGACAGGTACCTTAAGAGGTCCATTCTTATGACCTGACACAACGGTAAAGGATGAGGTCCCCTAGAAGGACTGGATCCCTAGTTTGGACCCAGAGGGTATAACGTCCATCTAAGAAATGCTAGACTCTTTTGTCACTTCGGATTCAGTATAATTAAGATGAGAAAGAGGTGTGAAGCGGATATTAGATAGGTTTTCAAGATAACCGTGATTGAGTTTTTATGTATGGTTAGAGTAATGAAGAGTGTCGAAGGTAACGACAAGGGAATTAGGTCCAGTAGTACCAGAGAGAGAGAAGAAATGGTTCTTTCTCAGGTTCATTAGAGGGACGACGGTGAGAACGACGGCGGAGTAGAAGACTAATCTTCGACGGTCTCACTTGAAAGATTTCATATTTAGTCTAATATGGTAAGGAACGAAATTTAAGAAAGTCACCAAAAGGGTAATGAGAATCTGTACGGGACACGGTTTCGGAAACTGACACACCTAGTGTTATTTGACACCTTTTAAGACTTTCTCTACCCTTATGCTCTGGTGACCTGGACGGAGAACTCTTTGGATATACGTCCAGTCCTTCGTTGTCAATTTTGGCCTGTACCTTGTTGTCTGACCAAGGTTTATCCTTTTCCTCATGCAGTTCCGACATATAACAGTGGGACGAATTGAAGATACGTCTCATGTAGTACTCTTTGTGACCCGACCTCCTTCGTGTTCGACCTTAGTTCTAACGACCCTCTTTAAAGTTATTGGAGTCCGTACGTCTACTGTGATGGAAATACCGTCTTTCACTTCTTGTTGATTTCTCGGAGAACTACTTTCACTTTCTCCCCTCACTTTTACAACCGAATTGCGAGTTGTAAGTCTTTTGCTTCTAGTACCGTAGACCAGGGTAGTGAAGTACCGTTTATCTGTCCCTTTGTCACCTTTGTCACAGTCTGAAATAAAAAAACCCGAGGTTTTAGTGACGTCTACCACTAACGTCGGTACTTTAATTTTCTACGAATGAGAAACCTTCCTTTCAATACTGGTTGGATCTGTCGTATAATTTTTCGTCTCTGTAATGAAACGGTTGTTTCCAGACAGATCAGTTCCGATACCAAATAGGTCACCAGTACATACCTACACACTCAACCTGACACTTCTTTCGCCTCACGACTTCTTAACTACGAAAACTTGACACCACAACCTCTTGTGAGAACTCTCAGGGAACCTGACGTTCCTCTAGGTTAGTCAGGTAGGATTTCCTCTAGTCAGGACCCACAAGTGACCTTCCTGACTACGACTTCGACTTTGAGGTTAAGAAACCGGTTGACTACATTTCTCGACTGGGTGACCTTTTCGGGGACTACGATCCTCCCTATCCCCCATCCTCCTCTTCCCCTGCTGTCTCCTACTCTACCAACCTACCCTAGTGGCTGAGCTACCTGTACCCAGACCCACCTGAGACCCTCAATCACTACCTGTCCCTCCGGACCGCACGACGCCAAGTACCCCAGCGTTTCTCAGCCTGTACTGACTCGTTGACTTGACTTGACTCAGTGGTCATTATTACTGAAAGAGAGATTGAAAGTTTGTGCGGTTCCAGTGGGTGACTCGCTGGATGTGTGAACGACAAGGGGGACGATCTTGTGAACAGGAGGTCTGTAAGTGGATCCACGAGGGAACTGTAGTCAGTCCAAAGGCTGGTTTATAGTCTACAAATTTCCGAGAGGAGCTACTGGGTCCATTTTACCATGGAAAGAACTTCGGGTGTTGGAGGTCAGATAAATGTGAGATATTTCAGAAGAAGTTTCTTGAGTAAACATTCAAAGTTTTTAATAAAGTAAATATAATCATATATATAGTTGTCAGACATAGAAAGGATCGAGAGTAATCTTTCATGTGAAGAACTCTTATTCTCAAGATAGTCAGTATAAATGACGATATACTTACGATGGATTATATACCTCCCCCCTTTTGTTATTTATAAACAACTAAATAAGACCAATACAGAAACTTTAGTGTTGTCGATGAAATATCTTTCACGAGTTGACCACTTACTTTCGTCAAGTGATTGATCTTTAAAACGGTAAAATATTAGTTAAATTTATTTTGTGTATTTACAGGGTTCCGATGTAGGTATGAGTGATGACTCGTTACCGACTAACTACTCCTACGCAAGAAGAGGCCATCGTCGTTGTCACTAAAGTATAGAAATGACAGACGTATTAGGTGTCCGGCGTCTGGTTTATACAACGACCATTTTATTCATGTCTACCCAAATTCATTTATTTTACACACTAGACTAAAAATTGATTTACTTATATGATCACCTTGTTAAAAAAGTTAGAGGGATTATTCTGTGTTAAAAAACTTTTATTTACTGAGTTCTTAAGTATATTCCATATTCTTAGTTCTTGATGTTAGACGACTTTTTATCTTTTTTATACACTTTTATCTTTTTTTCTACACTTTAAAGTTAAATTGTGGTCTGGTAATATCCTTGATAAGAATTGACTTATATAACAATGAATTTGTACTAAAAAAAAAAGGTGTTGAGGCATGACCATAAGTTTAAGAATAAGCTTTTATATCGAAGTATTAGTAATTAGTGATACCCGACTAATGTACGAAAGTTTACGTTTATTTTTAGTGAATGATATCGACAATGTCCGAGACATCAGATATATTTGTTTATGTTTTTAATCTGTTTAAGTGTTCTATCCATAAATCTAAGTGATCTTCCTTTTGATACGGTGTACTATTAAATTATTTCATCATTTGTCCCGTAAAATTTTAATTAAAAATTACACATACATGTGATGTTAGATATTATTAATGTCGGTAGTGTCTTATTTGACTACCTCAAGTCTTTCGCTGGGTCTGAAGGGACGACGTGTTTAAACTCTCAGTGTCTTGTAATGTTACGTTCTCTGGAGTCTGTGTACTATACCGACAATGAAGTGACTTTCTTTCGAAGGTGACTGAACTGTTTCCAGAGCGAAAGGAAGATAAGTAAGATTGTTATAAGGTATAACGGGTATAAAGTTATTCCTGTGACAATTTTAATGTCGTAAAACAGATTATCAGGTGAAGAAATGTATCTCAAAGTTTTACTAAAATTACGTAATATAGTACCGTGTTTTGAAAAGATTTGACTTGGACAGAAAACTTTGGAAGAGACCAAAAATCTCATGTCCTATAGGTATGTCGTCAGTAATAACAAGTACATTTTTTTTACGTTACACAATTTATCCTATATTTTAATATTTGAACCATTTTATACTCGAAAATTTAAACATAGTTTGTACGTCCTTTTCTAGACGTACCTTTGTCCCTTTGTAATTCTCCCTCTCTTTACTTCCACAGTTTAGACTCTCGCGTCCCTACTCTCTATGCTCGTGGATGACCCAAATCTCAGTTCCAGTAATTACTAGAATCTCTTTCGACAAAACTACCATCTAACCCTTTTCTTTACTTGGTGTCGTTTACAAAGAGATTACTGACGATAAGTGCTGATAGTCCGAGTCAGTGAGAAAGAGGAACCCGTTCACGACACATTTGAGACTAGTTGCACATAAGAGTCTAAGGGAATGTACGGGTTCAGGATATCGTACACAGAAAGAAGACCGTTATCAAAAAGAGTTTGGTTTCATATTATGTTGGTAGACATAAAGTTGAAAGACTAATGTTTTTCTTACTGTGGTCAATAACGTGACCTTTAACCCAGGAGGGTTTAATAATATGTAAATTTCGTCTTCGTCCTCGAAGGGAACACAGAGTCGACCATTTCTTAGACGGACGTTACGCCCTCTGGACCCAAGCTAGGGACCCAACCCTTCTAGGGGACCTCTTCCGTTTCCGATGGGTGAGGTCACAAGACTGGATCTCTTAAAGTGCCTGACATATCAGGTACCCCAACGTTTCTCAGCCTGTCCTGACTCGCTGAAAGTGAAAGTGAGAGTTTCGTCTATTCAAGCAAAAGAAGGTTTTCTCTCAACTAGAGTAGATGATGTGAACTGTAAAGAGTTAAAATAATAGACAATACGGGTACATGGTTTATGTGTTAGAGGAGTGTATGTATGCAACATTCATACTGTTAGTTTTTCCTTAGTTATACGATCTAGAAGATAGGGGTCTACGTTTTTATTTGTTTTTTCAGTGTGATATACGTATTTTTTTTTAGTTAGTCACGTCTGTATCTCTGAAAAATAGTTTCTGTTTACATCTAAAGAGGTTCCTTTACTTTAAATTCTCGGGTTAGTTCACATGAAATTACGTGTCATTGATGTCGTATTAATAAAATATGTTTATGTTTGACTTCTCTTGGTACTGTTGTAAATTTTTACAATTTACTTTCATGAAAGGTTTCTTGGTTTAGTCGAATTTTTCCGAAATTTTTTTTTTTTTACCGGAGACTTGTTCCTTCTACGAAAATGTTAAAATTTTTTTGACGAAGTATTTTACTGATCGTTCTAAGATCAGTAAATCTCAGGAATGATGTGTTTCGAATGATGGAGTTATAACAAAAATTTGTACACTAAAGAGATGGACCTAATAGCTACCGAAGACGAATATGTGTTAAATGATTTGCGAATCGGAAGGACGTAACGATTACTTGACCTCTTACCGTGTAATTTTTACGATGACTTTATTAGTCAATTGGGAATCAGGACGTAGTACCCTCTACATCAGATAATTTAAGACAGTACTATGACGAAACGGTACCTGGTGACTTTAAACCTTAATCCGTGTTCAAAAATACACTGTGGAAGTTTTTGGTATCGTTCTCTTCTGTCTCGTATACATTCTAGAGAGGAAATAATACACCCGTGTTTTTTCCGTATTTTGAAAAAGGGGTATTACTATATAAACTTACTTATGAAACGAATGTAAAATACAGTTTTTAGTCAAAATTTATATGAATCTAAATAAGAAAATTTTTTTTTTTATCCATTATGTATCTCCTTTTCGGTGTTCCCTGATAACTACACTAGTTCATAATTGACTGCTGTACTATAACAAGGGGTAGTGATATATTCCTTCTTCACAAAATACAAACGAAATCTAAATGACGTTATAGTACCTACGTCTTGTTCATAGTTATTAAACGATAATCTTACCCAATGGTTCCCTCGATTATCTTGTTAAAAAAAAGGATTTACAAGAATTTATATCGTACAAGAAATAAAAGACTGTATGAAATTAGATTTTGGAATTGGAATTTTGTCTAATAAAACCTCCTTATGTATTATGAATCTTTTGTGACAGAAACGGACATTAGGATGACTCCTGTTTATGAGAAGGTTATCCATTCATATTTTGATTTTTCATAATTAGTTCCGTGTTTATTACTCCACTTTACACTCTACCTAAAATGTCCTCCAATTTTTTTGTGTGTGTGTTTATTTTACTTAAGTTTGAGTCCTGATCTTTGATCTTAAACCTTCTACTTACACTTCCCGAACAACCCCCTTATTCGTTACACTAAATACTTTACCTACCTTAATTACGTTCTTTCGAAAGATAGTCCCAATTTCTCTGATTAATGAAATACGAGTACACAGATTCGGTTTATCTTGTACCTTTTGACTTTTGACATACGTCCAGTTCTTCGTTCTCAATCTTGGTCTGCACTTTGTTACCCGACCAAGGTTTATCCCTTTCCTCATGCAGTTCCGACATGTGACAGTGAGACGAATGAATTGAATATACATTTCATGTAGTACGTTTTACGACCCCACCTACTTCGTATTCCACCTTAGTTCCGACACTCCTCTTTATAGTCATTGGAGTCTATACGTCTACTGTGGTGGGATTACCGTCTTCACTTCCCCTTCATTTCTCGGAGCACTACTTCCACTTTCTCCTCTCACTTTTTCGACCGAATTTTAAGTTGTAAGTTCTTTGCTTCTAGTACCGTAGACCAGGGTAGTGAAATGTCGTTTGTTTGTCCCTTTGTTAACTTTGTCACCGTCTGAAATAAAAGAACCCACGATTTTAGTGACGTCTTCTACTGACGTCTGTACTTTAATTTTCTACGGACGAGGAACCCTCTTTTCGATAGTGGTTGGATCTGTCACATAATTTTTCGTTTCTGCAGTGAAACGACTGTTTCCAGACATGTCAATTTCGATACCAAAAAGGTCATCAGTACAGGCCTGTACTCTCTACCTGGTATTTCTTCTGTCTCGAGGTTTCTTAACTACGAAAGTTTGACACCACGACCTCTTCTGAGAACTCTTAGGGAACCTTACGTTCAAGTATGGTCAGTTAGGATTTCCTTCAGTTGGGACTTAAGTGACGTTCCTGACTACGACTTCGAGGTTGTGAAGCCGGTGGACTACGTCTCGGTTGAGTGACCTTTCTGGGACTACGACCCTTTCTAACTTCCGTTCTCCTTTTCGCCCACTGTCTCCTACTATCCCTGTACTCAAATTCGTTTGAGGTCCTCTACCACTTCCTGTCCCTTGGGACCTCACGACGTCCGATACCCCGACGTTTCTCAGTCTGTACTGACTCGTTGACTTACGGTGTTTATTCCGTATTTCGTTGTCAGTAGTCTCTGTTTCTGTCGTACCTCGACACTTTCGTCTTTTTGTATTTACAGATGACCGATTTGATGCCCAGTTACATTGTGGTCATATTAATTTTGATAAAAGTCTTATATCCTTGTGTAGTTGTAGAAGTCACGACTTAAATGTGCATCACGTCCTGCCATATAATTGTTGAAAGTATACGTGGTAAAAACTGTCAAGTCAAGAGAATGCTGGATAGTTTCTTTAGAGAAATACTAAGTCACTTACCGTTTACTGATGTATATCTATTGTATGAAATAGTTATGATTTAGTATTTTTGACTATTCATTTTGTAAAATATATCAGTGATTGGTCCCTTCATAGAAAGACTAGGGTTAAAAAAAGCCAAAGAAGTGTTGTGCAATATAATCGTTTAAAATGGTGAACAAAAGGAGACTATATAAGGACGAGATAAAGAAATCACGACTAACATTTATTAAAATTTATATAAAGTGTATTTTCAAAACTTCCATGTTGACTGCTAAAATTTAAAGAGAAGTTTTTAAATCAAATTTTAGAACTGTTAGATTCACAGGTATATAATAACGAAAAAATGATGTCTTTTTAATTATTCTTGACAACCTCCCAGTAACAACGATTGGACATTGACTGGCTCCAATTATCTAAGTTGTGTTTTCACGTATATACATAATTATATGTATTACATATATATAGTGTTGATCATTATTAGTAAATAAACAAATAAATAAATTGTGTGTATCTGACCCATATACACGCACGTCGGATGGGAGGTAAAGGTGTCCAAGGTATAGGTACCTAAGTTGATTGTCACTCACCTAGTTTTTGTACTTTCTTCTCTTTTTTTTTTAAAAAAATCCTTTAAGGTCTTTGTTTTACTTAAACAGTACATGATCGTTGATAAATGTATCGTAATGTGACATAATTCATAATATTCATTAGATCACTACGAAATTTCCTGTGACCTCCTTCACGTACCACCGTGATCACCACTTCTTAGACTGACGGTTGCGTCCTCTACATCTTCTGGACCCAAGTTAGGGACCCAGCCCTTCTATGGGACCTCATCCTTTACCGTTGGGTGAGGTCATAAGAACGGCCCTACTAGGGTACCTGTCTCCTCGGGGATCACCCGATGTCCGATACCCCAGCGTTTCTCGACCTGTGCTGATTTCGTTGAACTGTACGTCCCCGTGCGTGTACACATTCAATATACGTTTATGGTACGGTGAAATAAATTCCCTGGACTCATGGTCTAAAACCATAGGTACCCCCCTGACCAAGGTTCAGGAAACACCTGTGGTTCTCCGTTAAGACAGGTGGATCCTCTTTTCGATGTTTACAGTAAAACATTAGTCGAACCGTTTGTCAGTACGTGAGTTCATGAAGATTCAAGAGAATCAGTGATTTTTTGGTTGCTCTATTTTCCCGGAGTGTCTCGTGTCACCCCGTTTTCGGTTCCTTTCTTTTGTTCTTGAAATTTCGAACCATTTCCACGCATCTGTACTTTCCTCTTTGTTATTTTCCTCTGTCTCTTCATCTTATTCTTAGAGGGTCCTCTCTCTTTTCGAACACACTTTCGGAACTGTACTCGATCACACCTTTTACTCTTTGTGGTTTTTTATATTTCTCTTCTCGTTCTTTCTTCTTTTCTCCTTCTTTCTGTCTCTTCTGTTTCTTACGTCACAAGACCTTTACATTTGACACTGGACTTTGTTTTTCCTTCCTCGACTTCTCCACCTGACAGAGGATTCCTGGGACTTGTCGAGGGACTTGCCGATAGTCGTCCGCCCTCCGTAGTTGTGTCGTCCTGTCGACCCTCGACCCCAATGTGTTGGTCTGTCGGACTTAAATCTTTCGCAGACAGATGTTACGTCCTCTCGGCCCAAGCTAGGGACCCAACCCTTCTGGGGGACCTCTTCCTTTACCGTTAGGTAAGATCATGATTTCGGACCTTTTAGGGTACCTGTCTCCTCAGACCATCCGATGTCAGGTGCCCTAGCGTTTTTCAGTCTGTGCTGACTCGCTGAAGTGAAAGTGAAAAGTGAGACGGTGAGTCATCGACATACTGAAATCTCCATAAATTAGAGGATACAGAGAAAAGAGTAGACATATTACTCTTATGTTGAGTGAAACATCCTAATTATATACATTCCTGGTTTACTTAATTACATAGTTCTCGTGTATTCTGTCACGGACCGTTTGTCATTCTCGAGTTATTAACAAACAATAATAGTCTAACCGTAAACCCCCCTCTGTCTTTGTTTTACTTCTAAACCCTTATATACAATATAAAGTTCATAACCGGAGAAGTAAAAAGGGGTAAAAATACTATATGAAGTACGTACGTGCCATTACTGTTATACCTACACGTGATTTCCCTTCCTTCCTGTCTTCGGACCAAAAAATCGTTGTAATTTTGTGTACGTCTAAATACAACAGGATGTACGAAGGGTTCACCGAGTCACCATTTCTTAGACGAACTGTTACGTCCTCTGTGTCTTCTGTGTCCTCTACGTCGAAGTTTGGGACCCTACCCTTCTGGGGGACCTACTCCTTTACCGTTGGGTGAGATCAAAGGAACGGACCTTTTCGGGTACCTGTCTCCTCGGACCGCCCGATATCAGATACCTCAGTGTTTCTCAACCTGTGCTGAATCACTGATTCGTGTGTTGGTATTCTATGTTGTGTTCCTATTTTTTTTTACTTTCCGTGTTAGGAGTGAGCCTAAGAAAGAGTAGTGATTCCGATTATTTTTCTTTCATGAATAACCTCACATAAAATTGTAAAGTCGGAAAAAAAGTCCACAAATTGTAAAGTCAAAATGGGTTTTCCGTCTCTAGTCTTATGTCATATCCGGAAGTTACAGGAGGGGGAGTACTTACTGTCTTATTAATTATTCCTGGATGACATATTGTGTCCCTTGAGAAGAGTTACCCTTTTCTTAGATTTTTCCTCACCAATGTCCATATACAAAACTCGTGTGAGACTTTAAGTCACTTCCTGTCTCCTCGGACCACCCGATGTTAAGTACCCCATCGTTTCTCAGCCTGTACTGCATCGGTGACTTGTTGTTCTTTATATGTATACAAATAGACTAAATGAACCATCATGTCGTCTTTGATTGTGTTGTAGAATATAGTTGATATAAGGTTATTTTTGAATTTTTTTCTTTTTTTCTTACTGCTTATCTGTGCGTGGATGTCGACAGGGCCTCTACTTGAACTTGTGATCATGTTGCCCTCTTCCTCTCTACCCGATTAAATTTGAACGTGAACGTACATATTTAGTCAGATAGGGTTTATTGTGTACTTTCTCGTAAAAATGATTATGATTTGGATATTGTATACTGTCCTATGGTTCTGCCATGTGCTACTTTAGGAAATACTTGTTGATACTTTGACGTTTGTGTGTCTAAAATTAAAAAGTTCAGTGAATTAAACACCACTTTTTCTTTGTCGTCTCTTTAAGTTTTCTCGTTGTACTAAGAATTGTCGATATTTTATATTTAATAGACAATATCTTCTACTTATAAAATTTTTAATTTTTGTCATCACCTTATTATTCAGGTTACATATATGATATTCTTAAGATGTAGGAAGTTTACTTTTAAGACAATTATCGTCAAGTCAAGTCAAGTCCGCGAGTCAGTACAGGCTGAGAAACGCTGGGGTAGTTAGCGTCGTACGGTCCGGAGGGACAGGTAGTGGTTGAGGGTCTCAAGTGAGTCTGAGTGCAGGTAGCTCAGTCACTACGGTAGGTCGGTAGAGTAGGAGACAGCAGGGGAAGAGGAGGATGGGGGTTAAGGAGGGTCGTAGTCTCAGAAAAGGTTACTCAATTGAGAAGCTTTCTCCACCGGTTTCATGACCGCGAAGTCGAAATCGTAGTAAGGAAGGTTTCTTTAGGGTCCCGACTAGAAGTCTTACCTGACGAACCTGAAGGAACGTCAGGTTCCCTGAGAGTTCTCAGAAGTTGTGGTGTCAAGTTTTCGTAGTTAAGAAGCCGCAAGTCGGAAGAAGTGTCAGGTTGAGAGTGTAGGTATGTACTGGTGTCCTTTTTGATATCGGAACCAATCTGCTTGAAATCAGCCGTTTGATTACAGAGACGAAAATTTATATGATAGATCCAACCAGTATTGAAAGAACGTTCCTCATTCGTAGAAAATAAAAGTACCGACGTTAGTGGTAGACGTCACTAAAATCTCGGGTCTTTTTATTTCAGACTGTGACAAAGCGGTACATAAAGGGTACTTCACTACCCTGGCCTACGGTACTAGAAGTAAAAGACTTACAACTCGGAATTCGGTTGAAAAAGTGAGAGGAGAAAGTGAAAGTAGTTCTCCGAAAAATCAAGGAGAAGTGAAAGACGGTATTCCCACCACAGTAGACGTATAGACTCCACTAACTATAAAGATGGCCGTTAGAACTAAGGTCGAACACGAAGAAGGTCGGGTCGTAAAGAGTACTACATGAGACGTATATTTAATTTATTCGTCCCACTGTTATATGTCGGAACTGCATGTGGAAAAGGATAAACCTTGGTCAGACAACAAGGTACAGGTCAAGATTGACAACGAAGGACTGGACATATGTCCAATACGTTCTCAGTCCAGTCCACCAGACCATAAGGGTAGAGAAAGTCTTAAAAGGTCAAATATCACTCGGTGTGTCAGTTTGCGAAACCGTATCAGTTATTTCGTCTTTATCTACAAAAAGACTTTGAGAGAACGAAAAAGGTACTAGGTCGTCTATAACCGTTAAACTAGAGACTAACGAGACGGAAAAGATTTTGGTCGAACTTGTAGTCTTTCAAGTGTCAAGTACACAACGACTTCGGACCGAACCTCTTAAAACTCCTAATGAAATGATCGTACACTCTACTCACGTTAACACGTCATCAAACTCGTAAGAAACCGTAACGGAAAGAAACCCTGACCTTACTTTTGACTGGAAAAGGTCAGGACACCGGTGACGACTCAAAAGGTTTAAACGACCGTATAACTCACGTTGTGAAAGTATGGTAGTAGAAAGTCCTAAACTTTGTCGAGTTGACCTTAAGGTAGTGGAGGTGATCGAAACAAGTATCACTACGAAAGATTCCGGGTGAACTGAAGTGTAAGGTCCTACAGACCGAGATCTACTCACTAGTGTGGTAGTACTAATAGACCCAGCACTTCTAGAAAAACCATGTCAAGAAGACGCATAAGAACGGTAGAGAAGAATTATAGAAGACGAAGACAATCCAGGTCTAGTAAAGACAGGAAATAGTTCGGGTAGAAACGTACTTTACAAGGGAACCATAGAGATTAAAAGAACTTCTCTAGAGATCAGAAAGGATAAGACTGGTTCATAGTTTAGGACTTGAGATAGATAAAGACAAGTTTGTTTGTTTGTTTGTTTTTTTGTCGTATACTATACGAGGTTTGTTAGTTATATGAAGAGTACAAAGACCTTATCAAAAGACAAAATCCAAGTGAGACTCTGTGTATCTTTCGGCACCCTTTCCTGTCGGATACTCCAAAATTTATCAATGGTTGTATAAAGACTCGTTGTTTCTTTGTGTATTCTATACTTTAAATAAAAGTATATACTTCAATTTTTATCTTGTTTAAAAGGGAGGACCCATTGTTACCCATTTACAGAGTACGTTTTGTGTCATTTAAGTCTCGATTCGATTAATTAGTCAAGTCAAGTCAACGAGTCAGCACAGTTTGAGAAACACTGGGGTACTTGGTGTTGTGCGGTCCGGAGGGACAGGTGGTGGTTGAAGGCCTCAGGTGGGTTTGGGTACGGGTAACTCAACCACTACGGTAGGTTGGTAGAGTGGGAGACAGTAAGGGAAGAGGAAGTCGGGAGTTAGAAAGGGTCATATTCAGTCGAGAGACGTAGTCCACCGGTCTCCTAACCTCAAAGTCGAAGTTGTAGTTAGGGAAGTTACTTGTCGGTCCTGACTAGAGGAAATCCTACCTGACCGACCTAGAGGAACGTGAGGTTCCCTGAGAGTTCTCAGAAGGGGTTTTGGTGTCAAGTTTTCGTAGTGAAGAAACCACGAGTTGAAAGAAATATCAGGTTGGGAGTGTAGGTATGTACTGATGACCTTTTTAGCATCGGAACTGATCTGCCTGGTAACAACCGTTTCATTACAGAGACCAAATATTATACGATAGATCCAACCAGTATTGAAAGGAAGCTTCCTCATCAAGTCAAATCAAGTCAAGTCATCGAGTCAGTACAGGTTGAGAAACGCTGCGGTACTTAACGTCGTACTGTCCGGAGGGACAGGTAGTGGTTGAGGGTCTCAAGTGACTTTGAGTACAGGCAGCTGAGCCATTACGGTAGGTCGGTACAGTACGAGACAGTAGGGGAAGAGAAGGACGGGGATTAAGGAGGGTCGTAGTCCCAGAAAAGGTTACTCAGTTGAGAAACGTACTCAACCGGTTTCATAACCTCAAAGTCAAAGTCGTAGTCAGGAAGGTTACTTGTGGGTCCTGATTACAGGAAATCCTACCTGACCAACCTAGCGGAACGTCAGGCTCCCTGAGGTTCTCAGAAGAGGTTGTGGTGTCAAGTTTTCGTAGTCAAGAAGCCACGAGTCGAAAGAAATATCAGGTTTAGAGTGTAGGTATATACTGGTGACCTTTTTGGTGACGGAACTGGTCTACCTGGAAATAAAGGTTTAAGCGACCGTATAACTCACGTCGTGAAAGTGTCGTAGTAGAAAATCCTAAACTTTTTCGTTTAATTATGATATAAGTTTACGTTCTCGGTAAATTTTTTACGGTCAAACGTGTCGTTTTCGAGTTTCGTGTAATTCTTTCATAAGATTCGTTTTACACTGATATTCTTTTGTCATTTCTTTATCTTATAATTTTAATTTAGTTTTAGTTTCTATTTCAGTCTTCATATGTAAATATACCAGAGTCTAAATTGATGTTTTATCTGTTGAATCAAAGTATCAAGTGTCCCTGTTAAAGTCCTATTTAATTTTCCTATTGTTTTTGAGGTAGAAGAGAAATCATGGATATAATTGGATCATCTTATATGCAATTACAATTATGTAATCTTAAAGTAATTTAATTAATTAAAGTAATTAAGTTATGTAATATAAGATTACAATTATGTAATCTTAAAGTCTCACTATTGATGATCATCATTGGTTTGACTCTCTATAGAGGTTTATATGATATACTTTCACTAGTTTTATTTATTACAATACAGTCCAACCCCTGTTTCCTGTCCCCTACCCTTTGTCCTTCCTCCCACCCTTAATAAACAATCTATGAGATAAGTGTATGGGTTCTGGTCTCTTCCACCTTTCGTAGGACTAATAAAAATTCTTGATATTCATAGTAAAATTGTAGTTTTGGACTTCCATTTTTTACCTTCAATTTTGTTGTTTAATAAGATTAAATATCGATATCTGCGTTTTCAGAATTTATTTAGGATCCTTTGATTATGCTTGATAAACACATTTCTAATTGTGTCATGTGATTCAAATAGGGTTGTTACGTTGTACCTCATTATAAAAATTTACACCATCATTGTAGTTGTCCGTTTTTCACGTTCTAATAGAGTTTTAGTGAATTATTTTATTTTAGGTCAGAACAAATTTTTACCATTTTATTGGCCTTCCTTTTAGAAAAAAAAATTAACTTCATATCCACTGAATGTTACACGATCAACAACCATATATCGTTTCACTAAGTCAATATGTGTGTATGTATGTAAATATTTATGTATGTGTATATATGTGTGTGTGTGTGTATATATATAAGAAAAAGTATAAGAAAATGCGATACCAATTAATGTCCAATAACTAATGTCCTCAAGGGACACGATGTGTTATCCTGGAACGAGAAATAAAATATATATCACCAAACATAGACGATTAGGGTTTGAGGACTAAATAAGGAGAGAATAGGGGTGACGGGAACAAACAAAGGATACAGACACTCAGACAAAGACAAAGCATTTATTCAAGTAAACATAGTATAAAATCTAAAGTGTACATTCACTATAGTATGTGATAAACAGAAAAAGGAAGACTAAATGAGTCATACTATTAGAGACGACACTAATGGAGACTATACTATTGGATTCTATTAATCGAGTCATCCTATCATGGTTTTAGTCTGACAAATATAAGAAACGTCGGTTTCTACCTCTTCGACATATGTCAGTCGTTTTTGTTATGGTCCTCGACTGACACCATGTCTAGTATTTGAGGAATGACGGTTTAAGTCTGAATTTAACTTCCTTCATCCCTTTTGGTGATCTGGTAAGTCTATATTTGATTTAGTTTAGGGAATGTTAAAATGTCACCTCACTCTTTATTCTAAGTTCCCTAATATAGAGTATCTGTCTCAGGGACTTCTTGCTACCTGTCTCCAAGGACTGCAACATGTCCTCCGTCCCTAGTTCTGATAGGTGTTCCTTTTCTTTACGTTTTTCCGGTTTACCAACAGACTCCTCCAGAATGTTTATCGACACTTATCTTCTCTTCGATTTCCGTTTCCTCTTTTCCTTTCTATGTGAGTAAACTTACGTGTCAAGGTTTCTTCTCGTTTCTCTCTATTCTTTCTGAAGGAGTCATTAGTTACGTTTCTTTATCTCCTTTTGTTGTCTTACCCTTTCTGATGTCTAGAGAAGTTCTTTTAGTCTATGGTTCCCTTGTAAAATACGTTTCTACCCGTATTATTTCCTGTCTTTACCATACCTGGATTGTCTTCGTCTTCTATAATTCTTCTCCACCGTTCTTATGTTTCTTCTTGATATGTTTTTTCTAGAAGTGCTGGGTCTATTAGTACTATCATACTAGTGAGTGGATCTCGGTCTGTAGGACCTTACACTTGATTCCCCCGGAATCCTTCTTAGTGATACTTGTTTCGATCGCCTCCACTACCTTAAGGTCAACTCGATAAAGTTTAGGATTTTCTACTACGACACTTTCACGATGTGAGTTATACGGTCGTTTAAACCTTTGGGGTCGTCACCCGTGTTCTTACCTTTTCTAGTCGAAAGTAAGGTTACAGTTTCTTTCCGTTGCGGTTTCTTACGAGTTCCATGACGTGTTGACGTTAGTAGAGTGTGTGATCATTTTATTACGAGTTTTAGGAGGTTCGGTTGTCATGTTCTTGAAATTGTCATGTACTTGGTACTTGAAGGTGTGGAAGTTCGACCTAAATCTTTTCCGTCTTCTTGGTCTCTAGTTTAACGGTTGTCGACGACCTAGTAGTTTTTTCGTTCTCTCAGGGTTTTTGGGTAGATGAAGACGAAATAACTGATACGGGTTCGGAAACTGACACTCCTAGTACTGTTTGGTACCTTTTAAGAAATTCTCTACCTTTATAGTCTAGTGGACTGGAGTGAGCACTCTTCCTTCGTTGTTAATCTTGACCTGTACCTTGTTTTCTGGTCAAGGTTTATCCCTTTCCTTATACAGTTCCGACATATAAGGGACGAATAAATTGAATATACGTCTCATGTAGTACTCTTTGCGACCCGACCTACTTCGTGTTCGATCTTAGTTCTAACGGTCCTCTTTCTAGTTATTGGAGTCTATACGTCTAATGTGGTGGGAATACCCTCTTTCGGTTCTTCTTGATTTCTCGGAGAACTTTTTTCACTTTCTTTTCTCACTTTTTAAACCAAATCTTGAGTTGTAAGTCTTTTGATTCTAGTACCGTAGAACAGGGTTGTGAAGTACCTGTTTATCTACCCCTTTGTTACCTTTATTACTGTCTGAAATAAAAAAGCCCGAGGTTTTAGTGACGTCTACTACTGACAACGGTACTTTAATTTTCTGCAAACGAGGAACCTTCTTTTCAATACTGGTTGGATCTGTCGTATAATTTTTCGTCTCTATAATGAAACGGTTGTTTCTGGACTAATCAGTTCCGATGGTAAGAAGGTCATCCGTACATACCTACATTCTCAACCTGATTTTACTTTCGACTCTCGGTTTCTTAACTACTAAAACTTGACACCACAACCTCTTCTGAGAACTCTCAGGGAACCTGAGGTTCCTCTAGGTTGGTCAGGTAGGATTTCTTTTAGTTAGGACTTATAAGTAACCTTCCTGACTATGACTCCGACTTTGAGGTTATGAAACCGGTGGACTACACTTCTTTATTGAGTAAACTTTACTAGGACTACGACCCCCCCTAAGCCCCGTCCTCCTCTTCCCCTGCTATCTCCTACTCTACGAACCTACCGTAGTGGCTGAGATACCTGTACTCAAACTTATTTGAGACCCTCGACCACTACCTGTGCCTCCGGACCACACGACGTCAGGTACCCCAGCTTTTCTCAACCTGTGCTGACTCGTTGACTTGACGTGACTTCTCTTAGAGATCCAGGTAGGTACAACGACGTATACCATAATAAAGGAAGATAAAATAAAACCTCATTACAAGGTAATTATAAGGTCGAGAATAGTAAAGTAACATATGTATAGGACGGAGAAGAAATAGGTAAGGACACACCTGCCTGTAAATCCAACGACGGTTCAGAACCGATGACACTTATCAAGAAAATACTTGTGAACATCCGTACGTAGAAAAGTTAATTTCAAAAGAGGTCTATATAAGGATCGTCACCCTAAGGACCTAGTATACCGTCGAGATCAAAATAAAAAAATTCTTTAAAGGTATATAGAAAGGTATCATCGACATGGTTAAATGTCAGGGTAGTTGTCACAAAGGAGGTGTGGGAAGGTCGTAAGTGATAAATATCTGAAAAGAATACCACCGATAAGACTAACCACACTCCACCATAGAATAATATAAAACTAAACGTAAAGAGATTATTAATCACTAAAACTCATAAAAAAGTACAGAGACAGTCGGTAGACATACTGTTCTAGTAATAAAAATTATGTTGGAATTATAACTGGACATTTGGATACCGGTTATAAAAAAGATTTTACTCTTATTTCGTTCACACGGTTCTAATAGTGATATAAAATATTATAACGAGACCTTTGACACTGTTTACGTTATGTTTTATTTTCGATTATATACTAGTAAATTAGGAAGAGAAATGAAGAGGGGAACTAATGAATTGTCTGGAAAAGTTAACCTAAGGAAGGGTCACACCTCCACTTTTAAAAGTTGAAGTATACACTTGAGAAATCGTGTGTTCCGGAAAGTGACGGAGACGGGTGGAAGAGACCGGAGAACAGAGTGGCAGGAGGGAGGGAAGTAAGGTCAGAACATAGTCGAGGATCTTCACTTTGTTCACGGATCATGGAATCGTTGGTAGTAGGAGAAAGACGTTTCAGGTGGGAGAATAGGAAGAAGAAGTTTAAGTCAACTTCACGATGTAGGAGATCCTTTGGAAAGTACTGAAGGAGATCAGCAATAAAGATCGGGGATAGGATCTATGAGTATCTTAGAGCCCCCGTAACTCGATACTTCTGTACATAGTAAGATAAGACATTGGTGATTGTATTTACAGACAAGTGTAGATGATCTTATTTTCATCGTCTATTTTGTTGATCCCTCTACTTCTACATTTCCCATTCTCTTTTTAGATTGTGCGTAAGACAACCTTTAAGTACTTTTCTTTCGTAGATTCATCTTTCTTCGGAAATCGAAACTCTATTACTTCTTCTAAGGTTTTACAGAGAAGATCTCGATTTCTTACCATAAATCTTTAAATCTTATCCGTTTTCCCGTGATAAATAGATGTTGAAGTTAATCGGTTTCGTGGTTCCCGGTTTCTTCCTTCCTATTTTCTTGTCAAAAACGGGAAAGAGCAGAGATGGGAAGAAGATCTCTACCTTTTTCAGATCAGGACCAATGAGACTCTGTTCTATATAATTCTCATTTTATGTACCATTCGTCTCTTTTTTTACCTTCGTGTGGATAGTTGAGTCTAAAGTCTCAGACTCTATAATTGCCGAATTTACCTTTTACTTGAAATCCGCTTTTTTTTTTGTTCTCATCATTCTTAGGATGTTTCAGAGGTGCTCGGGGAGGGTACGAGATACAGTCTATACTTCCTTTCGTGTCCTTGTTTAAAGTAGACAAGAGTGGACAATTATGAATTGAGATCTTTTTGTTGTATATCTTGTACCCGTCTTTCTTTTTATCTGGAATTTTTGCAGTTCCGATCTTAATGAAACCCGCCGGAACTAGGGTGTTTTCCCTTATCCTTACTTGTTACCTGTTCTCTGATTGTTAAGACGAGTCCCTCGTATGTAGCAAACGAGTGCGGCTACTTATGGCCCTTGGTCAAGATGGTAGGCTCTATTCCACGTCGAATGCCTTTGAATCTAAATGTGTAAGAGAAGTATCAATATCACTTCAACCCTCGTCTCCCTCCGTTAAGGATAAAAGTAGAACAGACAGGGAAATTGGTTCTCTACTTTTTTGTATAGTAGTAAAATACCTAAGTCTTTTCACGTTCACAATCAGCGAGTCAGTACAGGCCGAGAAACACTGGGGTACCTGACATCGGGTGGTCAGAGAGGTACCCTATAAGGTCCGTTCTTATTACCTCACTCAACGGTAAGGGAAGAGGTCACCTAGGAGGGTTGCGTTCCTTACTTGACTTCGAAGGGTCCAGAGGACGTAACGTCCATCTAAGAAATGGTAGACTCGGTGGTCCCTTCGGGAAATACGTGAGTCTTTTTACTTTCATCTTCAACAAGTCAGTACAGGTTGAGGAACGCGGGGGTACCTGATATGTCAGGTACTTTAAGAGGTCCGGTCTTATGACCTTACCCCTCGGAAAGGGAAGAGGTCTAGAAAAGTTGGGTCCCTAGCTTGGGTCCAGAAGGTGTAACGTTCTCCTAAGAAATGGTCGACTCGGTGTTCCCTTTGAGAAATACGTAAGTTTCTGAATGGTTAAGTGAGATGTTTATTGACACCCAAGTCTGATGGACCGTACGATGTCAGGTACCACAGCGTCTCAACCTGTGCTGAATCACTGCCTTGTTGTTGTCTGATGTAGTCCGTGAGTCCTCCCGGACCCTCTCGTCCGTACTAGGGACCTTGTGTTCTCGTGTGTCGGATTGCCCTTCTATCATTCTTCGTCCATGTGACGGTGGAGGTAAATATTGGTCCTCCTTCGTGGTATATGTTTCCTGAGTGCTTCCGGTCGGTTTTTGTTTGGTATGGATTCTACTTTGGGTTTCCTTCTTATATGGTGTGTTTGGTTTTCGTATAAACTACCAATCCTCTTTTTTGTCGAAACGTGTAGAATTCCTTTATTTTTAAATCTTTCCGATCACGTTTTTGACCGGTCTCACGGGACTGGTCATTCCTTGTTCTCTGAGAATAACGGGAGAGAGGGGAAGGGAGAAAGAAAGGAGAGGAATTGGGGAGGACAGGAAGGGACAAAAAGATCAGAGGGCCAGGACCTGCGTACTTAGACCAGCTTCCCGGGAGTCGGACTCGACTCCTAACCTCTGACTAGTGGAGGAGAACCATCTCTTGAGCTTAAGACCAAGACCAGACCAGACTAAAGACCATCCCGACTCAAGGTCAGGAGGGAAGAGACCTCCGGGTCTCTTTTCAGGGTATTGTGGACCCACAGACATCCACCGTCCTCTGTAGACATTCCAGTGGGGAAAGCCGCTGGGGCGAGGGCGGAGGAGGGGGAGCAGAAAGTTGGACCGAAGGAAAGGAGGGAACTTTAGAAACTACAATCGTGAACTTAGACTTCAAGACACAGAGATATCCTCCAAAAGACTCTCTGATATAAGAACATAAATTCCCGAAAGGACCACCACGTCTCCAACTTCACAGACGGACGGTACACCCTTTGGACCCAAACTAGGGACCCAGTCCTTCTAGGGGACCTCTTCCTTTACCGTTGGGTGAGGTCATGAGAACGGACCTCTTAGAGTACCTACCTCCTCGAACCACCCGATGTCAGGTGCCCAGCGTTTGTCAGCCTGTGTCGACTCGCTGAAGTAATCACGTTTTTTTCAACTTCTTCCCCCTGTCCTCCCTGGTCTCTCTGCCTCGACCTCTCTACTCCTTTCGACCTGATGGACTCCGAGATGTTTAGTTCAAGAATTCAGACTGAAGACAAAATTTTTGCAATTCTCAATGGCCCTTCTCAAAATTCGTTTATTCAGTAAACCGGTCTTGACATATAAAACTTTCGAGAACCCGACACATCATACTTTTCATTAGACTTTTCCTCTAGTCAATCCTTTGCCGCTCCGATTAGTCCAGTTGTCGTTAATAGTGTTCTATTTTGTCTTTGGTTCTTTATGTCTTTTATGAATTCATACTACTGGTTGTCAGGTCTTGTCTTCCTTATTGCTACAAATCTTTATCGAGGGCCAGACAATGTGGAATTTAATTTAGTTGAGAACGTTAACAGGATGTCAACGGAATCATAGGAGATGGGGTTTAGTAAGGACTGAAGTCAGTGGTTTATTTGGACGGAAGGGATGATAGGTTTGCCATGGTTCGTCGAGCGGTTACGTCATTGGTAGACCGCATACACTGATAAATTTAATTAATTTTATATAAAATTTTACATAAAGGAGTCATCGTTGTCGAGGTAAAGTTCACGACTTATTATTCTCTACAGGTCACCGATGACTCACGGACGTGGACAGTGCCCCGTAAAGGTAGTCACGTCCTTCTAGATGACCTGTCATTGCCCGATCGCCACACGGCTGTGGACGACGAAGTGGGGTATTGGGACAACCCTTGTTGTGTCGGTAGACTCTTCCGTGAAGACTTTCGTCTGGGCGAATGACAGAATCCGGGTGTGGGACACATAATTACTCGAAGTGTCACATCACTTCTTAGTGCCACATGTTTGGTATGTTGTCTGGGACACAAAACCGAGCACTTAGGGGTGATATGAGACTTCTTTATCTTTTCGTCGTCCGTAGTGGGTACAAAATATCCACTCCTGTGGTTCCGTGTCTTTGCTGGGACTGACTTCGATATTTCCGTTATTACCTCAGTGTTTATTTTCGACCTTAGGGATTGTGGGACTGGTCACGAGGTAAGCAATCTCATCAGTACCGACTAAATTCGCGGGTGCTTGTCCTTGATAAGACAAAGTGGACTTGTTTCGTTGGTGGACGAGATGGTTTACCTAGCGATAGGGTTGTTCTCCCAGTATGGACAATCTGTGCATATATACATATGTATGTGTGTTTGTGTGCCGGATCAGATTATGTGTACATACACTGCACACACATTTTTTAAAATTTTTTTTTAAATTCTTTATCTTCTCTACATAAAAGACTCAAACGGGGTTGGCGGAATAGTGTACACTACTCTTTATTTCCTGTAATTTTCGTGGTTTTGATTGTCGTGGTTCCATATCATCTAAGGACGTAATAATAGAAAGTTGATACAAAATACTAATGGATAAAAAATTTTTTTACTTTGGATCTTCTAGACGTAAAACATTATAAATAAGGGAAGACATTTGTCTCGTTCAGGACTGAAGACACACGATGAAGGTTTGGACGTCGTCATTACCCATTTGTCTCTCCGTTACGAACGTAAAAGTAAGGTTGATGAAGTAATTAATTTTTCTCATTTTATTATGTATCCCTCTGTACTTGGTTCAATCTCTAATGTCTATATTTTAGGTGTACCTCGTAAATGAACACTGTGAGAACTGTTGTCGTTGAAATTTTACGTCGGCGGTCGTAAGTGACTACACAGAGACACGAGGTTATGACCCTTTGTTAAATGGACCTCCAAGTGAACTTACTAAACTTTTTAGATTCTTTATTAAACTGACGTGAAGGGATTGTAGACTTAAGAATGTATAAAATTTACCCCAATATGATTTATAAGTCCTTTTCTTTTCCTTATCTTCTAAATGTTGTTAAGATTTCACGATCCCTCGTATGTTTCATCAATAAATGTCCGAAGATTGAGAACGGAATGATTATTCATACTCAGTTAGATATATTTTTGACTTACTGAAAAAGGTCTTTGAGCTTCGAAGGTTTTAATTAGACTTTTGAAAGACTTAATTTTCTCATGTGGAGGGAAGCTGTGTATTCTTAATATTTGCTTTTCCCGTACTTACGACTAAAATTCAGATCTTATATAACCGGTGTAAATTTATATCAACACTTTTTTTTTTTCTTTGTCAGTAGTTGAATCCATCATTTCAGAGACGAAGTAGTTTCTGGACCAAAGTTATTTTTCAGTCGTCTTTTTTTTATCCGAAATTCCACTTGATGAATGTGACGGAGGGACCTCCGAGGTATCCGCTCATCGTCGAACTGTTACAGGTGTACGGGTAAGAAGTGACGCAGTACTTCCCCACTCAGCAAGACTATGGGTCACCATAAGTGGTTGCGGAACACGACCTCGTCGTTAAGGTGGTGGAAGTCCACGGGTACTAACGTCCGAAGTACGACTAATTTCCTCTCACTCTTCTCATTACTCCTTCTGGTTACTTATTATTGTTTTGGGTGTGAAGTCTTTTTATTATGCTTGGAGCTTAGGCTTTTGACCAAGAATGGATTTATGAGTGTGTCTGTTATGCAATGACTGTCTCATTTTAGTGAGAATTGTCAGAATTTCCATTCTATCCAGCGTTAGTTCTAAATGCGTTAAGTACTTTTTTCTAAAAAGAGTAAACTCGGAACCCAGTTTGCGAGAAATGAACCTTCTTTTTCATCGAAATCAGGTTAATGTCGAGGATTTAACGAGATATCGTTCTTTAAATTTTGTTCCCCGTTTTTTTTTTTTTTTGTGTCTTTTATAAAGTTTTGGTCTAGTACGTATTTTAGACTTTAGGAAGTTCCGACTTTTCATAAGTGATTTAGTTGACGAATCGGTATTCGGTTCACCGTATATATATACATTCGTGGGTCGTTTCACTTATAGAATCTTACTCTTGACTGTTCTGTTCGGAGATCAACACCTTCGATCTCTATAACATACCGACCAGAGTCACTGTTTCTATATTGTATCTCCTCTACGAGTCTTCCTTGAATTACTTACTGTATTGACCCTTACCACCTTACAAGTTTCTACGAAGTGTGACGTTTAGAAGGAATACAAATTACTAGACGATTGCTACGGTGACACAGCATAAGATTCTTTAGAGACCGTATGGTACGGAAATTCGTGTATGGTAGTTTAGAATTATGCGTTTTGTAGTGTGACTTACGAAGACCAGATAAAGATAAAGGTTTAATCCAGAGTACAGGGGATTTAATAAGTGGTTAAAAATAATTTCAAACTGAATCAACAAATTTTCTTTTTAGTTGGAAAGAAACTTTTCCAATCGGTCTGACACACACCTCAGGTTTGTTGTTTCCCTGAGATTAGGTCTTATTTGTGAGGGTCGAATTTTGTAACGTCCCTCTTCAGTCATATCTGCTCAAATTTTGGAAAAAACGTGGACCAGATTACTCTTAGAGAGGTAAAGAAGCTTAAATGTCAAGTGTCTTATTCCCATAGGTAGAGTAGAGAACTATAAGATACCAACATAAGTTTGGTGTACGATTGACAGGGTTACCAGGTATATCGTGAACAAAGGTACATGAATACGGTAGGAAAAAGGTCTGACAGGAAATGTAACATAAAAATCGTTATTTTTCGTTTCTGAAATTTTTAATAAATTACACTCGTTTCTAAAGATGATGGAGACACACAGACATTAATCTGTCCGATAATGACTCCGGTTCTGTCTAGGAGTCATTGTTGGTAACGGAACACGATGTAAGGATATGGGTCAAGAACTGAAGAAAAAGGGCTTTTAACGTCAAGGTTACTGTACGTCACGACGTCTTGTCTCGGATTGCAGACAACATCGTCAATCGAAAGGTATGTACACCATTTAAGTCGTTATATCACCTTGGTCTGAGAATTTAGATCTTCATCAGGCAGTTTTCCATCCGTTAAAAAGTGGACCGTGTTGACTTTTCGATTTACTTTGTACTGTAAATGGGAATAAATAAATTTTATACTCAAGAAGTCTAATTTTTCTCTAATATATATACCCTCTCCCCCGATATATCTTTGGATGTATTGATATTATTGATATTTGGTATTTGTCTTTCTATTATTTTTTGTTTGTTCTTCTTTTGATGGTTACCACAGGTAGGTCGTACCAGAAATTGTAACCCCAGCGAAGGTGAAACATTCTCCATAAGTTGTCTTCCCTACAGCGGGATCATCTTGTTACTCTTTCATTTTAATTTTTAATATTTCCTTTTCTTTTTTTTTGAGTACTAAAACATAAAGAAGAAATTCTAAGACAGAAGAAGTTCTATGTTAAATTTGGACAAGATATGGGTAACGAGTACTCAGTTATTTATTATTCAATGAGTAAGTACCTAACAAGACTCTATGGTTGAGTTTGAGTACATCAGGTAGAGACTTGTCTGATGTTATAGAGACTATAATCGTTGGATATAGTTTTAAGTACAGTTTTATGGTTCCTGTCATCGGTTTCAAGTAGACTAGTATTACTTCAAAAATTTCAGTGGTAAAGTAAACACTTTTTGTAGGAAAAACTTGTATATTCTTTTACCAAAGAATAATAGTAAATTTTGTTTTAATTTCGGTTCTCCCGTAGAACCACTTCGGTTAGAATTTGGGTTTTGACCTCAGAATGACCATCAATCAGTTGAATAGGAGTTCTGTGGTTAAATCAAAGTCAAGTCAAGTCACCGAGTCAGTCCAGGCTGAGGAACGCTGGGATACTTGGCGCCATGCGATCCGAAGGGACAGGTAGTGGTTGAGGGCCTCAGGTGGGTTTGGCTATAGGTAACTCAGCCACTACGGTAGGTTGACAGAGTAAGAAACAACAGGGGAAGAGGAGGACGGAAGTTTGAAAACGTCGTACTCCTAGAAAAGTTTACTCAGTCGAGAAGCGTAGTCCACCGGTTTCTTGACCTCAAAGTCGAAGTTGTAGTCAGGAAGGTTACTTGCGGGTTCTGATTAGAGGAAATCCTACCTGACGAACCTAGAGGAACGGTAGGTTTCCTGAGAGTTCTCAGAGGAGGTTGTGGTGTCAAGTTTTCGTACTTAAGAAGCCGCGATTGGAAAGAAATATCAGGTTGAGAGTATAGGTATGTACTGGTGACCTTTTTGGTATTGGAACTGATCTGCCTGGAAACAACTGTTTCATTACAGAGACAAAAAATTATACGACAGATCCAACCAGTATTAAAAGGAAGGTTCCTCATTCGTAGAGAATTTAAGTACCGACGTTAGTGGTAGACGACACTAAAACCTCGGGGGGTTTTATTTCAGTCGATGACAAAGGGGTAGATAAACGGTACTTCACTGTCCTGGCCTACGGTACTAGAATCAAAAGACTTACAACTCGAAATTCGGTTGAAAAAGTGAGAGGAGAAAGTGAAAGTAGTTCTCCGAGAGATCAAGAAGAATTGAAAGACGGTATTCCCACCACAGTAGACGTATAGACTCCAATAACTATAAAGAGGGTCGTTAGAACTAATGTCGAACACGAAGGAGGTCGGGTCACAAAGAGTACTACATGAGACGTATCTTCAATATGTTTGTCCCACTGTTATATGTCGGAACTACATGAGAAAAAGGATAAACCTTGGTCAGACAACAAGGTACAGGTCAAGATTGACAACGAAGGACTGGACGTATGTCCAAAGAGTTCTCCGTCCAGTCCAACAGACCATAAGGGTAGAGAAAGTCTTAAAAGGTCAAATAACACTAGGTGTGTCAGTTTCCGAAACCGTATCAGTTATTTCGTCTTTATCTACAAAAAGACTTTGAGAGAACGAAAAAGCTACTACGTCGTTTACAACCGTTTAACTAGAGACCAAGGAGACGGAAAAGATTTTGGTCGAACTTGTAGACCTTCAAGTGCCAAGTACATGACGACTTCGGACCGAACCTCTTAAAACTCGTAATGAAATGATCACACACTCTACTCACGTTAACACACCATCAAACTCGTAAGAAACCGTAACGAAAAGAAACCCTAACCTTACTTTTGACTGGAAAAGGTCAGGACACCGGTGACGACTCAAAAGGTTTAAACGACCGTATAACTCACGTCGTGAAAATGTCGTAACAGAAAACCCTAAATTTTATCGGGTTGACCTTAAGGTAGTGGAGGTGATCGAAACAAGCATCACTACGAAGGATTCCGGGTGAACTGAAGTGTAAGGTCCTACAGACTGAGATCCACTCACACTCACTAGGATAAGTGGAATAAAAGAGTTTCAATAAAAAGTCCGTTTCCTTTCCGAATAAAATAGGTTTTTTTTTTTTTTTTTTTTTTTACTGTCGAATGAGACTTTACGACTTATTTATTTTCAATGTACACTATTTTTAATGTATGTGGTTACAACACAAAACTCTTCTCGAAGAAGTCCCTCTTCCTTTAGAGAGAGGATGTTATTCGTCGGGGTTGAGATACTTTATTCGATAAGACATAACCAACCTTTTGCATCTTCAGTGATTTAGGGGAGTTCTGTCATTGTAAACGAAAATGACCCGACAAAGTCTGATGGAGCGTTTATGTCGTTTAGATTCGACCATCGAATGAGTCAAAAACTTTTATGTTTTTTTTGTGTTTAGAAGTAAGTTATATATAAGAATTCAAGGATCTAATGGTTTTTATGGAATTTATGAGTTACCCGGATTTTTCGTTCGTGAGGTGTACAAAGTTTAGTCAACGTGGTGTAGGTTTTTTTTTTTAAAAAGGGTGTCAAGGAGTCTCCTCGTTAAGATGTGGACACCACGTTCAATCGCATGTAAATCGATGACAACGTGATACAAATTCAGTCAAGGTTTACTCGAGTCCTTGTAGACAGTTCTATGTTTAAAATAAAAAATTTTGTTAGGGTACTTATGTCTCCGTCTACTTGACGGTCTTGGTATGTGTAAGGGTTAGAAGTTTTAGTTTCATATGTGTTTTTTATGTGTTTTTGGAAGAGTTTTTATAGGAGTCAGATTAAGATGTGTCGTCAGTGTTTTTGTATAATTTCTTCGGACATTTTATTATATTTGTGTTGACACCTTATTTCTCAGTATACCTTCAGTGCATCTGTTAATCTCGCTGTTAAACCTTTGATTTTCCTCTTAGAGAAAATTTCAACGATCGACCTCCGTCAAAAGAAAGTTCAGTGGAGAAGTATAATAGTTTCCACAGAATACAATTGTATGATGGGGATCTGATGGGACTGTACATGCTTGTTTCAATCACCTCCACTGTCTTAAGGTCAACTCGATAAAGTTTAGGATTTTCTACTACGACACTTTCACGACACTTATACGGTCGTTTAAACCTTTTGAGTCGTCACCGGTGTCCTGATCTTTTCCAGTCAAAAGTAAGATTAGGGTTTCTTTCCGTTACGTTTTCTTACGAGTTTGATGGCGTGTTAACGAGAGTAGAGTGTGCGAACATGTCATTATGAGTTTTAAGAGGTTCGGTCCGAATCCGTTATGCACTTGACACTTGAA
The DNA here is from genome assembly GCA_006410555.1 of Capra ibex. Taxonomy (NCBI): domain Eukaryota; kingdom Metazoa; phylum Chordata; class Mammalia; order Artiodactyla; family Bovidae; genus Capra; species Capra ibex. The sequence goes on along the minus strand of SJYO01016970.1, from coordinate 30,324,376 downwards.
GGTCTACAAGTTCGACCAAAATCTTTTCCATCTCGTTGGTCTCTAGTTTAACGGTTGTAGGTGACCTTGTAGTTCTTTCGTTCTCTCAAGGTCTTTTTGTAGATAAAGGTGAAATAACTGATACGGTTTCGCAAAATAACACACCTAGTGTTATTTGACCTTCTAAGACTTTCTCTACCCGTATGGTCTGGTGGACTGGACGGAGAACTCCTTGGACATACGTCCAGTCCTTCGTTGTCAATCTTGACCTGTACCTTGTTATCTAACCAAGGTTTATCCTTTTCCTCATGCAGTTCCGACATATAACAGTGGGACGAATAAATTTAATATACGTCTCTTGTAGTACTCTTTGTGACCCGACCTCCTTCGTGTTCGACATTAGTTTAGTTCTGAACGGCCCTCTTTATAGTTATTGGAGTCTATACATCTACTGTGGGGGGAAATACCGTCTTTCAATTCTTCTTGATTTCTCGGAGAACTACTTTCACTTTCTCCTCTCACTTTTTCAACCGAATTTCGAGTTGTAAGTCTTTTGATTCTAGTACCGTAGACCAGGGTAGTGAAGTACACTTTATCTACCCCTTTGTTACCTTTGTCACCGACTGAAATAAAACTCCCCGAGGTTTTAGTGACGTCTACCACTGACGTCGGTACTTTAATTTTCTGCGAATGAGGATTCTTCCTTTTAATACTGGTGGGATCTGTCGTATAATTTTTCGTCTCTGTAATGAAACAGTCGTTTCCAGGTAGATCAGTTCCGATACCAAAAAGGTCACCAGTACATACCTACACTCTCAACCTGATATTTCTTTCGACTCGTGACTTTTTAACTACGAAAGCTTGACACCACAACCTCTTCTGAGAACTCTCAGGAAACCTGACGTTCCTCTAGGCTCGTCCGATAGGATTTCCTTAGTCAGGACCCACAAGTAACCTTCCTGACTACAACTTCGACTTTGAGGTTATGAAACCGGTTGACTACGTTTGTCGACTGAGTAGACTTTTCTGGGACTACGACCCTTGCTAACTCCCGTCCTCCTCTTCCCCTGTTGTCTTCTACTCTACCAACCTACCGTAGTGGTTGATTTACCTGTACTCAAACCCATTTGAGACCTTCAACCACTACCTGTCCCTCCGGACCGTACGACGCCAAGTACCCCAGCGTTTCTCAGCCTGTGCTGACTCGCTGACTTGACTTGACTTGGGACTTTACATATCGACTAAACGTTTAACGAACAAAAAGTATGAGTTAGACAAAAAAGGAGGGATTAAGACTTTTCAAACAGTATAAAAGAGAAAGAGGAAATACATCTACATTACAGTACGTGTATTTATTTTAATACTATTAAACTATCCCAGGTGTCATTGCCCCATTCGAACTTGGTTATATATCAAAGGTCCTTTATTTAAGTGAAGACGAAGACTAAAGAACCTCAATGAAATTTTGTCTTTATGAGACTTTGTCTTATAAAAGACTCATTATTCTTGAGATCCGAAGAATGTTGAATGTTCTTATTAACTCTAAGAGAATTTGGTGTCTTCCTCCTTTTTAGTCTCCTTTGTCATAAATGGTTCCGAATATTTTTAAAAATTTGTCTGAACTACAAAAGTTTATTATGGAATTTCCCTTGTACACAGTGTGACTTAGAAGAATAACGATTAGAAAGTAAGTTTCCTTTATAAGAAGTGCATAAGTACGTATACCGTAGTTGTATTCAATTGAAAAGTTTTTGTTTATGTGAGTGTGTGTTTGTTTTGAAAAAGGAATATTTCCATTCGAGAAATCTTATTTATAGACATATTTTTATTATGTCCTGTCATTTCATGTTGTTATTATTAAGGATGGGTTTCACCGTGAACAACATTTCTTTGACGGACGGTAGCACTATCTACGTTCTCTACACCCAAGTTATTGACCCAGCCTTTTCAAGGGACCTCATACTTTACCGTTTGGTGAGGTCATAAAAACGGACCTCTTAGGGTGCCTGTCTCTTCGGACCACCCGATGACAGGTACCCCAGTGTTTGTCAGTCTGTACTGACTCATGAATGTGTGTCGTTGTGGGTTTTGCCAATTCAAAAATGTGTATTTACTTAATTGGTCCATGGATTGCAAAGAGGAAAATCGTTAATTCATGACAACAACGGTTGAACTTCTGTTTCCTTTTCCCAGTGTATGGGTCCTTACACTCAGAGATCTTGGACTCTTGTCGAGAATCGATATTCGGTCGTTCTTTTGTCCTAGAGTCGTGATATTGGTGTTCCTTCATATGTCAAGGACGCTTATTTGGTCTATTCGTTCCTTTACCCAAGAGAGAGTTACGGAGGTCTTTTATTGTGTCGGCTACTTGACTAATATTAGACCACTCTGAGTATGGTCTGAGACTGGGTCTTTCGACATTCTTTTGATTAAACGAACAAATTGAGTGATTTAAACACCAATGATCGATACTGTCGTTGTCCTTCGATAAAGTGCACCGAGCCCGTTCTTTTGTGTTCATTGAAGGTGATCCCACTATCGATGCCGGTTTTTTCTACGGGCTTCATCCATACCCCGTTCTATAATTTCTTAAAATCATTACTACACCGGTTCGAGTTTCCAGGAAGATATTTCGGTAGTGACATCGTTCCCTACGATTGGTCGCGTTATCTTCTCATCTTGAGGATACCCTAAGAGTCTGGAGTCGTGTAGGTGGTCCACATGTGGCACGTTGCCACGTGAGAATCGTAGACCCCCTTTGTTCTTACACCCGCGACGTGCAAATGTTCTACAAAGACCTCTTTTATTGTTGTTGTTGTTTTAGACAGAGACTGTCGTTTTGTGACGTAGACAAGACAGCTGGACATTACAGTAGTCTAGGCATAAGTAGTGAGCCGACGAGATTGAGGAAGGAGAAGGGACGCGAAACAGGGTGCAATATCATATCGACTGGGAATTTGTTGTGTCTAAACTTGACGTACCCAGGTGAATTTGTGTGTAAAAAAAGTTATTTATATGACCTTTTTAAAAGTTTCAAACACTGTAAAACTTTGTTGAACGTCTGTGTGGTCCATCGTATCTTGACAGCTTTTCTTATTTCTTTTCAATCCATACAGTACTTACGTATTTTATATACATCTATTGTCAACTAGGAATGGGACTAGATACGACCATAAATTTAATTTAATTATTACGTAATCATAAGAATGAGAAAATATTGAAACGAGAGTTTCTTGATGTGATGGTAAGTTCTACGGAGAGACATGTTATACGGAGAGAGAACGTTTACCTCTTTGATGTGTAGTCAGATAGTAGTGTCCATTCAGTAAAAAAATTTTTACATTATTATAAAGGTTATCACATAATACTCATACTGTGACACCCGGTATTTTTAGAATACTAAGTGAATGTCTTATATCCGACCCGATGTCACTACGTTGACATAGTTAATGTGATCAGATGGTATTTCGTTAGTGTAACGACGAAGTGATAGTTACGTACTTAGTAATATGGACAATTATTTATACTTAAAGAAAAAGTGTTATAGAGAAGTAAAAACTACAGATCACAATCATAAGGTATATGGTTCATGTGATAAAATATAGCATGTTCTGTTGTGACTACATACATGACTGATATTGTATTTGATTACAATAAAACATAACATATTTTCGTTATGTCATAGTATTTACAAAAGGAATACTAAAAGAATTAATTGTGAAAATAGAGATCGAAGGAACCCTAAGAGGACACCAAGTCAACCATTTCTTAGGTGGACGTTACGCCCTCTGGACCCAAACTAGGGATCCAACCCTTCTACGGGACCTCTTCCCTTACCGATTGGTGAGGTCATAAGACCGGACCTCTTAAGGTACCTGATATACCAGGTGTTTCTCAGTCTGTACTGACTCGTTGAAAGTGAAGATCGAAGGAAATAACATTCTAATATCATATATTATGAATATCTTTTATACATAAGTAACTGACAAATATAATGGTCATTCCCGAAGATCAGTTATCTACCGATAATTGTAAAATTTCTTAGGTTTCAATACGCACCTAAAACTGACACACCTCCAGTCGGGAGAATTGGAGACGGAACAAGTTCCCAGTTGACGTCAAAATTGAAATCTCAGTGGAGTTTAGGAAAAGACTTCATCCACCTATCTTTCGTATTTGTTCTGTCGTCATGGCGTCGTTAGCCAAAAGTTCATGTGTGCCTAATAAGTAAGACCCAACGTTTGTTTTTTTAGTTCTATCATTCACTTTACTTATGATAAATATTTTTCTATTTATATGACTATTTAAGCAACTAAAAAGAAGTTCATAAACAAAACTGATAATTTTAGTTCGACTCTATCCTCGTATGTAAGATGAATATTTTTAAAAAAGTTTCTTGTAATGACAATTTATCCATAAAATTTTTGTTGTCGTTAGTTAATTGAAAAGAATTTCCATGACATAGTCTTAGACGGTCACTCACTGTTTTGTCATAGACTATTCAACCTCTCTTAGTTTTAAGATCAAGACCGCAATGTTAAAGATTCACTTTACTGTTAGACTGTTTTGAACGTAACTTCGTTAGAACTTGTAGTAGTTACCTCTTTTAAGTGGTTCTGTCGTAGTACGGTGGCATAAAAGGACGGAATCATAAGGGGACCCGAAAAAAGGTGCCGGGTACAACTCGTATCTATTTGATACCGGATTTCCGAGCTGTGGGCTAAAACACATGTTTTGAAATAACCAAATGTTATAACAGATACTGATGAGACCGTGATTTTATCTCAACTTATCAATTCTGGTATAATGATGTCTCGACTTTTATAAGTGAAATTAAAGAGGAAATTATTTCACAAACTGTTTGGTACCGGACCTGAGATCCAGGATCTCTAGGGGTGATTATTTCTATTTACTAAGAATACTAACTTTCTTTTTAAGAGATGGTTTCATTCACCTACGAATTGATCACCAGTCTTTTATTAAGGGTCTTTCGTCTTACATCTTTGATCTCGTTAGATGTAAGTACATGATCGATCTTTTTACTTGTTTTGTGTAACTAATGATATGATTGATGAATATAGATATTTCGTAATGATTGTGATATTACAATTATGACAATATGGATGACATTATGTGTGTACTTGTATGTGTGTGTGTGTGTATATATATTTCTTCTGTGTTTTATTTCAGACTAAAAAATTTTGGTATCGAACGTTTTTAGTCTGATTTTACCTTGATCTCGGTTCAGGTTTTTAAGTTCAACAAGTTTCATATACCTGTCGGATCTTTTATCAGCAGAATGTCTCCTTGGTCTGTTTCTTATAAGATGTAAGTAGTAAATAATCTTTATTTCTTTTTATAATCTTCTTTGAATGAAAACACAAAAAGGGAAAGATGGTCTTTCTTATATAGACCTGAACCGGATGAGGTACAAGGAGGGTTTGTAAAATACTACGAGTGGTGGAAGTACGAGTGCCCAGAGTTCCCCAAGAGAGGTCTGGAGGGTTTCAAGAGATGGGTACGTTTTCTAGATTCAAAGGGTCACTTAAATTACATGCTAATTTTTTTTACGATAGGATTAAGTCACGATTAGAAAGGATATAATAGCAAAGTATTGTGGACGTACTTAAATGTTTGGTTTCAGATATTTCGACACAGTGATTCGCGAGGGAGATACAGGTCGTGAACACAGTTAAAGTTTCTCATTGGTGACGGTCATGTGGAGTACGAGTCGTTTTCTCCATCGAAGGTTTTTTGTTTATAACGGTGAAGACTCCATATCTCCGTTATTTGTCTGTATTGAGTTTCTTACCCGATAACTTTCCTTATCCGACCGACACCCCGGGTCTCTTCAGGGAGACGCCACTTGGTGTCGTCAGTAAGTACTGTGAGTTTAAAGGTCAGTGACCTCCTTACGGGTCCGGTACATCACTCTGGAGGGTCTGAGACGTGTCCGGGCGATCCTCCCAGTTTGTATGTCTTCGAGTACGGAAGAGCTTGACGGGACTCGAGTCTTCGACCCATTTTCTGTACAACGGTCGTCATTTGAACCGTTACAACACAGATATAGGTATTTCGTATTCTTCTTACCCAATTTTTTTTACCATTTTTGACTTGTTTGGTAACTTTCACTTTCAACGAGTCAGTACAGGTTGAGACACTGGGGTACCTGATGTGTCAGGTACCTTAAGAGGTCCGGTCTTATGACCTCACCCATGGGAAAGGGAAGAGGTCCCCTAGAAGGGCTGGGTCCTTAGCTTCGTCCCAGAGAACGTAAAGTCCGTCTAAGAAATGGTTGACTCGATACTCCCTTCGGGTTTGTTTTGGTCATACCTTATCTTTCTTTGTTTTCGTGAACCGTTTCAACTTCGACTTTATACCTTTATGACCAAAAGAGGACGTTCCAGTACGAGGAGACCGGGTCCCTGGGACGAGACTCCATCCCAAGTTCAGGAATAGTTAAGAACGAAGGGGCCAAGTGTCCTTCATGGTGAATACCAGTCCAATTAATCGGATCATTAGTACAGTAAAAAGTGTCTGAGGTTTCTTTGGTGAAATATGACCCAGAGTAACACTTCGACATAAAGTGTCATTCGTAGGATGGAATTAACTTCGTTATACCTCGTTTCAGAGAGGAGCTACTAAAGAGAAGTGTCGACATTCCGATTACCCGGTGTCGAAACAACGACTCCCTGATGTGTAGTAAGCAGACATTGAACCTGACAAGTCCCGTCTTCCGCCGCATGGACCACTGTCCGATTACCTAAGTAGGTTATCTCATACCGAAGAGGAGGAATGACACAGGGGTCGAAAAAACAAACTTCCACCACTTCTTGTACATCCGTTACCGCACAAAAGACTGTCGTGACAACCGAATTGTCTCAAAGGTGGTCACGAGACTGACGACGAAGACGTAGAGAATCTTTGTCCTGACCTTTAAGACAACACTACGGGTGCGAAGGGTAATGTTGGACTACCGTTTCTAAAGAGCCTGCCTTCTGTCAAACGTCTCTGACAGAAAAGTCCTCAGTGATGAAGTAAGAACGAAAGTTAAAGACCTCTGAGATATACGAGTCGGTTACCATTTTTCTGAAGTCGGTTCGAAGGCTTTGAAAGTCTAAGACAATGCCTGGGTGAACGATCATTCAGATAAAGTGGTAAATAGACGTCCAATCCTTAGTGTCTACCAACCGATGTCTTCCTATGGTCGAAAAGGAATGAAAGGAGAAACCTCAGTTCCAGTGGTAGAAGGAAAAGACGGAGATTTAAGGTAAAAACCAACTGAAGTCGATTCCAAAAGAAAAAGACAAAAAAAGATCTAAAACACCTTCCGAAGAATCCGGAGAGTCTTTGGAGGTGGCCTCCCCAGTATCTCTGTTTAAGCATGTACCTCCAGACGACTCGTAAAAGTAGTAAAAAGTGTCTTCCCACCCAAACGTGACTTTCAAATGAGTGTCATATAGACTGAAAGAATGAAGCTCCTGATTTGGTGTAAAAATAACTTAAGAAGAATGAAACACGTAGAAATTTATTTGCAAAGGATCTACAAAGAAGAAAGTATAGACTATCCTTTTTCCTTTTCTTTAACAATGTACTTGAATTAGAGAGGGTAGAACTTGAGGGTTTCTTAACACAACTATCAAGAAGATTCCACATAGTGGAAAATAAACACATGGAGAAGGAAGGAAGGAACTAATACTTTCGTCTATCGGAGTAAGTTGTTTATAAATGTCTCAGGATAGACTAAAATCTGGTACAAGATCTTTGAATGTCAGGTGACCCTTTCTGTTTTATATGTTTGTTTATTAATCTTGTATGTCAGACGACATACCTTCATATCGGTACCCCTTTTCGATATAATTTATTTGTCTAATTGTCCACTCTGAATTATTTGTCATCAGTTTTTTTAATTCTGAATAATCGACCCCTCCCTTATTTCAGTTCTTTTTTTTGTCTGTAATCGACTACGAATTAAAATTTTCTCCTGAAAACTTTTAATTAGTTATATTAAGTGATATTTTGTTTGATTTTTCTTTTTATCCACCAAAAAGAGTTGTCTATATCTTTTTATATATGTGACCGGTTTAGGTCATAGGTAAGTAATAAAAATTTTTCCGAGTCGTAATCCCTATCTTCCTTTGAAGTAGTTGGACGATTCCTGTAGATGTTTTGATGTGTGGCGATCACGGTAGGAATTACTCTTTTTAACCTGATGATAAAACAAGGATAATAGAACAAAGACAGTAGTTCTGTTCCGTTTCTACAGGTGAGAGTAGTAAGGATAAGTTGTAGTGTGACTTTCACACTGTCGTGTGGTTCCAATTCTTTTTCTATTTTTAGTGTACTTAATCTTCTATATTTTTATATAGACGAGTTTCGATTGAACTAATCGATATGTCTTATAGGGTTTCTTAGAGAATTTTTTAGTGATTATTTGGTTCACTGACAAGTTCCAGTGTCTTATGTTTTAGTTATATGGTTCAAGTTAACGTTGACATAAGGATGTGTGATTTTTACTTGTATACATTTGATGGTCTGTTACGTTTAAGAACAACCGTTACAATTTCTGAAGTTGTGTATGCGATTCTCGTTTTCTTTTGGTGATTTTACAAAACACAGTTATGCCACCGTACTGATATAGACACAAAAATTTTCTAGGGAGAACCGACCTCACACCCTCTTGTCCAACCTTCTCCCGTTCTTACCTACGTTCTTATTAGCAGTTCTCCGTTTCATCATTATGTTCCTCTTCTATTGTCGGATCTCTCCACTGTCAGCTCTTTCTTCATCTTAATGAACTTTTTATAAATCCTCTATTCTAAATGTCCTAAACCTCTACTTTACTTATTTCTTTTTCCACTGTTTTGGTAAGTATACAAAGACTGAATATCGTGACCTACGTGGATCTCTTTTTTGTGAATACGACCGTCCCTGTTAGACGAGTCCGAGGGCTCGTGTGACTGTACGAGAACACCCCACATGGTTCTCCCATTCCGGGACCTACGAAAAAGGGTCCGGTAAAGAGTCCTGACACACGTCGTTCGTTTGGACTCCCTCGTAGTCACAAAGGGGTCCCTTTTTTTCGTCCAGGTAAAGACGAAAGAGACACGTACAATTCCGTGAAGTCAGTACAGACTGAGACACGTCGGGATACCTGAGATCGGGTAGTCCGAGGAGACAGGGACCCTAAGAGGTCCGTTCTCATGATCACAATATATCAGTTAAGGGGTTTCGAGACTCAAGGAAAGGACATAGCGTTGGTGGACATACACATCGTTAGGTACTACCCGGGAAACAGTTCGTAGTAGTGTTTACGTTTCCACGTGACTCCTTAGAGTTGCCGTTACACTATTTTATAAACGTTAAAAAAAATGCGTACATGAGAAAGTGTTCCGTTAAAATAGAGATCATTGGATAGAATGTTTTATATGTTTTATAAGTAAGTACACAGACGTTTAGACCTACACACTTACGATTGACGTCGTTATAAACACTATCGGGTTTACTCCTTTTTTCAGTCACAAATAGTTGACCTTTAGTCAATTGATACCTCGTAAATATAATGTTTTAGAATACCTCGACGATATGTGTAGTTGATTGTACGTTTCTAGGAGTTCTGTGAAATTCTCATCATGTTAGGATAAATTTAAAATTTTTAAGATAACACAAATATAAGTTTATAAAAGTATTTAAGTATTTCTTTCTAAGTCAAGTCAGGTCAGCGAGTCAGCACAGGCTGAGAAACGCTGGGGTGTCGTAGGGACAGGTAGTGGTTGAGGGCCTCAAGTGAGTCTGAGTGTAGGTAGCTCAGTCACTACGGTAGGTCGGTAGAGTAGGAGACAACAGGGGAAGAGGAGGACGGGGGTTAGGGAGGGTCGTAGTCTCAGAAGAGGTTACTCAGTCGAGAAGCGTACTCCACCGGTTTCATGACCTCAAAGTCGAAATCGTAGTAAGGAAGGTTTCTTTAGGGTCCCGACTAGAGGAAGTCTTACCTGACCAACCTAGAGGGACGTCAGGTTCCCTGAGAGTTCTCAGAAGAGGTTGTGGTGTCAAGTTTTCGTAGTTAAGAAGTCACGAGTCGGAAGAAGTGTCAGATTGAGAGTGTAGGTATGTACTGGTGTCCTTTTTGGTATCGGAACTGATCTGCCTGGAATCAGCCGTTTCATTACAGAGACGAAAACTTATACGACAAATCCAACAAGTATTGAAAAGAAGGTTCCTCATTCGCAGAAAATTAAAGTACCGACGTCAGTACTAGACGTCACTAAAACCTTGGGTCTTTTTATTTCAGACTGTGACAAAGGTGACAAAGGGGTAGATAAAGGGTGCTTCACTACCCTGGCCTACGGTATGACTATCTCAAAACGGTTCTTTTACGTGACCAGTATCGTTTGTGGGAGAAGGTTGTTGTGTTCTCTTCTGAGATGTGTACCTGTAGTGGTCTACCAGTTGTGGCTTTAGTCTAACTAAGATAAGAAACGTCAGTTTCTACCTCTTCGAGATATGTCAGTTGTTTTTGTTCTGGTCCTCGACTGACACCGAGTCTAGTACTTGAGGAATAAAGGTTTAAGTCTGAATTTAACTTCTTTCTTCCCTTTTGGTGATCTTGTAAGTCCATACTGGATTTAGTTTAGGGAATACTAATATGTCACCTTCACTCTTTATCTAAATTCCCGGATCTAGACTATCTGTCTCACGGACTACTTGATACCTTACTCCAAGCACTGTGACATGTCCTCTGTCCCTAGTTCTGGTAGGGGTACCTTTTCTTTACGTTTTTTCGTTTTACCGACAGACCCCTCCGGAATGTTTATCGACACTTTTCTTCTCTCCACTTTTCCTTTCCTCTTTTCCTTTCTATATTCGTAGACTTACGTCTCAAGGTCTCTTATCGTTCTTCTCTATTCTTTCGGAAGAAGTCAGTAGTTACGTTTCTTTATCTCCTTTTGTTGTCTTACCCTTTCGGATCTCTAGAGAAGCTCTTTTAGTCTCTATGGTTCCCTTGTAAAGTACGTTTCTTTCTAATCCTTCCAATTGATTTTTGTCATGGAGACTTTTTCTAAAACACAAAAAACCAACCCTTATTTCCCATCTCCCCCTGAAAGTGTACAATGAGATGTGTGAAAGTATGACGAATGAGTCAACGATTATCTTACAAGAGAATATAAAGAATACATTTAATTTGTTTTTCTTTTATTTTGAACATATTATGTTCAATATATGGATTGACCACTGACTCGACCGTGAACTTAAGGATTCAAGAGTGATACATTTTTAATTTTGAAAAGTGATTTATGTACGATATACATTATGACACTAAATATTCTTTATATGTAAACCAGAAACAGGTGGTAACAACAACGACAAATCAGTGATTTAACACAGGTCGAGAAAACGCTGTAGTACCTGATATCGGGCGGTCCGAGGAGACAGGTACCCTAAAGGGTCCGTTCTTATGACCTCCCACAAAGGTAAAGGAAGAGGTCCCCTAGAAGGTTTGGGTACTTAACTTGGACACAGAGGACGTAACCGTCCGTCTAATAAATGATGACTCGGTGGTCCCTTCGGGTTACTTGGTCCGTCTCTCAAGGATTTTGGGAACTTTAAAGGATATACTTGGTGTCCCCGAAGAAAACAATGTAAATTAACACAAGGATCAATGGCTTTGTCGAGGTCATTTTTCTATTTTAACCACAGAAAATAATAAGTATTGTTCGGGACCAAGTTGGTGTGGACTCAAATACAATTATTCTATAGTCTTTCAGGGATTACAACCTCCGACCAACGGTTCCCTTGGCTGGACCTAATCTCCCAATATTGAAAGTTAGGGTGGGGGACTAGAGGTCCTTCTCTCCCTGTCTCCAACTCGGGTAGTGGCTTCCGGTTACTAAATTAGTTAGTTTTGAAACTAGTCCGAAGGGACCACCGATTCTGGTATTTCTTAGACGGACGCTACGTCCTCAAATCAAGTCAAGTCAGCGAGTCAGTGCAGCCTGAGAAACGTTGGGGTACTTAGTGTAAGGTCGGTACAGTAGGAGACAGCAGGGTAAAAGGAGGACAGGGGTTAGGGAGGGTCGTAGTCTGAGAAAAGGTTACTCAATTGAGAAGAGTACTCCACCGGTTTCATGACCTCAAAGTCGGAGTCGTAGTCAGGAAGGTTACTTGTGGGTCCGACCAGAGGAAGTCTTACCTGACCAACCTAGAGGAACGTCAGATTCCCTGAGAGTTCTCAGAAGAGGTTGTGGTGTCAAGTTTTCGTAGTTAAGAAGTCGCGAGTCGGAAGAAGTGTCAGATTAAGAGTGTAGGTATGTACTGGTGACCTTTTTGGTATCGGAACTGATCTACCTGGAAACGACTGTTTCATTACAGAGACGAAAACTTATACGATAGATCCAACAAGTATTGAAAGGAAGGATCCTCATTCACAGAAAATTAAAGTACCGACGTTAGTGGTAGACGTCACTAAAACCTCGGATTCTTTTATTTCAGTTGGTGACAAAGGTGACAAAGGGGTAGACAAACGGTACTTCACTGTCCTGGCCTACGGTACTAGAAACAAAAGACTTACAACTCGAAATTCGGTTGAAAAAGTGAGAGGAGACAGTGAAAGTAGTTCTTCGAGAAATCAAGAAGAACCGAAAGACGGTATTCCCACCACAGTAGACGTATAGACTCCAATAACTATAAAGAGGGCCGTCAGAACTAAGGTCGAACACGAAGAAGGTCGGGTCGTAAAGAGTACTACATGAGACGTATATTCAATTTATTCGTCCCACTGTTATATGTCGGAACTGTATGAGGAAAAGGATAAACCTTGGTCAGACAAAAAGGTACAGGTCAAGATTGACAACGAAGGACTGGACGTATATCCAAAGAGTTCTCCGTCCAGTCCAACAGACTATAAGGGTAGAGAAAGTCTTAAAAGGTCAAATAACACTAGGTGTGTCCAAGTCAAGGACAGAACACTTCTAGGAGACCTCTTCCTTTATCGTTGAGTGAGGTCATAAGAATGCGTCTCTTAGGGTCCCTGTCTCCTCGGACCACCCGATGTCAGGTACCACAGTGTTTCAGCCTGTGCTGACTCGCTGATTGTGTGTGTATGTGTCTGTGTGTCTGTGCTGACTCACTGTGTATGTGTGTGTGTGTGTGTTTGTGTGTGGGGATATATTTCTTCAGAGGTAAATTTTTTTTTGGGAGGTTTTGTGTGTGTGTGTGTGTGTGGGGATATATTTATTCAGAGGTAATTTTTTTTCGGGAGGTTTTGTATCAACCGCTCAAAGGCCCGACTGCTTGCACACTTCCACGACCCCTTCGACATGTGGGTCTTCCCTGTACCTTCGGGAAACGGGGAAGTTGTGTGAATCGGGATACCTGGAGGAGGACAAACCGACAAGGACACCATATAGGATAATATTATTTGGTTCTTAGACCATTCATTGTACATACGGACCTAAGACACTCTGTGAGATCGTTTAATAAATTTAAGCTCCACAACTGTCCTCGGATGTTAAATATCGGTCACCCAAGTCTTCGTCTTTGACCTGGACTCCCACCGTGGATCCTCCTTCACCCCCGCCAGAACGCCTGAGGATTGGACATTCTAAACTGTGATAGAGGTCCATCTGTCGCAGTCTTAACCCATTTGACTGTGGGTCGACTACAGTGTATTACCGAGCTACACACCTTTGGGTGTGTAGACCACAGTCTTCCCTTTGTCATGACATACACTATCATCCCACTCGCCACCACCACCAAATCAGCGATTCAGCACAGGCTGAGAACGTTGGGCATCGGGTGGTCCGTGGAGACAGGAACCCTAAAGGGTCCGTTCTTGTGACCTCGCCTAACGGTGAAGGAAGAGGTCCCCTAGAAGGGTTGGGTCCTTGGCTTGGACCCACAGGACGTGACGTCCGTCTAAGAAATGACTGACTCGATACTCCCTTCGGGTCAGCCCACTCGTCTCCTGTGTATTCCCCTTCTTTCGAATAGAAATGTGTTGAATATCATATTAGAAATGCACATAAAATAAGAAAGTCTGGATGGTTAGAACGGACAATTGTCTCCGAGGTCTTTATCTCTTATTGACATGTCTTAGAGTGAAAGACTGAGACCGTCACCAGGGAGAAGTTCGAGAGAACAAGACAAAAACGGGAATTCGGGTAAGTCAAGTCAAGTCAAGTCAGTGCAGTGAGTCGGCACAGGCTGGGAAACGCTGGGGTACTTAGCGTCCTACGGTCCGGAGGGACAGGTAGTGGTTGAGGGCCTCAGGTGGGTTTGAAGACAGGTAGCTCGGCCACTACGGTAGGTCGGTAGAGTAGGAGACAACAGGGAAAGAGGAGGCCGGGGGTTAGGGAGGGTCGTAGTCCCAGAAAAGGTTACTCAGTTGGTAATAAGTTTTTATAAGGGAATTGTAAGAGAAAAGAGTGAGGTATACCTGTCCATTTTGGTTGGGTCAGTCGGGTCGTGTCACCACTCGTGTATTTGTCACGAGTCTTTTGTGACTACTTAACTACTTATTTAATAAACCTTACAAGAGAATTTAAGGGACCACCGAGTCTACCATTTCTCAGACGGACATTACGTCCTCTGGGTCCAAATTAGGGACTCAGTCCTTCTAGGGGTCTCTTCCTTTACCGTTGGGTCAGGTCATAAGAACGGACCTTTTAGGGTGCCTGCCTCCTCGGACCGGTTGATGTCAGGTACCCATCGTTTCTCAGCCTGTGCTGACTCACTGAAGTGAAAGTGAAAGTACAAGAGAATTTAGAACTGACCATAAATAAGTTCCCTCCAATCTTAAGTTAAATTCCCGGTCTTCTTTCAACTCCTTGACAGGTCAAGAGAGTAAAATTTATATTCCTTAATTTTCAATTTTTCTTTCTTCTCCTTCAGAGGGTCGAGGGTTAGGTTATGAGAAGAGAAGTGTGTGTTACCTAATAGTTCTCCGGTGAAGTCAATACTTCTTCTTGTGGTCTTTTCGTCTCTTTGACCCTATTTTGGTGTTAGTGGTCCTGATGGACTGGCCTGACTGTTACTGGTTGTTCATTGAAGTGTAAAGGATTACGAATGAGGGGCTTAATTGTACCTGACTCAGAGGGTATTGATTGGTCCTGTCATCTTATCCAAAATAAACAGGACAAAATTTTTTCTTATTCCTTCAGTAAACTGATTACAAAAAGAGAATTTTCCAGTGAGAAGTAAGTTCGACCTCGTGCGTGCTCACGGGTCAGCACAGACCGAGAAACGTTGTGCTACCTGACATCGGGTGGTCCGAGGGGATAGGTGCCCTAAGAGGTCCCTTCTTATGACCTCATCCGACAGTAAAGGAGGAGGTCCCGTGGAAGGCTCGGTCCCTACCTTAGGCACAGGGGACGTAACGGTCCGTCTGAGAAAAGGTTCTCAAGATATATTTTAGAAAGAATGTAATACCTTAGATCTCTTTTTAAAATTACTTCAAGACTGTGATTCAACGAAACTCTTCTTTTGGATGAATACGTAGAATGAGGACTCCTGGCATTGTCGGTGACTCATCCTTCATTCACACATACCTGCAATGGTGTCACTTTGACAGTTCACGCAATAAGGATGCTTCGAAAGTATGAGTTTCTCTATGTGTCATTAAAACTAAAGTAAAAAGATAACAAAGACCCTTATGTAAAGTTGTAAAGAGTACAGAATTTTATAATCGTTCTCTTTTACTTTACAATAAAAACTTAAGGAAAATCTATGAGAAATAAGTGTTTCTTGTCAAATTTTAATAAAATTATGTACTCTCCTAATTATTTGAGAGTCTAGAAGGGATTTCAAGTTTTGGGGAAACCACATAAGAAAGTGGAGTACAAAGAATTCATGTTTTAAGGATAGAAATATTTATCTAGACGGTTCACTTTTTGTCGTGAAATCTGTCTAATTCTTTTTACTTTGTGACCTAAAACTTTTAGTTGAACATAAATAGAGACCTCTTTAAAGTCTCTATACTAGGGACAGTTCGTTTTGTTAAGTCACTTTGGGGGTGAGTGAGGTTTCTTCGATAAGGAAGGAGGACCCTTACCTTTTCCTTCGGTGACGTGACTTTTCAGTCAATTGTTATTTGGTCGACCTTCCTCTTCTCCCATAGTCTCACTCTCGTCTGGGAGATTGTGGGAAAAAGGTAGACTTGACTTGACTACGAGTCTTTTCACGTTAATTCTGTCCTAGAACCTTTATTTTCGTTAGGTTTACTTCTAGGTAAGTGTGTCTGAAATGTAGATTTAAGTTGTAGATTTACAGTGAAAAGAGACGTCACTGTTTATCTAAAGTTTTGATTCAGGAAAGATTGTATTAGACCTCTGTTCTCTTTTCCAGTTTTACTTTACAATAGTCCTAATGAAAAATTCTTTCTGAGTCTTAATGTTCCTGAATTTCCAATTAGGAAACGATCAGACATTTTTGAGTATGAACTAAAAAATTAAATTATAATTTGTGTCCATTACTGTAAAAGTTAATTTTTGTAACTTAAGACTTCAGGAATTGTCAATATTTTGAATGTTTTACATCTTAATCCGTAAAATTTCCTTTTAATTCTGAACGTCCATCATTATTGTATTAATTGACTTTTTTTTAGATTTGGATTTTTCTGTTGTCTTGAAGTTTGACTTCTCGTGTACAAAAGAAGTCATTGTTGTATTAGTTGTTGTCTGAAATTTTACGCCTTGTGTTTATGTCCTCATTTACTTCTATCGTATATAAGTACGTTAAATGTACATGTATTATTAGAATGATTAGAGTGATTAGTAGGTCATTATTTAAATGAGTCCTACTAAGACTAATACGTAGAACAGGATTGATTCGTTCTTACTGATATCGTTTGTGCTAAAATTCAAAACCTAAAATGTGTCGTATTGATTCAATGTGTCGTATTGATTCTATTCTTACATTTTTCTCTTTTGTGGTGATGACAACCTTGTATTTAGTTTGATAGTTGTCGATGTTGTCCAAAATACCCACTTACGACAATTCGTACTTAATAGTATAAGTAAAGTACTTCTTTTTATAACCAAGAAGGAGATGTATCGTTTAAAGAATTACTGTATATTTTCTTAAGATAAGAGACTTAAATTCATAAAGACTCATGAGGTGTTTTGTGACTCCTTGCCTCTACATGTACGACGATTCCTCGACGAATCGGTTCTCAAAACAATTTTAAATTATTATTTGATATCTTTTCCCTTCGTTAATTGTTTACGCTAAATCGATAGTAATTAGATGTAGTTTCCTAATATTACTACATGTAACACACGGAAAGTTTAATAAGAGATAATATCCAAAGTGTTGTCTTCAACTCTTTAGAGAAACTGTTTGATCAGGGAATAATTTTTAGTTTCCTTTCATGAAACGATGGTAGACGCGTTGTAATTGCGGAAGTGATTTCTTACTAATAAAACATTCAATTCTTCATAAGTCGAGATAAATTTTGTTTTGTCGTCACTGTGTCGATAAGTTTACGAGTAGAAGTAGATAATAATTTTTCAGTATCGTATATACTTTGTGATACGTTAAGCGATGTCTTTCTGGTCGTAGAGAGGGTTTTGGAAAGGATTGTCTTTCCTTTTAACTCTGGGTACTTTCGTATTAGTTTCACAACAAAAAAAAAAAAAATTACAGTGGTTGTGGTTGTATACGAAGTGTTTTGGACTGGTCGTGGACGTTACAGACTAAATTATTCTACCCCCCGTTCTCTTTTATTTTTGAATTTTCAAATTACGGTGAGAATCTTTCGTCTAATACAAAATTTCTTATTCCATTTTAATGGGTATTTACCAACAGTCTTTTTAAATACTGTTAGAGAAGAGAAATTTCTTGTGACTTGGTTCTTTTTAGACAAGTTCATAAATTTTCGAGTAAAATCTTTCCTAATGATATTTAATCCGAAGAAACAGAGGTCATACGGTATATGGTACAGGTACTAAACTGTTCAAGAAGGATTAATGGGTAAAATTAATGTCATTAATATATAAAATATCATTTACTTTCATTGGTCCAAGTAAGTCTTCTATTTAATACTTAATGTCCAAAATTTTTTAATCTCTTTTACACCGATACAGGTTGGTAAGGTGAATTAATTAGTATAAGTTGTCTAATGGTAAGTTATCTTGGTATACTAAAACCTCGATCTTGAGTCCTTAGTGAATTAGATTATGAAAATAGAATATTACTATAATAAAAGGTTCAAGGAGTAATGTTTCTCCTACTTGGTAATAAACAGTGGTTGACAATCGAGGGAAATGTATCAGTAGATCAAACGGAATATTATAAAACCGAAATCTTCATGAACGATCTATTTTTTATATACCTTATTTGATATTTCTGTGTTTCCCTATATGGTTTTCTTTGGTGGAGTTAAGGGAAGTTCTGATTTAGACAAAACCCACCGATTTGGAACTCTCCTTTTCCACTATTACTACGTTGAATGTTCTTCATCTTTTATGAAACATGGTACCTTTATTGTGTAGGTCTGTCTTTAAATATGAAATTATATAAATATAAGATCTATGTGAAGTAGAAGAGATTTATATCGTTTTCTCTACAATGGTAATATTTTACCTAATGACTTTGGTTTTACATTCTTAAATTATAACAAAATTAATTCAAATCAGAGATCCTATACTTAATCAGAATTGTGACGGTTAAAAAAAGATTGTGTTAAGTTACTTGATGGGTGTGAAGATTGTTTTCATGACACGATTTACTATTTTGTTATCCGCTCTGTGACTGTTATAATGGTAGGACGTATTGGATCCGGGAGTCAAAGGAGTGGATGTCTTATTTTTAAGATTTTAACACTAATATCCAATCCATTTGTCACTTTAAAGTTGAGTGAAATTTTATGCATTTTACAATTTCGGTCGTGTCGAGTTCAGACTATTACTGATTACATCAGTAGTAAGTAATATTATTCCTTTTATTTGTGTTTCACCGGAAGCCTTTCACTTAGCGACATTAAGTGAGGGGTGCGAGGTGGAGACGAGAATCTACTCTTTCTGTCTTAAGGTCTTCCGGAGTCCAAGGTGTGCTTTTGAACAAGAGATGAGTCGTTAAAAGGACGTAGAGAAAAAATTACTACTTTATAGTTCCGTAAATTATAAGGTTCCAGGTACTTTACACTTTTGGTATGACTATTGAGTTTGTAGTGATTGATTATCATTTTAAAGAACTCCTCGGGGGACTAAGGAGAACCGTAGTGTACCGTGCGTCTGGAGTCACTCGGTCTTCACTGGTGTTCGTTGGGTGACTTCCAATAAGACGAGGGAGTAATCATAGTAGTCTCCACAGTCACGACGAAAACCCGATTGGACACAGAGAGGGTTTTAAGTGTAAAACTTCAGGATTATGGTAATGGAATCTTGTACTGGAATAAACCTTTGGTCCAGTAAACGTGTATACTAATCAATTCTACTCTTTCTACCCCGAGATTACATTATACTTGGGACTAGTTTGTTTTTTCCCTTTAAACTGTGTTTGTACGTATATACCTCTTGTGGTGTTCTGGTGGAAGATGTTTAGTTTCGCTCTTCGGACCGTGAGTAGAAAAGGAGTGTCTGGAGTTTCATTGGTTTGAATGGATGGGGAACTAAAGATCGGAAGTCTTGATACTCTGTTATTTAAAGATAACAAATTGGGTAGGTCAGACACCCTGAAAAAATGTCGTCAGGATCGTTCGATTATAAACTGATATATCTTCGACTTCTTCTTAGTCTAGTCTTATAGTGCTGTCGGTGTTTGTTTTATCGTGGGTTTAGAGTTCCGGACCGGCTGTAAGGATTTTCCGGTGTGTAGAAATTCTTGGACTACGTTCGATGAAAGTGTCTCTGTACTGTAAAAAGTATAGTATGTGAATTCTCTTAGTGATTAGGGGTGGGAGTTGTGACGATTTCTACACACCTGAGAACTAATTCTTAAGGACGGATTAGTTGCCATACCCCTACCCCTCCCTCGTCCTAGTATGTGGGTAGAAAAGATTTATATTTCATTTTGTGATAGTCGTGACGGAGACTATTTCTTCCTTTTCTTGTGTCTACTTGATTATTTTGAAAAGGAGTAACACGGAAATTTATCTCAATACGATAAAAAATTTCCATTCATGAAAATTTTTATACACGTATATTTTAATATAGACTTTTATTCTTTTTGAAATAGTGGTATCGTGTAAAATAGTACTTTCTTATCTTAGATTATGTTATTAGTCGTTTGATCTGTTTCTTTTGAAAAGAAACCATTTGATACCAAGTTTCAGAAGAGTTTTTATACCTGGACCAGTCATTCTGAGTTTCATCAACAGAATAAAGAAATAAAACGGGTTTGTTGAAGCGGAAATCATCAACTGTTATTGCAATAGTACAACCTTTTATTCTAGTATTTATAATTTTTTATCTTTAAGGTGGTAAAATATACTCGGATTAGTTAGTAAGTATCGTAGGATGGTCAGTTCTTTTCCAAGAGAGTATTTGTGTTCGATTGTACCATAATGGACCAGTTATTTTTTGGTTAAGGTTATAGACTAATACTTCTAAATTTTACGAAATGAAAGAGAGGTGTCGACTAATCGAGAGCCGTCTTTCGTTTTACCCTTCTATGTATCAATTATGTGTCTCGGATTCTTGTTAAAACTTTTTGTAATTGGAGACAAATTTATCTTTTCTTTTACTTATAATCCAAAACGAGAAAGTTTTACACGTGTAGATTATTTAGACATCCTTTTACTATGTGTCTTCCAACGTAAGACAGATCACTTTACTAGAAATTCACTCAAAATTCCTGTTTTAGTAATAATGATCCCTGTCTTTAGTGATGAGGTATATATAATATGTCTTTAATAAATTGTCATTTTTCACCCGTCTTTCTCTTCCCCTGTTGTCTCCTACTGTACCAACCTACCGTAGTGACTGAGGTACCTGTACTCAGACTCTTTTGAGGTCCTCAACCGCTACCTGTCCCTTCGGACCGCACGATGTCAGGTACCCAATCGTTTCTGAGTCTGTGTTGATTCACTGACTTGACTTGACTTTTTCGCCCATCACATCCACTCCCTTTTAGAGACTTGACTCTCAGTTTTCTTTGTCCGAAATAAAGAGGACGAGGACCATGATTGATACCCTCTGAAGTCCGTTCTAGTACATTGAAGAGACCTGGGACCGAAGAGTAGATATTTTATTCCATCAGTCTGAATTAATAGAGATTCCATCGATAGTGGAGAACTAAGTATTGTGATATTTGGAAGTTTAGACTTTATTCAGTAAGTATAAAATATATAAATATTTTAGTTATACTTGGAGTCAATAAATTCTCTCTGTCACTATGAAGGAAGAATGGACTTTCTAGTCACAGCACGTCGTTTAAGGCTTCGAATGATGTCTCGACCTAGTACGACAGGTCGACAGACAAATAGAAGTGTAGAACATAGGTCCGACCCCATATTGTGTGACCTGTAAGCGAAGGTTACGTCAGTGAATGTGTTATTGAATTTTTCCTATTTTTTTATATATCTATAGTTGTGTGTAAGTCGTCCTAGATTTAAGTTTTTTTATTTGTCATACTTGTCTTCATTTACTTCGTCTCCGATAAGATTATTTGTAACCAGTTAGTATTTTATTAATCAATTTTATCACAAAAACTTTCTCATATACTGTGATTATGTCTGTAGTACGTTAGGTGTAGATTTCAACGAATACATTGACGATGCTTTTCTGATATGGACCGGTCTGTTTTCAGACGTATTGAAAAGGGACATCTATTTAGATATCGAAGATTTCTCTCATGACGACGACGACGACGATTCAGCGGAGTCAGCACAGGCTGAGACACGCTGGGGTGTCTACCGTCGGGTGGTCCGAGGCGACAGGGACCCTAAGAGGTCTGTTCTTGTGACCTCACCCAACGGTAAAGGAAGAAGTCACGTATTTTCACTTTTCACTTTCACTTCAGCGAGTCAGCACAGGCTGAGGATCGTTCGGGTACCTGACGTCGGATGGTCCGAGGAGGCAGGTACCCTAAACGGTCCGTTCTCATGACCTCACCCAACGGTAACGGAAGAGGTTTTCTCTCATGTCACCCTCTTATTTTTTTTTTTTTTTTTTAATCAGGGGTTACGCATGTTCGGTACGTATACTTGGAACGGACAAGATTTGGATTGTGGCACGAAGTATCTTTAAGGGTTTTAATGACGTTTCTGTTTCCATTTCCATAAAAAAGAAAATAAACACATGTTCACAGATTTCCGAAAATTTCATCAAAAACTCTTTTCTAAAACCAAAAAAGTCCATGAAAATTAGACATCTAAGTCAATTTACTGGAGTCTAATAGACAGGTTCTCAATATTAGAGTATTAATCTTTCCGAAAATAATTTAAAGAACCACCGAGTCTGCCATTTCTTGGGCGGGTATTACCCTCTTTGGCGCCAAACTAGGGACCCAACCCTTCTACGGGACCTCCTCTCGTACCGTTGGGTGAAGTCATAAGAACGGACTTCTTAGGGGTACCTACCTCCTCGGACCGTCCGATGTCAGGTACCCCAGTGTTTCTGACTCGTTGATTTGTGTTGTGTTGGGTTGTGTTGTTGTGGTAAATACTGAGGCTACTTCTACACGTGTTCGAAAACAAGTGTTAAGGGGGGACTTTGGATAGACACTTAGGGCTTTGTTCTTGGGAGATGTGACGTACCAAGGGACCACCGGCTCGCCAATCCTAAGGTCCGTAAGTGACAGTCTCGCGTCCAAGTCAGGGACCAACCCCTTGACTCTAAGACGTTCGACATGTCGTGTCGACTTTTTTACTTATTTTTTCGGAAGGTGTGGAAGAAATCGAAGTGGTCTACCCGACGTCGTCCTTCCCCATTTTATTATCGGCATCGTCGGTGTAGAAGAGGTTTGTGGTGTGGGGAAAAGGACACTGGGAGAACAGACGTCCGTCTCCTGAGGAGGGTGTCCTCGGGGAAGTCTTATAAATTGGACTGAAGATGAGTCGTTTCCTCTTCCTTTACCGTTGGGTGAGGTCCTGAGAACGGACCTTTTAGGGTACCTGTCTCCTCGGACCATCCGATGTGAGGTACCCCAGTGCTTCTCAGCCTGTGCTGACTCACTGAAGTGAAAATGAAAAGTGAAAGTACGTAACCTCTTCCTTAACCGTTGGGTGAGGTCACAAGAACGGACTTCTTAGGGTCCCTGTCGTCTCGGACTATCCGACGACAGATACCCCAGGGTTTCTCAACCTGAGCTGACTTCGTTGAATCGCCGTCGATGAGTCGTTTTGTTTCTTTAAACGTTTTTGCATTTTTGTCACGGTGGGACGGTAAAAAGGAAACCAAACGGTTTCAATAAAAGGGAATTTTTCACAAGAAATTATAATGATACGTTACACAAATAAGAGTAATTCACTTAATCATAACAAATTTACAGATTCAAAATGTACCCTTTTTGTGTGTGGGTATTTATTTTCGAGAATCGTCCCGAGTTAAAAGTTCTTACGTCACCAAACTCGGGTTTTACAGACCCAGGAGGACGGTGTATAGAACTTCTGAATGTAGACTCTCAAGTACTTGATGAAAATAGTCCCTGACCGTGTTTTCATACTATAAGACTTCGACGGTCTTACACAGTCATTCTATTTCTGGACACAAGGACGATTGGAAGGGAACTGAGGTTCCGAAGTCGACGTGACGCTGTATAATTTCGGTAGAAAATTTGGGTGTACCGTCAGTCTCTCCCGCTCCCATCCTACTGAACTCTTGTCGTGACTTTGTACATTTACTGGTATACATTTTATCGACCCGTTACGTTCAAGTTACGTACTTCGTCCCGTGAACTTCGGTCACGAAACCCTGTAGGGCCTCCCTACCCCACCCCTCCCTCTTCCTTCGCCCCAAGTCCTAGCCCCCTGTGTACATGTGGGTGTCGACTAAGTGCAGCTACATACCGTTTTTGGTGGTGTTATAACATTTCATTAATCGGAGGTTAATTTTATTTAATTAATTAAAAAAATTTTTGGACGTACCGTCCTTAAGGGACCGCCGGATCACCAATCCTAAGGTCCGTAAGTGACGGTACCGGGTCCAAGTCAAGGACCAACCCTTTGACTCTAAGGTGTTCCTACGTGTCGTGTCGCGGGGTTTTACTTTTGTTTTGAAGTACCGTAAATGTCGCGACCAGTTGTCGAAATTGTAGAGGTTTAGTGGTCCTTTGTGTTTGTCGATGGGATTAAGAACCGTGGTATATTACTTTTACTTAGTTTTGATGTGACTTAGTCAAGAAAGAAGACAAGTGTATGTCTACTCGTAAAAGAGAAAATTCTACCAAGAGTTCGGAGAGAATTAGAAAGTAACCAACAAAATTTAGTGTCTAGGGAAGTCTTAGGTTAATTTCCATACCAGTGTGTGTGTGTGTGTGGAATGTATGTCTGGGGAAGTCTTAGGTTAATTTCCATACCTTGTGTGTGTATATGTGTACGAAATGTATGTTAAAGTTCAAACAATACGAGATCTACACATTGACTAGATGATATATGTCACTCATGTGGGGGTTTTACTTTATTTAGACGAATAAGGTCTCACCTCCGTCCCTCGTCTGTTTAAAATCTATCCGTAATACTCTTCGGAAAACCTCCTCCATTATAAACTCGACTTTACGTTGACTACTTTTCGATCCGAGTGTTTTTAGACCACCTGTCTTAAAATCTGTCGGTGATACCCTCTGTAAACTTCCTCCATTACAAACTCGACTTTATGTTGACTACTTTTCGATCGGAGTGTTTTTAGACCGTCTTCATGTCAAGTCTACCTTTTTAGTCACTCACGTTTTCAGGACCCCGTCCTCACTCAAACTGTACAAATTACTTGGTTTTCCTCTACCACCGACTTGTCACACCAGGCTCTCCGTCAGTCTCTGAGACGGGACACGTCTCAGAACGCCTGGGGTCGTGTCTCATAAGACTAACATTTTCCTTTGGTGACTTCCTAAAATTCTCACCATTACTATACTTACACTAAGTCGAAAAGTTTTCTAGTGAGTGTTCTTACATCTTTTACCTCTTCCCCTGGACAAGACTTGCAAAATGTTATCCGGTCCCTCTCTAGTAAGCTACCACCGAACCTGTTTTCGTATTTGTCCTTTATCTTTGCACCCTTTTACTTTCTGAATCCCATGTAAAAGTCCACTTTGACTCTTGAAATACTATACCCTATTCGTTCTTTTTGTCGTCGGTCCACACGGATGACCAAAGACGAAACTCGTTGAAACCATGGTAAATAAGGTTACCGTGCCAAATGACTATACTTCTAATGGCTCCGTCTTGTCCCATTTCCATTCCTGCTCGTTGTCTAGACGAGAGTTGTATGGTTCGGACCTTAGGGTGAAGTAGTAGGTTTACCCTCAATAGTCCATCCGTTCTCTATGAGAAAGGATGGGGTAGGAGGACGGCCTACACGGGGTACCTCGTCTGGATACAAAGATGTATCTTTGTTTTAGACCTGGGATTGGTATCGGCGGAGGGTGTCAGGGGTCGCGTGGGTTCACTGTGACATTTAATGAAAGTATACACGAATTTGAAGTATAACGTCAAACGAGTACGGTCTATTAGTGTCAGTATTGAACTTTATTAATTTTCCAACTAAGTTTCCTCCTATATAATTGGGACAGAGTGTCTGTTAATTTGATTCTGTAAGTGAGGAAATTAACTAAAGGAGAACTGATTCTTTATTCTACTTTACTTTTAGATTGTAAGATTGGAGAATCTGTCCCGAAATCATCTATTAAAGTATCGTTGACAATACCGAACTTAACACAGGGGGCTGTTTTTCTACGAATTCAGAATTTGGGGTCCTGGACACTAGAATAGACCTTTGTTCCAGAAGCATTTACTAGATCACATCTACTCTAGTAATCCCACTCGTGGGATTAGGTTATATTGGTTGACCATAAAATTAGAATATTTTTCACCTGTAAACCTGTGTTTCTCCGATGAGACCGGTGGACTACACCTGTCGGGTGAGTAACCTTTTCTGAGATTATTACCTTTTCTAACTTCCACCTTCCTCTTCTCCCGCTGTCTTCTACTCTACCGACCTACCGTAGTGGTTACACTTCCCGTGCTTGAACCCGTTTGAGACCCTTTTCCACTCCCTGTCCCTCCGGATCGGATGACGTTAGGTACTTTAACGTCTCAGCCTATGTCGAACCACTGAGTTGTTGCCGTTTTCCGTGTGTTCCCTCTGACGGTACACTTGAACGTCCGATTCTCGTCTCACTACATAGAGATTGTCCTAGTGACGGTCTTTGGTTTCTGAAAGATGGTCTTCCATCCTCTCTCCGTACGATGTCTATGAGGGAATGGAGGGAGTCTTCCCCGGTCGGAGTGATTGTGGAGTGATAGTCTGAAGATCCGAGGTGTTGACACTCTGTTATTTAAAGACAACAAGAGTTTCAGTGGACCAAAAACCGTGGGACAATACCGTCGGAAGTCTTTGATTATGTCATTTACTTTTCTTGAATCCAAAGTGTCAAACATCTCCGGATCTAAGTTGTAATTGACCTTCTTATTCTCTCCGTATAAACTTAATATATTATTAATTAAAAGAGGGGTATGAATCATTTCGATAAAAGATTCGAAACATGGACAGTCATTCAATAGGAGAAACTGGAAAATCGAAGACTAATCATTTAATTCTGTCTATTTTCCTAGTTTTCCTCTATTACATGTCATTCAGTAAAACGTCAGGTACTCTTAATATGTTGTTTCATTATGGTCATAGTTGTACTAGTGCACTGATAATGGAGTCATTTTTTATGTGAATGTAATTTACACACACAGATAGATAGTATTCGGTAGTAATGAATGGATGTCTTCTACACGAGTGTAGGCGGATTCGTGTGTCCGAGGGAGTCTTATAATCACGACAAACTTCTTTCTTTTTATTAGTTCTGAATCCAGTGACAATTTGTAAAAAATGGGTTGTAAAGTGTTCAGGTTCTGGGTTGTGATGACATGAACAAAGAGTTTTGTATTCTATAATGCCAGTATAAGTAAACTTTCCGACATTGAGGGACTAATTTATAACATAGTAGTGTGTAGACGACTTAAGTTTATCGTTGATGGTTTGAGTCCTGTTTGACATTGTGAAAAATATTACGTATACGATACTTTAGTATCTTTCTTCGTTGAAACGAGTTATAGAGACTTGGAGAAAGTTCATTTTGGTTGGTGACCGGTGAAGAAAGTTAAGTACTAAGTTTCACATCTGGTATTTAGAGTTTTCCTCTGAGTGTTTATCTTACTGATATGTCACATTACAGGTTTACTTTTATGAAGACTCTCATTTCCCCTCACTATTGACCTATCTTGTCGTCCACACTTGGTTCTGACAGCATCTTTTTGTCCTGTAGACCAGGGGAACTGGTATTTTTAAATACCAAAGGGTAATTTTTTTTATTATTATTTTTTTTTATTTTTTTGACGAAAGGTCAACAACAGTTCATCGGTAGATAAAAAATGTCTACAGAAAAGTCTTTACGTCGTTAAGAAAGATAAATGTCCTTTAACAAAATAAGAAATTTCGTTGACCCTTATCCTTAGTAGTCCAACCGTCAGACGTCTTTTAATTCATAGGGGTCGTAACAGGTAGTTTTTTGTGGACGATTTAAACTATTAGGCTTCTTCCATTTCGATGAATTGATTATTTGTGTCTAGTTCAGTAATCAGTCTCCCGCATTACACCGTTCTTTTTTGTCCTCTTCATTCCGAAAAATTTTTACTTGAAAAAAACCGAATAATATGATTGGGATCCTGGAAATCCATAAATGTAGTAATAATAGGTTAATAGAGACGTGTGTAGAGTGTATAGTTATTTTTATCAAAAGACAAAGAACTTTCTAGTTTACGTAGTGTGACGTGTAAAATTATCTATACTTGTAATTTCACTTTAACTCAAAAGTCGTTCTCACGATTTTTGTCTCGTGTGGGTGTTACAATAAGAGTTCTATAACTTTTACCACGAGTGACTGTAATATTTTGGGTAGTGAAAAATTTTTGAGTCTTATAGACTAAAGAGATAGTGTGATGTATCTTGTGTCACTATTTTTATACTGAACACGACCGTTGAAGACCGTTAAGTCCATAAAGACGATGTTACGAGTACGATCGGGATATTAAAGACAAGTAATGAACTCGATGGTTTGGATTGGAGACTAGAGGCTTATTCACACAATTTAAGATGAAGTAATGTTCGAGACGAAGACTCTAGAGTTCTCACCACACTGGTTTTCAGGAGAATAGTATTATAGGGGGAAGAGAAGATGGGGTAGTGGGACTGGTTTGGAGAGGTCCAACGAGAGGTAGACCTCTCTGAAGGTAAGTCATAACCGACGAACCTAAGGGATGGTCGGGTCCGGTGTCCGGACGAAGTCGTGGTAGAAGTGGTAGTGGGGTTAAGATGATTGGAGAGTCTGTGAGTTCTTACGGTTAGATGTTACGATCTGTCCGAGGGGTCAGTCGAGAAAGATACGGACGTGAGTCCGAGACTTATTGGTGGTATTTTTCTGTCTTTATATATGTTTGAACAGAGATTTTGAGTAGTCCATCAAAGGAGTGGCAACATAGAGATGGTTTTACTACATCATCTACAAGACACTCATTTGTTTGTTTGCTTATCTTATCGTTACGGGTTCGAGATTTAGGGTAATTAGAATGACTTCGGTTTGTCACACTCGAAACAGGGTGGTCTAAATAAAGATGAAGGGGTGGGAGGTCCAAGTCTGAACAGGAACCTAGGGAATAGAAGAGACGAAAGATTTTGTCAGATAAGTGTACTGATATCGGTGGAAAGTAGAAGATCGACGTAGATTTGTAGGTTTCAATTAGAGAGGACGTTATATTTTTTTTTTTTTTTTGGGAAATCTGAGATGGGAGGTGAGATGGAAGGCGGGATGGAGAAGGGAAAGAACATATAAATTCTAGAATTTATTCCTTAGAGTGGTCGTTTAGGAAGGGACCGAAGGGACCACCGAGTCTCCATTTCACAGACGGAGGTTATGTCCTCTGGGCCCAAACTAGGGACTCAGACTTTCTATGGGACCTCTTCCTTTACCATTGGGTGAGGTCATAAGAACGGACCTCTTAGGGTACCTGTCTCTTCGGACCATCCGATGTCAGGTACCCCAACGTTTCTCAACCTGTCCTGACTCGCTGAAGTAGAGGTGAAAGTGAAAGTGGTCGTTTAGGTCCTCAAGGGTTGGGAAATATCGTGGTCCCTGATCAAAACACCTCTCGTTAAAAAGGTACGTGATCAACCCCTCATCCACCCCAAACCCCTACTAAGTTCTCGTAATGTCAATAACACGTAAAATAAAGATAATAATAATGTAGTCGAGGTAGAGACTAGTAGTCCGTAATCTAGGACCTCCAACCCCTGGGGAATCGATTAGACGGAAAAGAAGGATCGAAATTGAGGGTAGTGAGACAAGTGTGACAAGTTGTTTTGTACAAAACCAGGAGGAAGAGGGGCTGTAGGGACACTTTATTGTAGTTGGAGTCCAAGAAAGGACTTTGGAAGGGACTCAAAATTAAAAGAATCAAACGACTCAAGTTATGAAGGAATCGACGAAGAAAAGGATAAAGAGTTACCTCCATATGGGAGTCCTACGTCGGGTGTCGGAAGACCGAGAGAGACGGTTATGAACTGAGTTACTGAACTAAGATAAATATTTGAATTTAAAGGAAGGATTTTACTGAGACTTAAAGAACTAGATGTCAAGAATGGGAAGTGGGGTCGTTGTTCTATGATGTCACGTTAATCGTTACTTAGATCGTGATACTTATTGACCAGTTGATATCATTAATAAAATTAATTACTGGAACTTTTATAAAAAATAACGACAATTATTTACTCTTCTCTGTGACCTTCTCACTTACTTTTCATGCACGTACACACTCAATCCCCTTCCTCGTCCCTCTCCTCACAATATCGGTTTCGACCCTCATCAAGTTTTCTTAAGAGTACCTTCTCGAGTTTCTTATCTAAGCGATGTGTCTCCCACTGTGACTAAAGACAGTTATCACTCTGAAAGAGTTTACAGATCTCGAAGCGACTCTTCTACGAGACCTTATTTTCTTAAGAATAATGTTGGTCTGTTATGGATAGTTTTAAAATTTACACGGTTTGAAATTGAGTTGATAAGATGACGGTCGTTAAATAAAAAGTCTACTAGAGTCTACGAACGTTTTGACTTTGAAGTTTTATCATTTCTACAGATAGATTTGTTCTGTGGTTTTCGAAGGTCTCTGATTCTATTTTACAATCTATATATATGTGTGTATAAAAAATTTCTTAAGTCTTATCATATTCAGTAGAGTTCCCTCTGTTGCCCGTAATCCAGAAGTGTCATTACTGATTTTTAATAAAACATGAAACTTATGCTATGGGTCAGTAGAGGGTGTCATCTTTCGACTAGTGACCATTAGTCTGTTCAGTAGAAAGTCTCATCCTTCAATCCCTTAATCGTTTATTGCAGGTTTTGTCTTTTTTTTTTTTTTAGATCTTGATCGTTATCTTTGTGTAAACCAGTGCACCTTCAATTTTCTTAATTCTCTACTTTCTCCGACCTGGACCTCATATCTTGAGTTTCCACTATCCTTACTCCGCTTTCTTACAAAGTAATGTCATCATGTCAGAAACAGGGTGACTAAAACAGTTGGCACAAGTCCGTATTAAAGTTAAATTTTAAAAAATTACATTTCTGTGTACCTGTTCCTGTAAATGAGATCCGCTTCAGAACACAAATATATCGTGTTCTGACTTTTGATTTAAAGATGGTTCCTTTACCAATTTATTTAGTACTGTGTAGATGGACCAGTGACATAGGAGAGTAGACTCCATGTTTCACGAATATATTTATCTCTTGGTGAGTTCCCTGTGTGTTCATTAACTAGTGTCACCCAAGAACTTCTTCCAAGTCTGAATGAACAGTAAGTGAATTGTTTATAACTTACTGATATATGACACAATTAAGTATATGTACATAATGAAAGTCCAAAATTTTGTGTCAAAATTTGTCAAGAAGTGTTAAACCAATGAGGTTTCGTTTTTGACGAGAATAGTGTGGTCAGTCACAGACAATTGTAAAGAGCTTGTGGAATTCAGGTTACGGTTCGGGTCCTGACGAGTCTGACATGGGTCAAGGAGGAGAAGGTTGTGTAAAAGGTTTATGAGAGGTCCTACTGTCTTATTTTCACTGTGATTTGTTTCTTCGTATCTTTGTGAACCTTAAAACAAAGGTATGGTAAGTGAAGACGTCTTAGACATGGGGCGTCGTCTGTGTGTGACCTGCGTTTCGACTGACGTAATATGAGGAAGGATTCCCCGAATGATTAGATCAATCCATCGAAATATTCGGTTCAATTGTACAGAGAATTCATGTTTTAGATTTCAAGGTGTGTCCCGTAGTTCGTCCCCGAGACCTTTGGTTACAACTTTTGATTCATAAAACATAAAATAGAAGGAGTAAGGAAAAAAAAAAAAATTCAGAGGTTTATCTAGTATCAGGATGCCTGTTCTTTGAACTGAAAGTAAAAAAGACTCGAGGGGTTGTGTGGTAATGGATGGATCGTACCACGGTACACTAAAGTTATTTAGGAATCACGTACTTAGTTCAGTTTCTGATGTATATTTTTACGTAAATATAATCGTTAAGATAAAATAGGAGTGGGACATAAAACAGACTATATGTCCCCTTTTTTCGGTCTCCTTATTCTTTTATGTAAACGGACCATTGTCCTAAAGACGTGGAACTTTTAAGTCGATGAAATGAAAAAAGGTAGACGGCAGTATGAAAACAATGAAATGTACATCGACTAAATCTTTCTGGACATTAGTCTCCTAATTTTGATTCACTTCTTTATTCATCCCTTTTGTCTGAAAAAAAAAATTTCCAGAATGACTGTCTTTTAAAAGAAACGTCTCTTCTTTTTCTTTCATTTAAGTCAACTCTAGTGTTATGACTCCGTCTGGATAAAGACTTGACTTGACCAGGGATTTAAAGGTACTCTATAGTTGACGATAAATCATAATCCGTTCTATCGTCTTCCTTTACCGTTGGGTGAGGTCATGAGAACGGACCTTTTAAAGTACCTGTCTCCTCGGAACATCCGATGTCAGGTACCCCAGCGTTTCTCAGCCTATGTTGACTCGTTGAAGTGAGTGAGTGAGTGAGTTCTATCGATGACCCGAAGGGACCACCGAGTCACCATTTATTAGGCGGACGGTTCATCCTCTGAACCCAAGTTAGGGACCCAGACCTTCTACGGGACCTCCTCTTTTACCGTTGGATGAGGTCGTAAGAACGGACCCTTTAAGGTGTCTGTCTCCTCGGACCTCCGGATGACAGTTACCCCAGTCGTTTTCTCGACCTGGACTAAATCGACTAAATCTGACGATGATGTCACGAGTTCGTAAAGTCTTTTAGGGGTACGAGAAAATTCGCACCTGGTTGTGTCAATGGTTTTACGTCTCCGAGTGGTTCACTTGATATGTTAGACCCAAAAAAAGAATTCCCCTTTTTTTGTTTTAACAATCGTTTATTTCCTTATACCTGTTACTGTCCTTTCGTATAATAAAACGTGTCAATAAGACATACAGTCTAAGTTCATTTAGTGTCCCTTTTTATTATTAAGTACAGATTAATAAGTCAAGTCAGTGAGTCAACAGGCTGAGAAACACTGGGGTACCTAATGTCGTGTGGTCCGGAGGTCCGGGTAGTGGTTGAGGGCCTCGAATGAGTTTGAGTACAGGTAACCCAGCCAGTACGGTAGGTTGGTAGAGTAGGAGACAACAGGGGAAGAGGAGGGCGGAAGTTAGAAAGGGTCGTAGTTCCAGAAAAGTTTACCCAGTCAATAAGCGTAGTCCACCGGTGTCATGACCTCAAAGTCGAAGTCGTAGTCAGGAAGGTTATTTATAAGTCCTGACTAAAGGAAATCCTACCTGTACCTGTCTTACCTAGGGGAACGTCAGGTTCCCTGAGAGTTCTCAGAAGAGGTTGTGGTGTTAACTTTTCGTAGTTAAGAAGCTACGAGTCGAAAGAAATGTCAGGTTGAGAGTGTAGGTATATACTGATGACCTTTTTGGTGTCGAAGCTGACCGTTTCATTACAGAGACGAAAAATTATACGACAGATCCAACCAGAATTGAAAAGAAGGTTCCTCGTTCGTAGAAAATTAAAGTACCGAGGTCAGTGGTAGACGTCACTAAAACCTCGGGGGTTTTTATTTCAGAGAGTGTCAAAGGTAACAAAGTGGTAGATAAAGGGTACTTCACTACTCTGGCCTACGGTGCTAGAAACAAATGACTTACGACTCAAAGTTCGGTTGAAAAAGTGAGAGGACAAAGTGAAACTAGTTCTCCGAGAAATCAAGAAGCGAAAGACGGCATTCACAACAGTAGACGCATAGATTAATAAATCACAGTTATTTATAACTTATTTAGTCACTCAGTTTGTAGTTTCCCCAATTATCTTAAGATATGGGATTACAGATTGTCTTATCTTAGATGATAATCCTCTGTCTATTCGGTGTCTCTTATAATACATGTAGGTTGAGTTTATCAAAGCCAATAAAACAGAAGGCTATATAAGGGAAAGATAGTTTCGTTTTGTCATAGATTCATTGACGACTACGAGGACAAGAATTTCGTAGTGAAGGCGATGGTCCACCGAGTCTGCCATTCGTAGACAGACGTTACGCCCTCTGGGCCCAAGTTAAGGACCCAGTCCTTCTAGAGGACCTCTTCCTTTACCGATGGGGTCATAAGAACGGACCTTTTAGGGTGCCTGTCTCCTCGGACCATCCGATGTCAGGTACCCCGACGTTTCTCAGCCTGTGTTCAGTTCAGTTCAGCTGAACTGAAGTGAAGTGAAGTGAAGAAAGTGGATGGACTACAAGTATATGACTCAAAATTCCGAACGACGACGACGACGACGATTCAGCGGAGTCAGCACAGGCTGAGACACGCTGGGGTATCTGTCGTCGGATGGTCCGAAGGGGCAGGGACCCTAAGAGGTCCGTTCTTGTGACCTCACCCAACGGTAAAGGAAGAGGTCACGTACTTTCACTTTTCACTTTCCCTTTCGTGAGTCAGCACAGACTGAGACACGCTGGGGTATCTGTCGTCGGGTGGTCCGAGGGGGTAGGTACCCTAAAAGGTCCGTTCTCATGACCTCACCCAAGAGACCTCAAAATTCCGAATCTGTGTCCATAAGTGGAAACTATCTACTTCATAAGGTCGGTGTAGTCATTTGTTCCTAGTGTCAGTAGTCGCTAAAGTTGGGACTTACAGACTCGGACTTCCCGTTGGTCCTTCCTTTTGTTATGGAGGTTAGGTCGTCAATCATCGGACGTCGGTGAGGGATGTCCCCCGGGTCTACGATGACCGGGGTTTATCGACTCTACGGAGACTTTCCTTACTGAAGAGACTCGGGTCTGGACATAGAAGGGTATGTGTCTTTTCACGATTTAAGGAATTGGTCTCTATAAACTAAAATTAAGTGTTTTTACGAAAACTATAAGTCTGATGGGTGGAAAACAACGTTTGAAGATACATTTGACTGAGGAGGGTCGGGGGTTCGTTATGAGAGTCCCAATGGACTGTACGACAGAGGACACGAACTTCAGGATTTTTAAGGGTGACTTATTTTGTATTGAGAGTTTAAGATCCAACACTGATAAAAAATTCAGCTGTAAAAATATGGGAGAAAGGGTGAATGAAGGCCCTCATACGAAAGCTAACGGTACATAAACGACTATTGAAAGTTTAAACGTGACTCGGACTTTGAGAGGAGTCGGAGTCTGGACGTATTGTCTTTGAAGTGAACGTTCTGGTAGAGGAGACGATGTCTCCAGTCATTGATTTTCCACGAGTTACAGAGACCATTCAAAGGGGTCGTCAGTGTTCGGGATATATTGTGGTCCAGACACATCGGACATTGTCCTGACACGTACAGAACCAAGATCGAGATTTAGGTGTCCCCTTTCTGGACGTGGAAATGTAGACGGGACTTCGGAACAACAACAACAAAGCAAGTCAACGATTGAGGACAGGTCGAGAAACATTGGGGTACCCTGACGTCGTGCGGTCCGAAGGGACAGGTAGTGGTTGAGGGAGTTTGGGTACAGGTAGCTCAGACAATACGGTAGGTTGGTAGAATATGAGACAACAGGAGAAGAGGAGGACGGGAGTTAGAACGGGTCGTAGTCCCAGAAAAGGTTACTAACCCGAGAAACCTAGTCTACCGGTTTCATAACCTCGAAGTCGAAGTCGTAACCAGGAGGGTTACTTATAAGTCCTGACTGAAGGAAATCCTAACTGACCAAACTAGAGGGACGTCAGGTTCCCTGAGAGTTCTCAGAAGAGGTCGTGGTGTCAAGTTTTCGTAGTTAAGAAGTCGAAAGTCGGAAGGAATACCAGGTTGAGAGTGTAGACATGTGCTGGTGACCTTTTTGGTATCGAAACTGATATGTCTGGAGACAGCTGTTTCATTACAGAGACGAAAAATTGTACGACAGATCCAAACAGTGTCGAAAAGAAGGTTCCTGGTTCGTAGAAAATTAAAGTATTGACGTCAGTGGCAGACGTCACTAAACCCTACGGGTTCTTTTATTTCAGACAGTGACAGAGGTAACAAAGAGGTAGATAAACGGTACTTTACTACCCTGGCTTACACTACTACTTCGGAATCAGTGACAAATGATACCCATTAATAGGGGGTCCTTGGATCCCTCCTAAGGACCGTAAAGTTTACTTGACGGGTCCAGGAGACCATGAGTGTGGACGTTACATTAGAATTGGATCTACGAAATTATAGAATTAAATTGTTTGTGATTCTTTGATATGCAGGTTGTGACACCGTTTACACCTGGATGGGAAGACTTTACACATCATAGTCACTTTCTCTTTCCACGGTTAGTTTCTTTGGTTTTCTGGTATCTTCATTTATTTAGGGTGTTAAACCTTCTGTACTATGTTACCAGACACGGAAAAAGATACACATATAGGTTGAATTGATTTTTGAAAATTTACTGTAAAACGTAGGTTTTGTACGATTATTAAGGTCTTAGACTCTTGTCCTTTCTCAAGCTTTTTAGTTCAGTAGGTAAAAGGAGTAAAATGAATCCTCCTACGGTCTCAGGTCCCTTTCAATGTGTTCACCGAGAGGAATCCCTCATTGTTACGAAGATTAGATCCTAGACTGGAACAGGATTGAGACGGGTGGACTGAGTGAGGGAAGGATAAGACATATTAAAAGGCGTATAAAAGTACACGATATTAGAAGATAGACCTAGGTGGATATTTTTAGATAGATTTGGGGTTAAGTTTTCGGGTCCTTCGAAAGGAGGTAATCGGGACGTGTTCATAAGTAAAGACGTAGGGGATTAAATGGGACCTAACACACAACGACGACAACGATTCAGTGAAGTCAGCACAGGCTGAGACACACTGGGGTATCTACCGTCGGGTTGTCCGAGGGGGTAGGGACTCTAAGAGGTCCGTTCTTGTCACCTCACCCAACGGTAAAGGAAGAGCTTTCGTACTTTCACTTTTCATTTTCACTTCAGCGAGTCAGCACAGGCTGGGAGTCGCTGGGGTACCTGATGTCGGATGGTCCGAGGAGGCAGGTACCCTAAAAGGTCCGTCCTCATGACCTCACCCCACGGTAACGGAAGAGGACCTAACACACAATCCCATTGTGTAAAGTGGAGAATGTCGAGTTCTATGGGAGGAACTCCCACCTTTCGGAGTCCCGTAGCCCTGTGTGTTCACGGAGTGTCAACGAGTAGTTACAGGATTGTTACTTCCGTTATTAGTAGGGTAATTTCTTACCTACCGGACATTTTTTGTGGAGACTTGTTAGTCTTGATTACTTCTTTCTGTTTAAGGAGTCCTTAAGATAGGAAATAAAATGTTCGTAGGTATATCGTTAAGTTTGTCTTGTGTGTGACGAGACTCATGGAATATTTATAATTGAGTAAATTAAGGGAATTGTTTGAATGTTTCATTTTTGATGATTGAGTAGAGCGTCTACTTCTTTTCCTTTATATATTTTTACTTTATTAAACAGGTTTTAGCGACTCGGTCCTAAACTTCGGTCCTAGGTTTTAGGTAAGAGAATTGGTGATTCGATACGTTGAAGTTTTGTTACAGTTAACGGCCTCGGTCACACTCCTTCGGGCGGGCACTGTTCCAGTACTCCTTCCTTCGACTGTATGCGTTCCGCACGAGTCTGAAGTCCCTGGGGAGACCTTTAAGGATTCGTACATGGGGTTGTTTTTAGACGGCCGAAAACACGAGACGAAAAGGTGAGAAGACTGTAAAAGACCTTTTTCAGTTAAGTCCCGAAATCAGAAGACGTAAACTTTCTCACAAAGTTAGGTTGTTGGGGAGACTACCGAAAGATCGGACGGACGTCCTGAGCATGTCGACGCGTACACTAACAAACTCCGGACGACTGGCGTCCTCCGTGTCCTTCGAATTTTGTAGGATCCTTACATCCTCGAAGGCTCCTCAGTTTTAGAAATCTTATCCTGACTAATTTTCAAAGTAAACAACTCAGTTACGAACGACGGTTTAAAAGTATAGGAAATAAAAATCTATATCAACCATATATCTTTTTGTTCATCATCTGGACCATAATCGTTGTAATCTAGAAACTCAATTTATGGAAGAAACAATATAGGGTGACGTGGAAACAAGATATCTCTACATTGAAATTACGCAATTCCTCTACGTCTAATTTCTTTTTGTGAAGTCCCCTTTGTTTTAATTGTAAGTAATTCCTTCTCTCGGTTTTTCACAATTGTTCGGAGAACCGGTCTTCTATTACATTTAGTGGACTCTGGAAAACATATGTTTTACTACATGCCTTTCTTAGACCCAACGCTTACGATGTATTAAAACATAATGGGTAACTAGAGGTACAAAATAGTTTTCATATTTTCCGGAAGACTTGTTATTTCCTCCCCCCGGCCCCCGGTCCCCGGTCAAAGAGCCTGGTCAAAGAGCTTGATCAGAGAGCCGGACCAAAGAACCCTGAGACCGAGGGGCGGCACAGAGAGAGAGAGAGAAGAAGAGAGGGTAAGGGAGAGAGACGAGAAATGAAATTGAAGTCCGACTTAGAGGTAGACCCCGCGCCTCCGAGCGGTCCAGATGAATGAACGGGGCCGACAATTCTGGGCGTGCTTTCCCTCGAATTCCGCTCCGTGGGAATCTATAAGTTCGCCCGCGGCCACCGGGTTGCATCTACCACGTTTAAGGAACAGACCTTAAAATAACCGGAAGGCGCATTTGGTTCGATAAGTCGGGAGAAGGAGGTGAATTAGAAGAATGATGTGATATCAAAGAATTAGATTAGAATGTAATTATTTGTTTGTTCAGAAAGGTGCGGTTGCGGCAGGTGGGAAGCTTAAGGGACCTAGGTGGCCCCGACCTGGGGCCGTCAGTTAGTGGAAATGATAATTATTTTACTGGTCTCTATTAAATCTTTTTATTTTAGCGGATAGAATTTTTTGTGTTTTGATGTAAAAATGAAAAATGATTTTCAACTGAATTTTTTTAGTAATCTTATTCCTGGATTATTTCTGGATATCATATTGTGTCTCTTATAAGTTATAGTTACCAAATACCATTATTTGGTATTACCTTTTATACTTTTTTACATGTATATAATGACTTAGTGAAACGACATGTGGTCTGTTATTGTGTTGTGCAACATTTAGTTGATGTGAAGTTAAAAAAATTTTCAGTGATCTTAAGGTTCAATTTTAACACCATCTACGATTTTGAGGTTGGGGGTGGTTTTTTTATATAGTTCTCCATAGATTAATAAAATAGAGTGTTTTGTCACAGTTTACTGTGGACCCGAAAGTGTGATGTAAAGGATTAAGGACGAAGGAAATCCTTGTGCAATAAGAGTACGAAAGCCGGTCGGAGAGTTTGCTGTCAGAAGGACAAAGTAAAAACGTTTAGAAATTTATCGATGATAAACCAACACTTCGTGCGTGAAT
The DNA here is from genome assembly GCA_006410555.1 of Capra ibex. Taxonomy (NCBI): domain Eukaryota; kingdom Metazoa; phylum Chordata; class Mammalia; order Artiodactyla; family Bovidae; genus Capra; species Capra ibex. The sequence continues at coordinate 30,285,333 of SJYO01016970.1, read as the reverse complement.
TGTGTTTACAGTGTAGACCGGAGAACTTGTTAAAGTAGTCGAAGCGGAACTTCAGTATGAGGACAATTTCCAGTTCTTTCCTACGGGACATTACATCGGTTAGGTGGGAGTGGGTGGTCATTACGAACGAGGTTTTGTCTATATTACAAGATGTGTCCTGTCCACTGTCGACCCTTGCCCTCTACCTATTGTCGACGTTCGACTTACACTCCCATTAACCCCATTAGTGATCGGGTGACTCATTTTGACACTTCGTGATATTTTTCCTGTATGACTGTGTGTTAACGTCATTATACTGAAACAAAACTTACTACCCATCGTTTTCGTTCTTTGTCCCGTAGGACTCAACGAGGAAGGTTCGATACTATGTCGGTGATTCGTTTCGTATTCACCCTTCTGACCCGACCAAAAGAGGGTATGAAATGAGCGGTGTCTGTTACGGTTTACACGTCACTGTCCTTCTCCTTGTGATTAGTAAAGATTTGTGATTTGGGATAGACTGCGATTTAAAAGGTAGTGTTTCCTAAAAAATTGGGATCCTATAAAATTTTATCAAAACGTTTGATAACGGATACGTGGTTTAGTTCGGATAAAAACGTGTCGGAAACTCGATTCTTGAAAAAATACAAAAATTAACTACGAAAACTTGACACCACAACCTCTTCTGAGAACTCTCCGGGAACCTGATTTCCTCTAGGTTGGTCAGGTAATATTTCCTCTAGTCAGGACCCACAAGAAAGCTTCCTTACTACGATTTCAACTTTGAGGTCATGAAACCGGTGGAGTACGCTTAACGACTGAGTAACCCTTTCTGAGACTACAACCCTCCCTAACCCCCGTCCTCCTTTTCCCCTACTGTCTCCTACTCTACCGATCTACCGTAGCGACTGAGCTACTTACACTCAGACTCACTTGAGGTCCTCAACCACTACCTATCCCTCCGGACCACACGACGTTAAGTACCCCACCGTTTCTCAACCTGTGTTGACTCGCTGACTTGACTCGATTCTTAAAAAAATACAAAAATTCCCAACATTTTTCGTTTTCTTGTAACACACCGGTCGTTTCGGAATTTATATATGGTATACTGGGAATCTCAAACGTCTCGGGATACAATTTTATTCGTGTTTTCCTTATCGGTTCTAAATCAATTAGGTGGTCACCAAGTGTATAATTAAAACACGAAAGTTAGTGACCTCAATTTATAATAATTGGTACGTCCTACTCAACATAATTTTTAGATCTGGATCAATGGCTACAGATGAAAGTCAGAAAAAACCGAGAATAACAAACGAGTGAAATTATTTTGACCTTTTTATGACCATCCCCTATTTTGACTTTGACCGGAATAATCTAAAATCCTGTTAGATATCTAATAAGGATATCTAATGGAGAAAACAGGTGGAAGGAGGGTTTGGTAAGTCGTTCGTCTGACATAAAAACATACAAATTCTGTGAACAACATCCTGAAGGGACTACAGGTCACCAATTCTTAGCCGGAACGTTACGTGCCTTACACCAAGGCAGGGACCAACCTATCGATTATAGGGTGTTCAAAACGTCTTTGATTCGGGTGTTCACTGAGTCGATGACTGGGGTACACGGCGGTTCCTTTCTAGAGAATGTATTGTTTTGCTTTTCTCTTTTTCCAGGGTGTACTTCGTTGATTCTGGCTTACATCGGTTTTTTTTTTTTTTCTGTTGATAACAGTTAGTGAACAAGATACTATTAGTGTTACCGGTGGGGTTGTCAACTTGAGATGACAGATTACTTCGTTGTACAACGATGGGAGCGCGGAAGGTATGACTTTACATGGTAGACTTACAGATTGAAAGTAACTGAAAATTTCCACAATGATGTCAACGGAGACAAAATTGTCGACCTTCTCGGTCAAACTTTAAAAAATAAGAGTCTACCTACTGGACACTCGATACCCTTTTGTGTGTGTTAGTCTTACAGAAGTATATGTTTGTGCGGTGAAAGGATCACAGTGCTACAGTAAAGTAGTGTTCAAAATTTCAAAAACTTTTGTTTTATATTGATGTTTTAAGACTGTCACTTCAGGAAAGTCAAACTTTTTCAACGATATAATGAATACGAAAGACATGTTGATTCAAGACGTTCAACCTTTAGTGTCACTCTTTTGTTTCAGGTTTTTTCTTTATACTATCTTGTCAGTGTTCGTCCCTCTTTTCGACGGTTTCACTATCACTACGTCTTTATGACTCGACACGTGTGTCGTCCCCGAGTTATTTACTAAAAACTCGTCCTTTTCACTCTATTTGGGAAAAGACCAAAATATTTGGAAGAACTGGAGATATAATCCTCTTCGATATCCTTTTCCTCTTCGTTCCTCATGGTCAGTATTTTTACTACCTTACTTTTGGAACTTTCCTAAGGGTACCACAGATTGTCATACTTCCTTTTGTTCGTTTTCAATTATTGTATGTCGTAGAGATCCTCGACCTTAGGGTTCGGTGTGTCAGAAACTAGTTTGGTTCCTTTACACCTTGACTTACGCGTTAACCGTCACAGGTAATGTGACCGTAGAAGTTAGCGGTTGTTCCCATGGGTTTTGAGGGGGAGGGGTTTGTTCCGACGCTGCCTCTTGACTAGTTTCCTCGGTCAAGTCGTTTCACTGACGACGAAATATAAATCGCCCGGAGAAGTTTGGAATGTCGGGACCCGGATTCCAAAACTTTAGTGGGACCTGTGTTCTTGGTCCCCGTTCCACTTGTCACGTCTACGGAGTCGGGATGGCTAAGTTTGACACGTCCGCCCTTGACCCTAGGAGGAGAAATCGGTGTGGAGATCTGAGAAAACGGGCGATTTCAAGTTTTTGATGGTAGAATCTACCACAAACCACGTCGACTTTCCGTCTTTCAGCGGGCTTTTCCTAACTTACCCCCGGTCTGCCCCCTCTTGCTTGTGGTCTAGGGACAACGACAAGGCAGCATTCAGCACACCTTGAGAAACTCTGGGGGATCTGACGTCGTCCGGTCTAGGGACCCGTACATAATTGTGATGAGCGGGCGGGTTTATCCCCTGCCCTTCCATTCGCCCTTACTTTCCTCCTTTAGCCTCCAAACTCCTCTGGGGACCGGCGCGACGCCGGGAGGGCCTTCGGGGGAGCTCTTAGCCAGAAATGGTCGCACTCGTCGCATCGTCGAAGAGGTCGGCCAGTTCGCGCCGCGCCGACACCCGGGTCCGGGGCGCTGGACGGCCGAAGTACCGCCCGCGTCCTACTCTGACCAAGGGTCTCGCCTGGGAGCCGACGGCCAAGGGGACGTAGCGGGGCGGGAGCGCCTCATCCGAGGAGGCTTCCGCCCTCCGACTCTCTTGAGCCCGTTGGAGGCTCTGTGGCCTCTGGCCGTTGGGCTGAGGAGCGGGGGTCGGGTTCGTCAAGGATCCAGACCCGGTCGCCCTACGGATCCCCCGCCCCGCGCGCCCTACCCGCCCCGTGCGCCCCACCCGCCTCGTTCCGGCTTTGCGCGGTTTTCGTACCCGTGCGATCGACCACCCCGCCCCGGATCTGTCCCCCTCGCCGACGGCGTCTTGGGAACACAACCTCCCTTTCCCCCGCCCCGGTGTCCGACAGACCTCCCTATTTACGTTTTTTGACTCTGCTAAGATTCCTTGAAAGTGACTTAAATTAGTTACCTTTCAGTGTTCGGCTCTTCAAAATTCATAATAGATACAATGAGCAAGTCAGCACAGATTGAGAAACGTTGGGGGCACCTGACATCGGGCGGTCCGAGGAGACAGGTACCCTAAAAGGTCCGTTCTATTGACCTCACCCAACGGTACGGGAGGAGGTCCCTTAGAAGGCCTGGGTCCCTACCTTGGACCCAGAGGAATAACCGTCCGCTTAAGAAATGGCAGACTCGGTGGTCCCTTCGGGATATTCCTCACGATAAAGCTGTCGACGAAACAAACCTTTTCGAAACGACACTGTGACTTCTACGGTGAGAACTAAGGATTCTTTCATAGAAATAAAAGAAAGGGATGAAGGAGAAGGTGGGGGTGGGGTCCGAAAAGACACTAGCGGTATATATATCTGTCTGAAGAGGCCAACGAGTCTCTCATTTCGCAGGTGGACGTTACGCTCTCTGGACCCAAGCTAGGGGCCCAGTCCTTCTAGGGACCTCTTCCTTGAGGTGATGACAACGGACCTTTTAAGGTGCCTGTCTCCTCGGACAATCCGATGTCGGGTACCCTGACATTTCTCAGCGTGTGCTGACTCGTTGAAGTGAATCTATGTGGGTCTGTGACTGATGATGAGTGGGGAAGTTGGGCGGGGGTAGGTGAGGTGACGGTTTAGAAACGTAAAAGGGGGGGTTGAATGAGCGTTTAAAAGGGTAAAGACAGCAGTGTTGTCCAGGTCAACATAGTAAAATCGGATCTAAAAGGGGTAGTGGAAGATCGACTAAGGGGCCACAGGGGGGTTCAGGGGAAGTTAGAAATTCGATGTGACGTTGACAGATTTTGTAAAGGTTTATTTGGGTACCAATCATCTTCACCTTCCTCTTTTGATTTCTAAAATTGACTGGATGGTATCGTTCTCTTTGATTCGTGTGTGTGTGTGTGTGTGTGTGTGTGTGTATATATATATGTGTGTGTATACATATATATACTTAATCCACGAATCAGTGAGTCAGGACAGACTGAGAAACGCAGGGGTACCTAACATCGGGTGGTCCGAGGAGACAGGTATCCTAAGAGGTCCGTTCTTATGACCTCACCCATCGGTCCGAGAGGGGGTCCCCTAGAAGGGTTGGGTGCCTAGCCTGGGTCCAGAGGGTGTAACTTCCACCTAAGAAATAGCAGACTTGGTGGTCCCTTCGGTATATTTAATATAACTTTATATATAATAAGTATACAAAGATAAATATATATTCATGTATAAATGTAAAAATATATACAGTATTTAAAGTTTTAAAAATATTCCTATAAGAAAAATATTATTAAAAAAGGTAACACCGGATTTTGTAAATAATTATATGGGACCTCCTCCTATACCGTTGGGTAAGGTCAAAAGAACGACCCTATTAAGGTACCCGTCTCTTCGGACCACCCGATGTCAGGCACTCCAACGAGTCAGTCCGTGTTCACTCGTCAACTCGTACGTAAATAATTATGTAAATTCAAGTCCCCATCGGTTCTTTAATTAGGAACTAAAAATTGGGACAATTCGGTAACAAATGTTAAACGTCTGTTTTGTTCGAAAGTCAAGTCAAGTCAGCGAGTCAGCACTGAGAAACGCTGGGGTACTTAGTGTCGTACGGTCCGGAAGGACAGGTAGAGGTTGAGGGTCTCAGGTGGGTTTGGGCACAGGTAGCTCAACCACTACGGTAGGTTGGTAGAGTAGGAGACAGAAGGGGAAGAGGAGGACGGGGGTTAGGGAGTGTCGTAGTCCCAGAAAAGTCGAGAGGCGTAGTCCACTGGCTTCATGACCTCAAAGTCGAAGTTGTAGTCAGGGAGGTTACTTATGGGTCCTGACTAGAGGAAATCCTACCTGACCAACCTAGAGGAACGTCACATGCCCTGAGAGTTCTCAGAAGAGGTTGTGGTGTTAAGTTTTCGTAGTTAAGAAGTCGCGAGTCGAAAGAAGTGTCAGGTTAAGAGTGTAGGTATGTACTGATGACCTTTTTGGTATCTGTCTGGAAACAACCGTTTCATTACAGAGACGAAAAATTATACGACAGATCCGACCAGTATTGAAAGGAAGGTTTCTCGTTCGTAGAAAATTAAAGTACCGACGTTAGTGGTGGACGTCACTAAAACCTCGAAGTTTTTTATTTCAGACTGTGACAAAGGTGACAAAGGGGTAGATAGACGGTACTAGAATCAAAAGACTTACAACTCGGAATTCGGTTGAAAAAGTGAGAGGAGAAAGTGGAAGTAGTTCTCCGAGAAATCAAGAAGAACCGAAAGACGGTATTCCCACCACAGTAGACGTATAGACTCCAATAACTATAAAGAGGGTCGTTAGAACTAAGGTCGAACACGAAGGAGGTCGGGTCGCAAATAGTATTACATGAGACGTATCTTCAATTTATTCGTCCCACTGTTATATGTCGGAACTGCATGAGGAAAAGGACAAACCTTGGTCAGACAACAAGGTACAGACCAAGATTGACAACGAAGGACTGGACGTATGTCCAAAGAGTTCTCCGTCCAGTCCACCAGACCATAAGGGTAGAGAAAGTCTTAAAAGGTGTCAAATAACAAATCGTTTGAATTTTACAATTTACTTGAATCTCTTAATCAACCGTTAAAGTCCTCGGTCAGAAAAAAAATTAGTATTAAAATTTTTAAAATTACTTCATATCAACTAAATGTTACAACATAATTAAAGAAGACACCGAAGGGACCACTGAGTCTTCTATTTCGAGACGGACAGTAAGTCCTCTGGGTCCAAACTTGGGACCCAGTCCTTGTAGGGGACCTCTTCCCTTACCGATAGGTGAGATCATAAGAACGGACCTCTGAAGGTACCTGTCTCCTTGAACCGTCGAGGTCAGGTACTCCACCTTTTCTCAACCTGTGTTGACACCTTGTGTCAACCTTTCTCTTACTGTGAAAGGTGTGAAAAGTATATATATATATATATATATATATATAAGAAAAAATACAAGAAAAGGTAATACCAAATAGTGTCCTATGACTTATATTACGGGACACGGTACTTCATCCTGGAATAACAAATAAGTAAGATATACATTATCAAACCTTTTCAGAGTCAGGGAGGGGGGTTTGGGGGAGGGGGAACCCTAGGTGTTCAGACAAAAATTACAGACAAAGACAAAGTAAATACAACATGAAATCTAATGTGTTTCACAATAGTATACTATAAACAGAGAAAGAGTGAAGTGAATCAACTATTAGAGATCTAGAAAGGTACGACGACGATTACCGTAATAACGAAAAAGTACCGACTCACCATAAGGTAACATCTATGTGTGTTCTGACAGAAAAAGGTACGTAGAGTCTGTCGGGATGAAGATTAGGGTGAAGGAGATGACTTATTAACACACTAAATGTGGTTGAGGATTCAAGAGATTCTTAAACAAAGGAATGAGCGTTTTATCCCTAAATAGGACATCTAAACAGTCTAATAATTTATGTTATTTACATTTTAGCGGATGTAGTATTCATGGGTTTTGGTTACACTTCTACTGACCATGACACTTACGAAATGAATAGGATTTTATGTAACTTATGAAAATAGTCTACGGAAAATAAAAAATAGTCCCGTATGAAATGAAACACTAGTCGCATTTACTTTTAAAGTGTAAAGCCAGTTTACGAAACTCTTGGTTTATTAACAATGACCAGATGAGTATCACGATAATTCATTTAATACTACGTCCACGTTACTCAAGAAAGAGGATAAACAAAGGAAAAAGGAAGGGAGATGGTGACGAGGTATCCAGAAGGGGTCACCGAGTCAGTCATTTCTTAGAAGGTCCTTACGTCCTCTAATGGACGTTACATTCTCCAAGTTAGAGACTCAGTCCTTCTAGGGGTCCTCTTCCTTTTCTGTTGGGTGAGGCCTTAAGAACGAACCCTTTAGGGTACCTGTCTCCTCAGACCTCCCGATGTCAGGTACGCTAGTGTTCTCAACCTGCGTTGAATCACTGATTTGGTGGTGGTGACGAGGTTATGGAGGGCGGGGGATTGGAGTGTTTTAAGAACCGTCGACAAAACACCACCGGTGTCAATTGACCAGTTTTCTTATCCGTCAATAAGAGGGTAGTCGGTGAAGGGGAAGGTAAGGGAATGAGGGTTGGGGCGTCACGACGTCAAGTCGACCGACTACGAATCGAAAATCAACTCTACCCTATACACAAAAATTTGGTTGAGAAGGAGGGTCGGGACCTAGGACTTAAAGTTCTCGGCCAAGAAAGAGTGTGTAGGTGACTCGCACGTTCATTTTTCTACTCGTTGGAAAGTCCTACTCCAGGTACTTGTTACACACTTTAGGACTTTAAGACGAGGATTTCTTTTGGAGGGGACCCTTTAGATCAGGTGTATATCCTAAGGCCACCTCAAAATCGAATCCCGTAATTGTTATAGGGAAGAGACGAAATTTTCCCGTTTTACCATAGAAGTGTAGTGAAGTACCGTTTATCTCTTTATTTCCTTTGTCACTGTCTAAAATAAAAGAACCCGAAGTTTTAGTGACGTCTGACACTGACGTCGGTACTTTAATTTTCTACGAACGAGGAACCTTCTTTTCGATACTGTTTGGAATTACTTTGGACGACGACGACGACGATTCAGTGAAGTCAGCACAGACTGAGACACGCTGGGGTATCTGCCGTCGGGTGGTCCGAGGGGGCAGGGCCCCTAAGAGGTCCGTTCTCATAACATCGTCCCACGGCAACGGAAGAGACTTTACTTTTGGATCTACCGCATAATTACCTCTTCCGTTACCATGGGGTGAGGTCATGAGAACGGACCTCGGACCATCCGACATCAGGTACCCCAGCGTGTCTCAGTCTGTGTTGACTTCGTTGAATCGTCGTCGTCGTCGTCGTCTACCGCATAATTTCTCGTCTCTGTAGTGAAACGACTGTTTCCAGACGTATCAGTTTCGATACCAAAAAGGTCATCAGTACGTGTCTACACTCTAAACCTGGTATTCCTTTAGACTCACCGTTTATTAACTTCAAAAACTCAACACCACGATCCTTTCTGTTCCTCAGGGAACCTGACGTTTCTCTAGTTTGGTCAGTTAGGTTTTCCTTTAGTTGGGACTTATAAGTAACCTTCCTGACTACGACTTCGACTTTGAGATTATGAAACCGGTGAACTACGCTTCTCCGTTGAGTGATGTTTTCTGGGACTACGACCCTTTCTGACTCCCGTCCTCCTTTTTGCCTGTTGTCTCCTACTCTACCAACCTCCCGTAGTGGTTGAGTTACCTGGGCTCAAACTCGTTTGAGGCCCTCTACACTTCCTGTCCCCTCGGATCGTACGACGTCCGGTACCTTAGTGTTTCTCAGTCTATGTTGAATCGTTGACTTGTTGTTTTATCATAGAATACAGGGAAAGACAAAGGGACGTTCCTGGAGGACTTAGGAACTCAAGTCCAAACGACGAAGTAAAGTGAGGATCAGAAGCCAAGAGAAGAAGGTTAATTCGTAATAAAGGGTCTTGGAATCTGAGAAGGTTTTAATAAGTAGGATGGGGTCCCATTGTGAGACCATGGTCCTCCATTAGGCTTACTATGTTTAACCGAACGAGATCGGATGAATGGGTAAGACGAGAGAGGTACGGGTAGGGGAGGAGTGACACTAATAGTAGGTATTAATATGAAACCCGAAGGGTTCACCGTGTCACCATTCCTTGGACGGACGGTTGTATCCTCTATGCTCTCTGTATCCAAAGTAGGGATCCAACCCTTCTAGGGGACCTCATTCTTTACCGTTGGGTGAAGTCATAAGAACGGACCTCTTAGGGTACCTGTCTCTTCGGAGTTTCTCACTCTGACTCGTGTTCGTACTTAAGATGAAATAAGGTTTACCCGAAGGGAACACCGAGTGGACCATTTCTTAGAAGGACGTTACACCCTCTCGACCCAAGTTAGGAACCCGATCTTCTAGGGGACCTCTTCCCTTTCCGATGGGTGAGGTCATAAGACCGGACCCCTTAAGGTACTTGACATCTCAGGTACCCCAGTGTTTCGCAGTCTGTACTGACTTGGTGAAAATGAATAAGGTTTCCGTAGAACACGGACCTGGAGAAAGGGTTATAAGTCCGGTTCATATTGGTAAACAACTTTTGTCAGATTTACGTTTGAACAAACAACACAAACTTCATAAAATGTTTATCATTTAAGGAGTATGAGTAAGCCTACTTGTATATATTGTTCGTTTTACCCTCTTCGTATTATGGGTCCAAGAGTCGGGTACCTTACATTCGATAGGGTGTTTAAATCGTACATGTGATCAAGAAGAGACCGGAAATTAATACTACAGTACGTCACTTGAGTGGTGGGGTCAAGAAAACTCACGAAAGAGGAACTGCCTATATTTAAAACAAAAGTTCCTGGAGATACTTTGGAGCTCGAGGGGGGTCTTTTACGTCAAACTTTTGTTAACTATTTCTTGTTAGTTTACGCCATTAACTACCTCATCTTGTTTGGAGGGGGCGTAGATCCTCCCACCACAGATGAGAGATGGATATTGACTCGGTCGGAACGATCCTACATTTTTACGGTAATTGGGTTCAACTTCAGTATTCAAGACACGGTAAAAAAGACCTTTGTTCACACCGTATTACTAATTCACGGAGCCTGGAGACCTCAGTTCGTCTTGACCCAATTTTTGGTTCGGGACAGTAAAGGATCTTAACACAGGTACCCGAGTAACAAATTGGATAGGACCTTGAATCAAATTAGAAAACGTCTGGAGTCTAATTACATATAGTTGGAGTGTAAGCATCCCAACAACACTCTTTCCTTACTGTTTGACTTTGAGAAGATTTGGTTCTTCCGTCGTGTTGGTAACGTTTAGGGAAGTGTTACCCGACAGGATTTGGAATTACGTATATAATTTCGAATACAGTGTCTTTCACGTGTTGTGTAAAAGGGTAAGAATCTTGGCCAAAATCGTAACAACTAAATGTGATTCGGTCAATGTGAACGAAATTTTAAGAGAATGCTTTCTCATGGAGAAGACTTGTTCCTCGGTGAGTTAAGACACGGATACCTTGGCTCCATGACCGACATCGTTAAGGAAACGTTTATACTACAGTATTGAGACTTTTCTTTGAACTTAAGACAAATTACGGGTATTAGAGAGAATCATAGAAGCGTCTACGTCATAGATGACTTAAGGATTGTAGTAAGAACCGTACCACAATCCTGAACTATTATTTTAGGAATATCAAAAACAAGTCAATTGAACCTCTAGAAAATAAATGTTACAAAACAAGGAGGAAATTCTCGTTCTTGTAGAGTCGTCAATTTTTGTCATTAAACCCCCTGAAAGGACCGTCAGATCACCAATTCTGAGACACGAAGGTTACGTTTCCCGCGTTCAAACTAGGGACCAGTCCCTTGATTCTAGTGTATACGACACGTCACGTCGGTTTTTTTTTTTTTTTTTTTTGGTCATTAAAACAAGATACATGTAATACGTAATACTTCGTTTGGTTTGTCATACCGGTTTTGATTAGTCATGGGTGGGGGATTTCTTGGTACACTACTTCCACCTAGGGGCGAACTAATCATACCAACACGTATGGACATAACTAGTTCAATCACCGACGTCGGAGAAACACAACGTACATATCTGTGTCAGAGTTCCAGTGCATCTGGAACCGTAAATGACTTTTTGACGGATTCAGAGATCTTCGTACATCTATCAAACTTTACCAAAGACTATCCTACAATTGGGGTAAGAACACCCGTGGATGGTTTAAAGACAGTGACCTAGTCTTCATTGATCAGATTTTCGTTAATCATTCAGGGAAGTCGCCTCTTAAATTTCCAAAAGTACAGAAGATATAAAGGACTAGTAAATAGTTTAAGTCAGACTGTGTCTATAAAGTGACCAGTAACAAAAAACAAGTTGTCTGAAGTCTCAAGTCGGGTAAGGTGACGGAAAATACCGAACGATAAAAATTCCTCTATGGAGTCATCTTTGGAGGAAAAAGACATGTCACATTAATAACTTCGTGTATTTCATCAATATCGTCCTTAAATAGCGAAAGTCCACCTTTATGAGGGTCGGTTTATTTTCTATCTCATCCTTACGGTCTGCGTTAAATATTGTCCGAGTGACTGTAAAACACAGCTCTTCGAGATGGTTACTTATTCGTAGTTCAGTATTTAGAGACATTAGCACTAATTTCGTTCGTTCAATAAGAAACTCCCCTGTGGTATTATTTTCTTACAACACTACGTTTCGTCTTTTTAAGACAACTGTTTTTAGTGGTTTTTGTCGACAGTCATTTTAAATGTTTGTCGAACAAAATTTAAGACAGCTTAAGGTCGTCGACAAACAAACACGTATTTCACAAGTAAATCCTTTGTTCTTAACCTGGATCAAACCCAAGGTGACACAAAGTTTTAAAACAATAGTCAAATTAGTTTTAAGTATGTTATTAAATTTAAAGAAAGGTTCCGATTCACTCTCCATTAGTCATATAAATTCATATGGAATCTGTGTCATGTACAAATTATTTATCACTTTATTTACTTACTTAATGACATATGGTGACAGGGACTTTAATGTTTCACGTAAAGTCGAAAAAAAGGTAAGTGTATATGACAAAACTTTTAATACCAAATATGTATAACTTAAGTAAAACGATCACAACCATTATTAGGAATTATCGGGAAGTTTTTATCTAAAATCTCAAATCTTGTGACTTAATTTTAAATCAATGATACATTTCAGTGAGATACTCTCTTTCAAATAGTTTAGAGAGTTATAAAACGTATACGGAAGTAAATCAACGAAAAGAGTGATAAAGTTTCTATCAAATAAATAAAGAAGTAGACACTTCGTCCCTATTATCTTTTATGAAGTAACGGTAACATGTTTATTTCATTTGATTATGGGAATCGTTTCAGGAAGTGACTATGTAACATTTGAGAATTATGATAGTGAATAATGACGTGTTTTGAGATCCAGGTTCTTATTATTTCACTATTCTTTAAATAAGAATTCATTATTCTTACTGTTATAGGAGAAACTACGAGTCTAACCTTAGGTCATACAAAGTTGAAAATTTTTATATGCAAGGGAGTCGGAGAGAGAAAGAGACACAGACACATATTTACACACACACACACACACATACATACATACATACATACATACACCGTGATCACCATTTCTTAGATGGAGGGTTTCGTCCTCTGAGTTCTCTGTGTCCAAGTTAAGGACCCAGTCCTTCTAGGGGACCTCTTCCTTTACCGTTGGGTGAGGTCATAAGAACGGACCCTTTAAGGTACCTGTCTCCTTGGACCGTCCAATGTCAGGTAGACCACGGTTTCTCAGCCTATGCTGATTCACTAACTCTTGTTTGTACGTTAAAAATTTACAATTAACCCTCTAACCCTTCAACGGAGTTTACTATTTTCGAATAGAATTTTTATTGATATGGTTGTGAAAAGTGAGAATTCGGTCTATATCGTGTTACTATTAGAAATATTCTTCATAAGTTTAGTAACTCTTTTTATATGTCAGTAAAGAGTTATACCCCGTCCTCAGTATCCCATCCCTCCCCCTCTAACCAAGGTCCTTGACGGTACCTATGGTTTTCGGCTCCAACGAGTTCACAGTACATTCGGAAGACGTACACGCCCAAGGTATAGGTTCCTATTCGGTTGGAACCTGGTACATGGTTCAAACCCTGGGTGTCAACCAACTTAGACTCCTATTTCTTCGGTGTCTATTCTTCCAGGTTGATGTGTGAATGATTTTCTTAAGATACATATTCACCTGGACGTGTCAAGTTTGGGCAATAAGTTGTCAGTTGAGATAGCCAAAAATTAAAGGTTTTTCTCAGATAGTTTACGTCTGAATGGTATATTAGAATTGTTAGTGAATTACCATGTCCACAGTAATACAGAAGTTATCTGTCTTTTCTCCGAAGTCTAACAAATCATTGGTAGGGTTCCTGTGTGTCAAATATTTACCGTCTCCACCCTTTATCTAGGTCCAGACGGACAGAAGTTTTGGGTTCAAAATTCGTGGACGTATTGGATGAAAATTAATTTAAATTGAAGGTTCCTAAAAATTAAGGTTTAATTTTTGGTCTCGCGTATGACTGAAAGTCGTGTTAAGCAGTAATATTTTAATATCTTCTTCAAATTAAGTATCAGAAAAGAGGGTTCTTTTAAAAGACAGATGTCTATTCTGATTATATTCTTTGTTATGTTTAATATACTCTGTCCAATATTAATTCACAAAGTAATACGTCGCGTAGACATTCATAGTGTTTTACAGTTTCCTATCTCACAAATTTTAACGAATATCTTCTGACCCCACTACCACCTACAAAAATACCCTCTCCACTTTCACCCTCAAATCAGAACCTTCTATTTTCAAACTTCATCATCTTTTCGTCTCCTTCTACTAAAGTTTGCCCGTCTTAGTATATTGTTTCTCTGTGTACTATCCCCTTACCGTGGTTAAACTGATCTTTTTTTGTAATCTAACTTCGTATACTTTACTGACAAAAACATCCAGTCTTAACCAGTCCATTGTCGTTAAAGTCGACCGAGCTCGACGACGAGGACGACGACGACGATTCAGTGAAGTCGGCACAGACTGAGACTTATGTATAATTTATCTTCACTAATACATATCACGTACTTTCACTTTCAACAAGTCAACACAGACTGAGAAAAGTTGGGCTACCTGAAATGTTAGGTACTTTAAGAGGTCCAATCTTATGATCTCACCCAGTCGAGTCAAGTCAACGAGTCAGCACAGACTGAGAAACGCTGGGGTACTTAGCGTCGTACGGTCCGGAGGGACAGGTAGTGGTTGAGGGCCTCAAGTGAGTCTGAGCGCAGGTAGCTCAGTCACTACGGTAGGTCGGTAGAGTAGGAGACAGCAGGGGAAAAGGAGGACGGGGGTTAGGGAGGGTCGTAGTCTCAGAAAAGGTTACTCAGTTGAGAAGCGTACTCCACCGGTTTCATGACCTCAAAGTCGAAATCGTAGTAAGGAAGGTTTCTTTAGGGTCCCGACTAGAGGAAGTCTTACGTGACACTAGAGGAACGTCAGGTTCCCTGAAAGTTCTCAGAAGAGGTTGTAGTGTCAAGTTTTCGTAGTTAAGAAACCGAGAGTCGGAAAAAATGTCAGGTTGAGAGTGTAGGTATGTACTGGTGTCCCTTTTGGTATCGGAACTGATCTGTCTGGATCCATCCGTTTCATTATAGAGACGAAAACTTATACGATAGATCCAACCAGTATTGAAAAGAAGGTTCCTCATTCGCAGAAAATTAAAGTACCGACGTTAGTGGTACCAATAGGAAAGGGAAAAGGTCCCCTAGAAGGGTTGAGTCCTTAACTTGAGTCCAAAGGGTGTACCGTCCGTCTAAGAAATGGTTGACTCGGTGTTCCCTTCGGGTACATATTATGTATCGACTCACGTTATTTCTTAAAATCCTTAAACCCTCTCCTCAGGTACTTTTAGGTGAAAGAACTCTCCCTTCGTTCGTCCTTACTTGATTATTAACGACTCTAATAATAAACGAGTAAATACGTGACATTCTCTCTAAACCTTTATCCAACGAATCTATAAGTTTATTTTCGGGACCAAGTTAATTTCGTTTAACTTATTTTAATTTCCTGACTTAAAAAAAAATTGAACGGAAAAGTTCCGTTGAACTCGTACTCTTATTTTTAATTGAGTGTAATAATTTTTGTTGTAAAGTGTATATATACCAAAACCGTAGATAGTCACTACACCCCATCAACCAAATATGTCCAAGTTTTCTAAGTTGTGATTGAAACATCCTTAAAATGATCGATAAACAATTTGTATAGGTAATAGTTTTTTGTATAATACATTCGAATCTTAATTTCTTTAACAAGGAATTTTCATCATTTATAAATTTTGAGTAGTGTAAGATTTACAAAAGGATGTAAAATTTTTAATAGATAGAAGAATCACACTTAATATAAAAAATCTTTAAAGATACTACTTGTAAGATGTCATGTATTTCCACACCGGGACGTGTAAAGAACGGTCAAAGTACTAGTCATTGGAGGAGAACCACCGAACTTTAGATACAAGTCAAGCCAAGTCAAGTCAGCAAGTCAGCACAGGCTGAGAAACGCTGGGGTACTTAACGTCGTGCGGTCCGGAGGGACAGGTAGTGGTTGAGGGCCTCAAGTGAGTCTGAGTTCAGGTAGTTCAGTCACTACGGTAGGTCGGTAGAGTAGGAGCCAGTTGGGAAGAGGAGGACGGGGGTTAGGGAGGGTCGTAGTCTCAGAAAAGGTTACTCAGTTGAGAAGCGTACTCCACCGGCTTCATGACCTCAAAGTCGAAATCGTAGTAAGGAAGGTTTCTTTAGGGTCCCGACTAGAGGAAGTCTTACCTGACGAACCTAGAGGAACGTCAGGTTTCCTGAGAGTTCTCAGAAGAGCTTGTGGTCTCAAGTTTTCGTAGTTAAGAAGCCGCGAGTCGAAAGAAGTGTCAGGTCGAGAGTGTAGGTATGTACTGGTGTCCTTTTTGGTATCGGAACTGATCTGCCTGGCAACAACCGTTTCATTACAGAGACGAAAACTTATACGAGAGATCCAACCAGTATTGAAAAGAAAGTTCCTCATTCGCAGAAAATTAAAGTACCGACGTCATAGACGTCACTAAAACCTCGGGGGGTTTTATTTCAGACTGTGACAAAGGTGACAAAGGGGTAGATAAAGGGTACTTTACTACCCTGGTCTACGTTACTAGAAGTAAAAGACTTACAACTCGAAATTAGATACAATCAATGTCTATTATATAGTACAGACATTAAGAATATAGTACTTAACCGTGTTTTTTAACTAATAAACAAAAAGGTCATAAGTTTTGATTCAGTCGTTTGTTAAGTGAGTGTAGTGACTATTTGTCCAAAGTGAAATAGAATAAGTACTTAAATTGTGCTTATAGTAGGTTATACACACCCTTAATACGAGTATTTTAGTCAATAAGTTGCAAATGGTCGTCTTGTCACGTAGAAGGGTAGACCACAGAGGGAACAGTAGGGGTGGTAGGGTGGGGGGTATGTGTGGGTGTNGGTATGTGTGGGAGTGAGGGGACGGTACTTACAGAAGTCTGATGTAAAGTGCAAGTAAGTGTCTGGACCACGACAACCGATATCATGACCGTAGATCGAAAAGGGAGAAGGGTCCGAAACTGAGTCTCAGGGTGTCACTAAGGACGACGGTATACGAGACTCTAGGAATCTAAGAATGAGGAAACCCAAGGTGTTGGCGTCAGGTTTTGACAGAGATCACCGATGGAAACTTTTCAAAAGACCCAGTTGTGACGAAATAATTTTATCCCTCTAAAGGAAAAGACGTTATAACATGGACCCTCGAAGGGACTATCGAGTCAACCATTTCTTAAGAGGACGTTACGTCTTCTGGGTCCAATTTAAGGACCCAACCTTTCAAAGGGACCTCTTCCCCATCCGATGGGTGAGGTCATAAGAAACGAAGGAAACACCGAGTCGACCATTTCTTAGACGGACGTCACGACCTCTGTACGTAAGTTAGGGACTCAACCCTTCTAGGAGACCTCTTCCCTTTCCGATGGGTGAACTCATAAGACCGGACCTCTTAAGATGGTTGACATGTCAGGTACCTCAGTGTTTCTCAGTTTGTTCTGACTCACTGAAAGTGAAAGTGAAGACTGAAGGGACCACCGAGTCTACCATTTCGCAGACAGATGTTACGCCCTCTGGATCCAAGCTAGGGACCCAACCCTTCTAGGCGACCTCTTCCTTTACCGTTAGGTGAGGTCACGATAACGGACCTTTTAGGGTACCTGTCTCCTCGGACTATCCAATGTCAGGTACCCCAGCGTTTCTCAGTCTATGCTGACTCACTGAAGTGAAAGTGAAAGTGAAGTTATAACATGGATAAGACTTGATTAATACAACGGAGCACGGAATCAAGTCAAGTCAAGTCAGAGAGTCAGTACAGGCTGAGAAACGATGGGGTACTTAGCGTCGTGTGGTCCGGAGGGACAGGTAGTGGTTGAGGGCTTCAAGTGAGTCTAAGTGCAGGTAGCTCAGTCACTACGGTAGGTCGGTAGAGTAGGAGATAGCAGGGGAAGAGGAGAACGGAGATTAGGGAGGGTCGTATTTTCAGAAAAGGTTACTCAGTTGAGAAACGTACTCCACCGGTTTCCTGACCTCAAAGTCGAAATCGTAGTAAGGAAGGTTTCTTTAGGGTCCCGACTAGAGGAAGTCTTACCTGACCAACCTAGAGGAACGTCAGGTTCCCTGAAAGTTCTCAGAAGAGGTTGTAGTGTCAAGTTTTCGTAGTCAAGAAACCACGAGTCGGAAGAAGTGTCAGGTTGAGAGTGTAGGTATGTACTGGTGTCCTTTTTGGTATCAGAACTGATCTGTCTGGAATCAGCCGTTTCATTACAGAGACGAAAACTTATACGATAGATCCAACCAGTATTGAAAAGAAGGTTCCTCATTCACAGAAAATTAAAGTACCGACTTTAGGGGTAGACGTCACTAAAACCTCGGGGTTTTTTATTTCAGACGGTGAAAAAGGTGACAAAGGGGTAGATAAACGGTACTTCACTACCCTGGCCTACGGTACCAGAAGTAAAAGACTTACAACTCGAAATACGGTTGAAAAAGTGAGAGGAGAAAGTGAAAGTAGTTCTCCGAAAAATCAAGGAGAAGTGAAAGACGGTATTTCCACCACAGTAGACGTATAGACTCCAATAACTATAAAGATGGCCGTCAGAACTAAGGTCGAACACAAAGAAGGTNAGAAAATTAAAGTAGCGACTTTAGGGGTAGACGTCACTAAAACCTCGGGGGTTTTTATTTCAGACGGTGAGAAAGGTGACAAAGGGGTAGATAAACGGTACTTCACTACCCTGGCCTACGGTACCAGAAGTAAAAGACTTACAACTCGAAATACGGTTGAAAAAGTGAGAGGAGAAAGTGAAAGTAGTTCTCCGAAAAATCAAGGAGAAGTGAAAGACGGTATTTCCACCACAGTAGACGTATAGACTCCAATAACTATAAAGATGGCCGTCAGAACTAAGGTCGAACACAAAGAAGGTCAGGTCGCAAAGAGTACTACATGAGACGTATCTTCAACTTATTCGTCCCACCGTTATATGTCGGAACCGCATGAGGAAAAGGATAAACCTTGGTCAGACAACAAGGTACAGGTCAAGATTGACAACGAAGGAATGTACGTATGTCTAAAGAGTTCTCCGTCCAGTCTATTAGACCATAAGGGTAGAGAAAGTCTTAAAAGGTGTCAAATAACACTAGGTGTGTCAGTTTCCGAAACCGGATCAGTTATTTCGTCTTTATCTACAAAAAGACCTTGAGAGAACGAAAAAGCTACTAGGTCGTCTACAATCGTTAAACTAGAGACCAAAGAGAGGGAAAAGATTTTGGTCGACCCTGTAGACCTTCAAGTGCCAAGTGTATAACGACTTCGGACCGAACCTCTTAAAACTGGTAATGAAATCGTCGTACACTTCACTTCAGCGAGTCAGTACAGGCTGAGAAACGCTGGGGTATCTGACATCGGGCGGTCCGAGGAGACAGGTACCTTAAGAGGTCCGTTCTTATGACCTCACCCACCGGTAAAGGAAGAGGTTCGTCGTACACTCTACTCACGTTAACACACCATCAAACTCGTAAGAAACCGTAACGGAAAGAAACCCTAACCTTACTTTTGTCTGGAAAAGGTAAGGACACCGGTGACGACTCAAAAGGTTTAAACGACCGTATACCTCACGTCGTGAAAGTGTCGTAGTAGAAAGTCCTAAACTTTATCAAGTTGACCTTAAGGCAGTGGAGGTGATCAAAACAAGCATCACTACGAAAGATTCCGGGTGAACTGAAGTGTAAGGTTCTACAGACCGAGATCTACTCACTAGTGTGGTAGCACTAATAGACCCAGTACTTCTAGAAAAAAGATGTCAAGAAGACACATAAGAACGGTGGAGAAGATTTATAGAAGACGAAGACAAGCCAGATATAGTAAAGACAGGAAATAGTTCGGGTAGAAACGTACTTTACAAGGGAACCATAGAGGTTAAAAGAACTTCTCTAGAGAGTAGAAAGGGTAAGACAAGAAATTGACAGACTTCTCTTTATTTTGGATACTCACACATTTTAGTCTTATTGGGGGGTTTACAAAATTTTTTTACTAAAGGAATTACCAAGTTTAGTCTTAAAGAAAACACTCTACCAAACCATTTTAAGAACTATTCTACAAACCGACTCTTCCCATAAGTATTTTCGATTTCTTCGTTGTCCGTCACAAATTTGAGGATACCTGTTCCTCTTTTTTTTTAATCGAAACCCCGGACCCTTTCTCCTTTACCCCCTCCCCCCTCGTCTTTCTTCTCGGTTGTTCTGACAGTTCCCTATCCTGAACGTTGTATTTTCCGTCGGTTACTTCTCAGGGTCCTCAACCTACCACTCTTGAAATTCTTGTTCAGGAATTATTACCTTGAGAAAATCGGCCGATATCCTAATGATACCTTTGTTTAGACTTAAGGTACATAAATACCCCGGACCGAGGGACTTTTTACGATACCTACGAGGGATACATGTGACTCCATCTCTATTACCATAAAGTACAGAGAATACGGTCACTTCATCGACTTATATAAAAACGAATGTCTAGTCTCGTGTAGTAGTATACGCCGGGTCGGGGGCTGTGGTTTTTTTTTTTTTTTTTTTCATGTCTATCCTCGACCGACCGTTAGACCCTGGAACTTTACTACTCCTTTCATACTTTAACAATCGTTTTTACCACTCTCGGGTCAAACTCGTTCAGACGAAACTTTAGATTAGAAAACAAAATAAAGTCATCCCGGTGACCCATTCTTCTAAGACCCAAAAAACAACAAGATAATAATGAAAAATTTGTAGTCTATGAAAAACGGGGGTTCCACTTTTGAAAACGAGTGTCTTGTTCTTCCTGTTTCTGACACCACAACCTTCTACAAAGTCCGAGGATCGTAAAGTGGGAGTTTGGGTAGGTTTGTCGGGTGGTTTACACACGAATAAGACGTTCTCCGTTCTCTGCTCTCAGACACACACATTTTTGTAATGGACTTTAAAGAAAGACTAGTATAATAGAAGAGTTATCTCAAGATAAAAGTGTAAGTTACTGTACTACAGGTTCTAAAAGCGTGGAAAGACCGAATAATGAAAACCACTTACATCCATGATACTCTCGTCATTAATAGTTTTGGGTCTTTCTTGTTCTTTTCCTTTTTCTGGGAAACAAAAGGTTGATAAAAATTACCGATTCCGATGAAGATTGTTTTTCCTCTTTATATGAAGTTTACATATGTATACAAATTTTCCTAAGTACATGTAGAAAACCCCATCCTCATCCCTCTAATTTTTTTTATCCTCTCTACCTTATTGTTGATTACTTATCCGATTCTTAGTTTTTGTTTGGTTTTTACTTTTGTCCTGTAACATGAACTCTGAACCAGGTCTCGTCTCCCACGTCCCTGGGAGATCAGTCCCTTGATTCAGTTAGAGATCAGTCCCTTGATTCTAAGGTGCACAACGGACCGTGTCGGTTTTTTAATATATATATTTTTTTTCTATGTACCAGTTCGGGAACGGAACGGTAAACGATTATGAGACTGAAATCAATTCAGTAAATTGCGTAGAGTACGTAGTGTACCAAGAACTCGCACATGTACGGTAGTGAGATAATCCACGACCTTTTGGTTAGAGAGAGGGTGAGGGCAGTGTCTAAAATATTAGAGACGAAGGGAACATAATTGAGATATTATCCTTTTTATTATTAATGGAAGAGTATCGTAACGACACTCTTAGTTTACTCTTATAGAATACATTTTTGTGATACTTTCGATATGCGTGGTTACTAATAATATTTCGATACTGTTTGGATTTGTCGTATAATTTTTCGTTTCTGTAGTGGAACGACTGTTTCCAGGTATCAGTTTCGATACCAAAAAGGTCATCAGTACATGTCTACACTCTCATCCTGGTATTTCTTTCGACTCGCGGTTTCTTAACTACGAAAGTTTAACACCACGACCTCTTCTGACAACTTTGAGAGAACCTGACGTTCCTCTAGTCTGGTTTATGAAGAGGAATGAACTTGAGTTTTATTCTCCATGAGTCGGTTGGGATGTAAACAATTTTAACTTTGTTTAAAAAATTTGAAGTCAACAGTCACGCGTTACCGAAGACGACTTCTTTTGTGGAAGAAAATTTTTTTCTTTTAGATAGTTCTAAAACACGGTGAGGGTAATACTAGTTATCTGTTACACCGAACGAAACTTTAAAGAGTAGACCTAAAGTAAAGGTTTGTCCTTATTTTAAAGGAAAGAACTTAACATCCCACGGTCTTATTTACCAACTTCGTAACCGTCTCTTAGTGTTTTAGTGTGAGTAAGACATCTTGGTGTCTGTTTTATTGGGGGATATTAAATTTATCTCTATAGGAGTCTGGATCAATCAAAAATTAATGTATTGTAGTAATGTCGTATCAATTTTCTTTTCATATAGATTTCTATTAAAAAATTTATAACTTAATTTTATTTTTTTATTTTTGTTTGTTTTATCGTTAAATTATACGGATGAGTCCCTGATTTAAATTATAGTTCAGTCTGTCTTGGTATTGGGGTATAGGAGGGAATAAGAGTAAGTATACGATATAAAGAAATTTATTTTAAGATCGTGATTGTATAAACATCGAGTTCGTTAGAACTGTTCGAGACGAGACCATTTACAAGATATTAATTAGTTTTTAACAATTCATAATGACCTTTACTCATAAAGAAAATTCATAATGAACGACTGTTTGTGTGGTCAAAACTTCATCACCATCATGGATAAAATCTATCATAAACTAGGTACCTAGAAGATTTATTTCGACGGTGATTGAAAACTTTTATTTTCAATGGTATTCTGTAATAAAAGAAAGAATGTTTGACTTTATACGGACGTCTGAACACTTATTTAACCAAACACATACGTAAAGACATAACCCGAAATGAATTTAAATGTTGGTTCATTTGTATCTTGTTTGGTGATGTATTATGTTGGTTCTAGTTTCCGTGCATTTTCATTATCATACACGTATGTATATAATAACATCATTCTATATTCTAATTTGACTGAGTAAGAATTTAAGTATTCCAATTTCTCAATGTCTGAAATCTTTATATCCTTTCTCAAAAAAGACGTCATTTAATAATGTCTGTCAACTTGTAAAGTTTCACACTTGTTGACCCGGATACGTTCGTATTTCTTATTTGTCTAGTGATTTAAACCAAATACATCACAAATTCGCACCACACTATATACACTATCGAATCAAGACACGCTTGTACTTAGTTCTGCAGGTGTAGGACAGTTTCATTGTTACCTGGGTTGGAACGATTCTCTCACTATACTAAAGGTTCGTTGCGTGAAGAATTTCTTGTTTAAATTTCTCTTTTTATCGTGAAACCTTCTCTTAATGTTAGTATAAGGTTTATCTAACATGATGTCGGAGACATAAATTTCATCGAGGTGAATAGTAGAAATACATGATGAATCATGTTTATCAAATAAATAATTTTACGGATTACTTTTAAACTTATGTTTATACCATGAGTAATAAAATGTCCCAAACCATACAAAAAATTATATCATTTTCAATTTTTATAAGTAGAAACACTTTTAGCTATAAAATTGAGTGACTTTATTCATGTCCCTCTCGTTAAAGTGTTAACATTGATATAAAAATTTTATTACTTGGAAAATAACGAAAGGTTGTACTGAAATCTTTCCTAACGTCGAGAAAAAAGATAATAAGTATAAGATGTATTTGTCTTATACTTTGTTTCTTACAGTACTTTGTTAAATATTTTCGTATATTAGTGTCAGTTACTTGGTGTAAAATGAATTATAAATTCACTTTATATTATTTTAGGACATATTTAATACGAAAATACTCCTTATTAGTAAAGTGTAGAATATGACTTCGATGTAGATAGTGACCACTCTAAAAGAAATTTTATAAGGTAATTCTAATTAACATTCCATGGACTTCTTTTATTTGACGTTTATACCTAGAGAAGAATTCTAAGTTTAAGTTGGATATTAAATACAAATTATAAAGATAACCCGTAGATATAATCTTGATCCCCACTTGTTTTTTGGGTCATAATTACTGGGTCCCAAGGAATCTTTCATGATCTTCCATCCAAGGTTATCAAAAATAAGGAGTGAACATACCTACTAGAACTGACTTAGTGTTACTCGTTTCGACAAATCAGTCAGTATAGGAGGAAAGGTTAATGAATTCAGACCTCCTCTGACTTTTAAATAAGAGCACTACTAAAAGAGACTATAAATCTTAATTGTTTTTCTTATGTAGTTTATCTTTCTCTAAGGTAAAGTTCAGGTCTTAATTTTCCATCCTATACTCTCTAAATAAAGGTGTACAACGTCTTATCGTTACGTTGTTCTTACCGAAGGAGGTACATCATGGACGAGTCAAACAATTTTGAACTGAAAGTACATCTTTTTTTTACAAAAACCAGTTTATTCATAGTTATAAATCTTTCGAGAAAAGTCCCTTGAGTTGGGACTTATGAGAACCTTCCTGACTACGACTTCGACTTTGAGGTCATAAAACCAGTAGACTACGGTTGTCGGTTGAGTGACCTTTTCGGGGACTACGACCCTTTCTAACTCCCGTCTCCCTCTTCGCCAGTAGTCTCCTACTCTACCGACCTACCATAGTGATTACGTTATCTGTTTGACCCCTGATTATGGTTTATCACAGTCTAGGACCTCTGGGAGAACCCCACCGCCCCTTGTCTTTTTCCTTACTCGGTCTCGATAAAGTTTAGAGTCATAAGACTTTCCCCATCCAGGTGAACCCCATTTCATAGGTGGACGGTTGGGTCCTCGGTGTCCTCTA
This sequence comes from Capra ibex, assembly GCA_006410555.1. Classification (NCBI taxonomy): domain Eukaryota; kingdom Metazoa; phylum Chordata; class Mammalia; order Artiodactyla; family Bovidae; genus Capra; species Capra ibex. Next base: position 30,260,689 of record SJYO01016970.1, on the reverse strand, counting down.
CACCCAAGCTGAGGACCCAGTCCTTCTAAGAGACCTCCATCTTTACCGTTGGGTGAGGTCATAAGAACGGACCCTTTAGGGAACCTGTCTCACTCCATCCGATATCAGGTACCCCAGAGTTTTCTCTGAACCGATTCCATGATTTGTTATTGTTTTTGCCAGATGAACTCCACCCAGGAGAATTGAGGTCCCGTCTTAAAGTATTATTTATGATTACATCCTCTTACTTTTTTTTTTTCTATCTTCTCCTCTTCCTCTTTCTTCTTCTCCCCCTATTTTCACTATACTACCAAGAAATTGAATTTTTTACTTTAGTTTTAACACTTTTATTTAATAAATTGTTGTCCAATATTGACGTTAATGCACAAGTAGAAATCTTACTTGTCTCATGCTTTGTTTTGAAGTGACGAAACCCCACATTGTACCGTTTCTTTACAAAAACTATCAGTCTGTACCGTAAGAATTAAGTACAAAATTAGGTACATACCCGGAGAGTTAGGAAACTATCAGTTTATCAAGAAAAAACTTCGAGGAGGGAACAGAAGTACGGAGGATGAAAAAAACGAGGAGAGGTCACCGACCCATCACTTTAACGGTAAACGAGTTCTAAGATCGTCAATAGATAATAGTGAAAGTCACTGAAGTTCTTTCAAACGTAAAATACGTTATAAACATAAAAGTGAAACTTAAACTAAACGACAACGTAAATATAGTATAAGAGGTCTACGACTACAAAATTCGTCACCCCTTTTATCTTAGATCACAATTCACATGTCTTAAGACAAGGGAAACTCACTCATGATTAAAAGGTTTCCGGTCAAAACATTATACATAAACATTCATAAAACATAAAAGAAAGGATATGTTAGGACATATGTAGGTCCTTAAACTAATACTTTTGAGTTTTCTTTATGGAGAAACTAGAGATTTATTAGTTCTTACCGGACAGAAAGACTTGTAGGATATTTACTGATCTAAAAATATATCTACTTTGCATTAGTAACTCTTCATACAAAGATAAAGTAGGAGTCTTTAAAAAATACGATAAGAGTACAGTATTATCATATAGAAACGTTATATACAGATCAGAAATCGTTCAATCAACAAATAGAGTTTTAAATTGATTTTTTTTTTTATCGTCTTTTTATTAACGAATAGGTGATAGACTGACCACTCAACAGTTGTTTGTTTGTGTTCTAAGAGATAAAATTAACGAAAAGAAACACCTTCAAATTTAACCAATTTTTTTTACTAATCAGTCTAACAGTTGAAACAACAAACATGTTTATATCCATCCCTTTCCCATTGATATTTAATACTGTTAAACTTTACGTTAATATTAGACTACTATGTTACGCATAAGTGTCAGTCTTTTTATATTGTAACCGTTCTTTGAACAACGATCCTTTATTTCGAGAGTGATGGTTAATCATAAGGACCTTCAAAAGATAATTTACTTACATAATAAAGTAAAACTTTCAAAGAGACTTAATTAAATCTAAAAGTTTACCCCAAATGTATTCTTGGTTCCACTATTTTTTTTAACATTTAGTTTGAATTTAGATAGGTCACGAAAAGTTTTTATTAATTCTTACCCATCAGACTGTTTTAAGGTGAATATTATAGTTTAAAGGTGTAAGGTAAACATGGTCACTACGTCCTTTTTAGTAGTATTACGCAGTATTTTAACTGAACAAACTAAAATGACCCTTTTTTCTTTTTCCAAATGAAAACCTTCTTCGTGGAAGTAACGGGTTTAACAAAACGTAAACCAAGTGATCTTTTGTTCGGTAATAACCGGTTTTCTATTAGTCATCTACTTTTCTACATTATCTCTACGTGAGAAAAGACGGTGGAAATTACGGATTCAAGATTATTAAACCAAGTATTGGACGGTTAAAACTTCGTTAGATATAAAAAGTCAGTAAAGAAATAAATCTTAGGACACTGGGAAGAGTAACGAAATTTGTCACCCCTTGTGAAGTCTGTTACGTGATGGCCGAAGTGAAAAGGGACAGTCGGTGTTTGTACGAGATCATTGAAACTCTTTACTGATTAGTGAAAGGGATCTTGTTACCGGTCTTCTAAAAGACAATCTTAAACTATTTAATTAAGTCCAGTCAGAGTCAGCGCAGGTTGAGAAACACTGCGGTACCTGACTTCGTACGGGACAGGTAGTGGTTGAGGGTCTCGAATGTGTTTGAGTACAGGTAACTCAGCCACTACGGTAGGTTGGTAGAGTAGGAGACAGTAGGGGAAGAGGAGGAAGGAAGTTAGAAAGAGTCGTAGTCCTAGAAAAGATGTCTCAGTCAAGAAACATAGCACACCGGTTTCATAACCTCAAAGTCAAAATAGTAGTCGGGACGGTTACTTATAAGTCCTGACTAAAGGAAATCCTTACTAATCAAACTAGAGGAATGTCAGGTTCCCTAAGAGTTCTCAAAAGAGGTTGTGGTGTCAAGTTTTCGTAGTTAAGAAGTCACGAGTCGAAAGAAATATCAGGTGGAAAGTGTAAGTATGTACTGATGACTTTTTTTGTATCGAAACTGTTCTACCCGAAAACAGTCGTTACATCACAGAGACGAAAAATTACACAACAGACACAATCAGTATCGAAAAGAAGGTTCCTCGTTCGTAGAAAATTATAGTACGGACGTCAGTGACAGACGTCACTAAAACCTCGGGTTCTTTTATTTCAGATAGTGACAAAGGTAACAAACGGTAAACTAGGTACCGTCCACGTTTTTCGAGACAGAGTATGTGTGATAAGGAGAGTGAAAGGTTACTCATTGTTTCTTCACCGGAGTATAATCCTTTCCGGTCCCTCTATTATCTTTGTCATCACTATAAAATCCTACTAAGAGTTAATAACAATCAGAACGAAACTTAATTTACAAAGTTATTTGAGTTAGTGTCAATAAAATTAAGTACGTATAGTTTTACATCGTTCAAGGATCTTTGAATCGTCATGTATTTTTTAATGGTTTGCTAAATTTAAAGGGTTCTTCCAAATTTAGTGATTTAAAGGTTTCTTCCTTCATAGTGATTCTTGTTTCGATCACCTCCACTACCCTAAGGTCAACTCCATAAAGTTTAGGATTTTAAACTACGACACTTTCACGACGTGAGTTATACGGTCGTTTAAATCTTTTGAGTAGTGACCGGTGACCTGACCTTTTCCAGTCAAAAGTAAGTTTAGGGTTTCTTTCCGTTACGGTTTCTTACGAGTTTGATGGCGTGTTAACGTGAGTAGAGTGTACGATCATTTCATTACGAGTTTTAAGAGGTTCGGTCCGAAGTCGTTATGTACTTGGCACTTGAACGTCTACAAGTTCGATCAAAATCTTTTCCGTCTCCTTAGTCTCTAGTTTAACGATTGTAGGCGACCTAGTAGTTTTTTCGTTCTCTCAAGGTCTTTGTGTAGATAAAGACGAAATAACTGATACGGTTTCGGAAACTGACACACCTAGTGTTACTTGACACCTTTTAAGACTTTCTCTACCCTTATGGTCTGGTGGATTGGACGGAGGACTCTTTAGATATACGTCCAGTCCTTCGTTGTCAATCTTGGTCTGTACCTTGTTGTCTGACCAAGGTTTATCCTTTTCCTCATACAGTTCCGACATATAACAGTGGGACGAATAAATTGAATATACGTCTTATGTAGTACTCTTTGCGACCCTACCTCCTTCGTGTTCGACCTTAGTACTAACGACCCTTTTTATAGTTATTGGAGTCTATACGTCTACTGTAGTGGGAATACCGTCTTTCGATTCTTCTTGATTTCTTGGAAAACTACTTTCACTTTCTCCTCTCACCTTTTCAATCGAATTTCGAGTTGAAAGTCTTTTGTTTCTAGTACCATAGACCAGGCTAGTGAAGTACCTTTTATCTACCCCTTTGTCACCTTTCTCACCGACTGAAATAAAAGAATCCGAGGTTTTAGTAACGTCTACCACTGACGTCGGTACTTTAATTTTCTGTGAACGAGGAACCTTCTTTTTGATACTGGTTGGATCTGTCGTATAATTTTTCGTCTCTGTAATAAAACGGTTGTGTCCAGGTAGATCATTTCCGATACTAAAAAGGTCATCAGTACATACCTACACTCTCCACCTGATATTTCTTTCGACTCGCGGCTTTTTAAATACGAAAACTTGACTCCACAACCTTTTCTGAGAACTCTCAGGGAACCTGACGTTCATCTAGCTTCGTCAGGTAGGATTTCCTCTAGTCAGGACCCACAAGTAACCTTCCTGACTACAATTTCGACTTTGAGGCTATAAAACCGGTGGACTACGTTTTTGACTGAGTAAATTTTTCTGGGACTACGACCCTTTCTAACTTCTGTCCTCTTCCCCTGCTGTCTCCTATTCTACCAACCTACCGTAGTGACTGAGTTACCTGTATTCAAACTAATTCGAGGCCCTCAACCACTACCTGTCCCTCCGGACCGCACGACATCAGGTACCCCAACGTTTCTCAGTCTGTACTGACTCGCTGACTTAACTTGGTTTGACTTCCTCCAAATTTTTTAATATATAATGATACTCTCTACGGACTCTTTTTTATCCAACATTTTGGTGATCTGGTACCATTGTCGATACAGAAAGAAGGTTTGTTAGAGATACCTTCGATTTGTAGGAGACAGGTAAATGAGAGGGAGAGACTTCGAAAGTTTAAGTACTGTTTTATTTACTGTCTGTAGTTTAATACCATCTTCTTAGGACTTAACAACCTCTTCCTTTACCGTTGGGTGAGGTCATAAGAACGGACCTCTTAGGGTACCTGTCTCCTCGGACCACCCGATGTCAGGTATCACAACGTTTCTCAGCCTGTGCTGACTCACTGAAGTGAACAAGTGATAGGACTTGACACCCAGAGAGGAAGTGATTCCTTCAGTGTTATGACTATTTAAATTCAAAGAGAACGTAGGGGAGTGGACGAAACGAGGTTGAATTGAGCAGACGACTTTAGTCTGTTTAAAGTAGAACTACAAAGAAAACAAAAAGAGAGTGAAAATGAACGAAGACATAAATAAGGATATGGCTTTAATAAAAAGGGAAGGAAAGAAGGTTTCTCTTCTTTGAAAGAGTACGCTCTTTAGTTATTTCTATATTGTTACGAACCTGTCAAAAGAGTTTAAATTGGGTGGAAGGAGAAGTGGAAGTCGTAAATCGTTAGGAAAATCAGAACATATGTCAACATTGACTATTACTTTTTCTAAAGTATTTACACCTATAAGAAGGAGCTTAAATAGTATAAGGAGTTTACATCGTTAAATCATTTGCAGTATCAGTTTTGATAACAAAAAGGTTACTAGTATATACCTACACCCCCAACCTGGTATTTCTTGCGACTCATGGTTTCTTAACTACGAAAGTTTAACACCACGACCTCTTCTTAGAGCTCTCAGGGAATCTGACGTTCCTCTAGTTTAGTCAGTCAGGATTGCCTTTAGTTGGGTTTATAGGGAACTTTCATGACTATGACTTCGACTTTGAGGTTATGAAACCAGTGCACTACGTTTCTCAGCTGAGTAACCTTTTCTGGGACTACGACCCCTTCTAACTTCCACCCTCTTCCCCTACTACCTCCTACTCTACCAACCTACCGTAGTGGGTGAGTTACCTGTACCTAAACTCATTTGAGACCCTCAACCACTACCTGTCCCTCCGGACCACACGACGTCAGGTACCCCAACGTTTCTCAACCTGTACTGACACACTGATTTGTTGTTTATCTTATTCTCTATGTGTACTTTTTAAAAAAGAAAAGGGAGGAATGGCTATTGAGTTCAATACATGGATTAATTACGTTTAAAGTTATTTAACCGTTAGTACCCAAAGAGACCAGTTTTAAATCAATCCATGTTTTAGATTAATGAAAGTTGATCTTTCGTTGGGGCACTTTAACAGTTATGATTACACTCGATCATAATAAACATAATCATAATAACACAATTTTTATACTTATGTATGTAATGTACTCCAACTTTATTATGACATTCTTCATCGTCCATTTCTAATATCTTTTCTTTTTTTATCTTATTTACAGGAATTAACAGTGTCACCATTTTTTATATATATGTGAATTATATTCTCAGACCGACTCAGATATAAAAAGTTTAGAAACATAATAAATTAGATAAGTAATAAAACAAAAAATAAGTTTAAATGGTTTTATCATCGTACTCTGTATCGATTACAAAAGTTAAATTTAACTTAATATAAATATGTAATTAAATATAAATTAAACATTAAAACAACTAAAATATAAAATAAATGTGTAAATAAAATCAAATATTCTCGATAATCGAATTCTTTAATCTGAATCAGAATGGAAACATACATATATACATTCGTTTGGAGTCATAACCTTTGTAAAAAAAGGTAAATTTTCGATGATAAAATTTTATATAACATTTTCGATGAACTGAGTCTTTGTAATAAACTTCAGAGATATTCCGAATCGATCAGTTATCGAAAGATAAGAAGGGAAGAAGGGGTTGTTTGAAGGTCCTTATCTCATGTAGAGAGTTTCGGACTCTTTGATGTCGTGGGTACGTGTACAAGTGGAATACCAATTTCTATAAGGGACTATGTAAACAAGACCCTACAGTAAACGATTATGTTAGAAATACTCAATTGGTATTAAAAGTCTTATTCACGTATGGGTGAGACTAACCTTGAGAGTACCAAACTTATATGTTTCAAAGTCAATTCTAGTTATAACCAAAAGTCTACTTTTAAATGTACTGTATTTAAAGAGTTCATTTTTTTGTTTCTCAATTATCTGCCACTACTATCTACAGTCTTTACATTTGAGGACTCCAGAATGAGTAGAGACTTTTGAGTCGATGAAACAGTAAAGGAGGTCCTTCTGAAGGACCCGGGGGTCCGAGGTTGTCACCCGGACCACGACGAGGAGATCTGAGAGTCTCATGGTCAGGAATAACACAAGAAAGGGCAATTAGTCTACCTTTTCCTTTCCCATATCCACAACCAGAAAATTGGAGATATAGTCTATTTCCCGAACAGAATTTCATAGTATGGGTCACGGATCACATATAATCCGGGAGTTACAAATAACTTTACCCAGATCGAGGACGTTTAGAATAAAAGGTCCTCCTTCTTGTGAAAATTCTTCTGCGAGTAAAGTCGTTTACAGTTCAGAAAATTTGATAACGGATCCTTTTAGAATGTGACCTTTGAAATTGGAAATCTTCGGTATAATCGTAAATGAACTTACGATACAACACGTTACTTATTGACCGATGTAGATTTCAATCGATTGAACATGAGGTTATTGTGTCTAAATTATTTTTACATTTCACCTATCACTTTAATAGTCTTTAGCATTTGAGGGTCGAATAATGAGAGATCGTTTCTTGTATAAGAGATCAATTAGAAGATAAAGGATTACTAGATACCGGTGAATCAGTAAGAATCTTAGGTCAGTTTAGTTAATGTTGTAGTCAAGAATGTCGAAAGTCCGTCCTTATAGGAAGTAAACGGGTGTAGACGTACAAAGGGACACCTACTTCTAAAGTAACATACGGTCCACTTTCGTATCGAGTCAGCCATTTCTTAGGTGGACGTTACGTTCTCTGGGTCCAAGCTAAGGACCCAACCCTTCTAGGGGACCCCTTCCTTCACCGTTAGGTGAGGTCATAAGAATGGACCTTATAGGGTACCTGTCTCCTCGGACCACCCGACGTCAGGTACCTGAGTATTCTCAGCCTGTGCTGAATCACTGATTTGGTGGTGGTAGTGTCCACTTTCGACTAAAAATTTTATTTTACAAGAAACTCATTAAAAGGGATAAACTTTTTTTTTTTTATGACTTTTCTATCTCCGAAACCTTATTCGTTGTCATGCTAACGTGAATTACACACAGGTGAGTCCGAAAGAGATACGAGTGGTTAAATGAAAAACAACAAGTCAGTGAGTCAACACAGGCTGAAAAACACTGGGGAACCTCTCGTCGTGTGGTCCGAAGGGACAGGAAGTGGTAAAAGACCTCGAACGAGTTTGAATACAGGTAACTCGGTCACTACGGTAGGTTGGTGGAGAAGGAGACAACAAGGGAAAAGGAGGGCGGAAGTTAGAAAGGGTCGTAGTCCCAGAAAAGGTTATTCAGTCAAGAAGAGTAGTACCTCTCTTCGAGGTTTTATAACCTCGAAGTCGAAGTCATAGTCATGAAAGTTCCTTATAAGTCCAAACTAAAGGAAATCCTAACCGACCAAACTCGAGGAACGTCATTCCCTAAGAGTTCTCAGAAGAGGTTGTGATGTCGAGTTTTCGTAGTTAATAAAGTCAAAAGAAATACCAGACCGAGAGTGTAGGTATGTACTGATGACCTTTTTGGTATCGAAACTGATATGACTGGAAACAACTGTCTCACTACAGAGACGAAAAATTATGTGACGGATCCAAACAGTATCGAAAAGATTTACGTAGATATTTATCAAATACTAAGAAGGAGATCAAAAGGTACTCGTGTACATGAGTATTAATAAAATATAAAATATACACAAACGTAAGTAAGGTGTTTATAAAGAACTCGTACATAATATATAGTCCGTGGACATATCAAGATATTATATACATATAAAGAATATCGTTTTATAACGATTGAATATACTCCTTTAATCTATATAGTCACAAACATTTTGACTTAGATACATAAGACGTGGATTCGTGTTGATGTCGAGAGAGTTCGATCTTGGGTACTTTAATAAACGCGGGTAACCAATCAGAAGTTTCGTATTCTTTCTCTGGTACAAACCTTCTTGGCACACAGTAAGGGGAGATTAACATCAAGACGATGACAACTGACTAAACAAAAACCAGAGTCAGTCAGGTCAAGTCAGCGAGTCAGTACAGACTGAGAAACGTTCAGGTACCTGATATCGTACGGTCCGAAGGGACAGGTAGTGGTTGAGGGTCTCAAATGAGTTTGAGTACAGGTAACTCAACCACTACGGTAGGTTGGTAGAGTAGGAGACAAAAGGGGAAGAGAAGTAAAGGACCATACAATAGTAGAGGAGGGTACAAAGTGTGAGAAGGACCTTGAGAACTATAAGATAGTTTTTTGAATAGGGAGGGGATCGGAAAGATAGAGTCATTTACCGTACCAGTAACTGTGACACGGAATATAGTTTTTAAATCCTCAATTGGAACTAAAGAGAGTAGGGGAGGAGTCATAGATTAGATTATAAAACTATTGGTAACCGAAATAGAAATTTCCATGGTGTTTGGGTAATTAAATAGAGGTAGAGGAGACAAGAATGGACCAGGTGGTGGTACAGAGTGGATCAGGTGACTTTAGTGAAACGATAATCGAAAGGGTAAAGTTGAGAACCTTAAAACGACAAGTAAGAGACGTGTCGTCAGTCTCACTACGACATTTAGATTTGTCTGGGACATTGAGGTCACGAATTTCGAGAGGACACCGAAGAAAAAGGTGCACCTTCAAAACGGTGAGTTTAGGGAAAGACCNGGGGGGGGGGGGGGGGGGGGGGGGTTAGATTGAAGGAAAGGATGTGAGAGAGGAGACGAGTGATTCGACGTCAGTGAAACCGAAGAACGACTTTATGGTTTTTCCGTTTTTCGGAAGAGGAAGAAGTCCCGGAAACGTAAAGATAAGGGTCTTTGTAAAATGAGGTCAAGAAACACCAAATTCACACACGCACGAGTCAGTACAGGTTGAGGAACACTGGGACACCTGATGTCAGGTGGTCCGAGAAGACAGGTACCCTAAGAGGTTCGTTCTTATGACGTTACCCAACGGTACGGGACGAGGTTAGATTTATTGAGTGGAAGGGAAGTAAGTGAATAGTCAAAGGGAGTAATGTCGAGAAACACTAGAACAAAATACATAAAAAATACCAGATGAAGATAGGTGGATTAGTAATAGAAGTACTTTCGTTCTCTGAGATAATAAGTAGACTTACGGACCTAGTCCGTGAACAAGTGGATTTACACACGGAGCTTGTATAAACCGGTTTTCATAAACAACCTACTTATTCGTTTACTTATGAACTTACTTAAAAGTAAAAATTTTCAGTTATACGAATCTCATATTTGCATTGAGTACTGTAACGTCAAGTGAGTCTGTGAGTCTCGATTCACTGATGTACGACGACGACGATTCAGTGAAGTCAACACAGGCTGAGACACACTGGGGTATCTGCCGTCGGGTGGTCCGAGGGGGCAGGGACCCTAAGAGGTCCGTTCTTGTGACCTCACCCAACAGTAAAGGAAGAGGTTACGTACTTTCACTTTTCACTTTCACTTCAGTGAGTCAGCACAGACTGAGGATCGTTGGGGTACCTGACGTCGGATGGTACGAGGAGGTAGATACCCTAAACGGTCCGTTCTCATGATCTCACCCAACGGTATGTATTTACTAAGAATTTGCCCTCTCTTCTCCCGTCCTGTACTGAAAACTTTCTTACTGTACAGGGTCTCCTGTTTTGTATTTGGTTCGTCTTAGTTTACCCGGGTTCTACCGTCTGTTCAGTTGAAACTGATCTGGAACTAGGAGTAAGTCGTTCGATTTACTGTATGGGTCTCCGTAGTACTGTAAAGGTTCCGTGATAGTTTTCTGGTTTTTCACCCGTCACCGGGTTAAGGACCTTTAGAGGTGGGGAAGGGGTTTTATCAACCTTATTAGGGCGGTGAGTAATCAGATACTTTAATGGGTACTTTCGATTGGTGTGGTGTAAAACTCCGGTGACGTGAACGGGAGACACTACCGGTTGTTAGACAGACACCTCATACAAAGAGAACTTATTTAGGTGAAGAGTGGATAGTGAAACAGAGAGTAACTTAAGAAAGACGTTACTCTGTAGTTCTTGGACTCGAAGTTATCCAGGACTTTGTGTCAGACACTAGAATCACCTTTCTGGTACCCAAAACCGACCCAAGTCCAGGGTCGGTGTACCTAAACTCAGGGTTTGACCCAAAACCGACCCAAACTCAGGGTCGAGTACCTAAGTTTAGAGTCGGACTCCATTTACCGAAGTTAGGGTACTACATCCATGAACTCGAACTCCAATTTATTGTCTAAGAAAACAAAGTATTAAACGACGGACAAAAGACTTTGTTAAAAGACCGAAGTCTCTTTTTGTAAGAGTTTGTTTATGGTGAAATTTGTTTCCGGTTAGAAATTTGTTTGAAAGTTGTACTTATCTGTTACTAGTAAAAATCAATACATTTAAATGTTGTAAACTAATTTCCTGTTAAAATCATGGAATCACTATACGTCCTTTATACTTTATATACGATTACAAACTTAACATGTGTAAACCATCCTTCTTTTTTTATCAAGAAATTTTCTATTCCAAGATATTGAGACGTTAAACGAATATTCTATATTATTTACATTATAAAAAGGATAATTGGTCCTCATTTATCTCCTATATTACGTAAAAATAGTTTTTACTTTTTTACTCAAAAATATAAAATTATATAATTATATAAATGGTATAATATAAATATATAATTTAATATGTAAATTATATATTAAAATATAAATTTAATATGACAAAATTACATAAAAATTTATAAATAATATAAAATGACTTATAACTTCAAGTCGAGAACCTAGTCTGTCTTTTTTTATAAGTTCAGTGTATCCTTTTATTTTAAGAGAATACTCTATTTTATTCCTTCCGACCCTGTCAAGAATACCTCTGTTTTCTGTCTTAATTTTTTCTAAAATTTTTTAATAACGTTCTGTCTATATAGTAAAATAAGAATTTGTTTTTACGAAAGAACGAAATACTGTTATAAGTCTTGGAGAGGGATTTACATGTACCTTAATGTCTAAGATGACTTACGTCTTTTCTTATGTCGTTCACACAGACTCTAGACCGTCAGTACTTATTCCTTAAAAATCTGAGCGGAACTTACGGTTACTTACAGTTTAAGTACTTTGAATGATTATTATCGTGATTGTAAACACATTATGAAATATCAAATATCTGTGAAAGTTTATGTAATAGAGTAAACCAAAAGTTTTACTGGGAACCCTTTTAGTCTTATATAAACTACTATAAATTGACTACCGTCTTCAATCCAGTCCGGACTTCAGTGAATTACCGAAGGGTCTACCGAGTCATCGTTATTTTTAGACAAACGGTCACGTCCTGAGTATACTCTACGTCCAAGTTAGGGACCCAGACTTTCTAGGGAACCTCCTCCTTTGCCGTTGGGTGACGTCATAAAAACAGACTTTTTACGATACCTTTCTCCTCGGACCACCCGATGTCAGGTGACTCAGTGTTTCTCGGTCGGTCTGTGTTGACTCATTGAGTCGTGTGTGTGTGTGTCAATGAATTAACAACAAAAACAAGTCAACGAGTCATACAGGTTGAGAACACTGAGATACCTGTCGTCGTGTGGTCCGAAGGGAAGAGAAGTGGTAGAGGGTCTCGAACGAGTTTGAGAACAGGTGACTCAGTCACTACGGTAGGTTGGTAGAGTAGGAGACAGTAGTGGAAGAGGAGGACGGAAGTTAGAAAGGGTCGTAGTTCCAAAAAAGGTTACTCAGTCGACAAGAGTAGTACATCGGTTTCATAACCTCAAAGTCGTAGTCAGGAAGTCCCAACTAAAGAACACCCTAACTTCCAAGGAACGTCAGGTTCCCTGAGAATTCTCAGAAGAGGTTGTGGTGTTGAGTTTCCGTAGTTAAAAAGCCACGAGTCGAAAGAAATTCTAGGTTGAGAATGGAGGTATGTACTGATGATCTTTTTGGTAACGAAAGTGATCTGTCTGGAAACAGTCACATCACTACAGAGACGAAAAATTATGTGACAGATTCCCGAAAGGACTATCGAGTCAACCATTTCTTAGGAGGACGTTACGTCCTCTGTGGTCAAACTAAGAACCCAGTCCTTCTAGACGACCTCTTACCTACCTGATGGTTGAGGTCACAAGAACCCGAAGAGAACACCGAGTCGACATTTCTTAGACGGACGTCACGACCTCTGGACCTAAGCTAGTAACCCAACCCTACTAGGGGACCTCTCCCTCACCGATGGGTGACGTCATAAGACCGGTCCTCTTAAGGGACCTGACATATCAGGTGCCCCTGTGCTGACTCTCTGAAAGTGACAGTGAATAGTGTCCAAAAGAAGGTTCCTCGTTCCCAGAAAATTAAAGTACCGACGTCAGTGGTAGGTGTCACTTAAACCTCGGGTTCTTTTATTTCAGACAGTAACAAAGGTTACAAAGGGATAGATAAACGGTACTTTACTACCCTGGCCTACGGTACTAGAACTACAAAACTTACAACTCAAAATTCGTTCGAAAAAGTAAGAGGAGAAAGTGGAAGTAGTTCTCTGAGAAACCAAGGAGAAACGAAAGATGGTATTCCCACCACGATAGACTTATAGACTTCAATAACTATAAAGAGGACCGTTAGAAACTAAAGTCGAACACGAAGTAGGTCGGGTCGTAAAACGTACTACATGAGACGTACGTTCAATTGACTCGTCCCACTTTTATATGTCGGAACTACATGAGGAAAGGGTTAAAACTTGGTCAGTAAATTATGACATAAGTCAAGTCAAGTCAAGTCAGTGAGTCAGCACAGGTCGAGAAACGTTGGGGTACTTAACGTCGTGCGGTCCGGAGGGACAGGTAGTGGTTGAGGGTCTCAGGTGGGTTTGGGTACAGGTAGTTCAGCCACTACGGTAGGTTGGTAGAGTAGGAGACAGCAGGGGAAAAGGACATAACAGGACATAACTTTATTCGTTTTAGATGAGACGTCGAATTGGAATAAAATGAACCCTTATTACGAAACGTAACGTGTTCTCATGTATCCAACTTGGACGTCGTCGGGACCCTGTGAGTTCCGTCGTTAAATGTAAAGGTGATTCTACGTTTATCTACTAATGTCTAGGAAAAGACAGTCTTCTAAATCCCTTTTGTTACTTTCTTTCTCGGACGTTCGTGAGATGAAGACTTTTGCACCTGGAGGAGGTCACTCCTCAAACGTATTCGTCCTCGGGACCTTCTCTTTGGACCGGAATAGATGTCCGGTCGACCCCGGTGGGATAGGAGTGAAATTCGACACGATCTCTTCCTTTACCGTTGGGTGAGGTCACAAGAACGAACCTCTTAGGGTCCCTGCCCCCTCGGACCACCCGACGGTAGGTACCCCAACGTGTCTCAGTCTGTGCTGACTTCGCTGAATCGTCGTCTTCGTCGTCACTTGTAGTACACACTGTCACATAATTACAAGACCTTTTACAAGTAGACACGGTTAAAAAATTCTATTACTCAGTTCCGTATCAAATTTAAACAATTCACTACCCGAAGGGACACCGGATGTACCATTTCTTAGACGGATGTTACAACCCAAGTTCGGGACCCAGCCCTTCTAGGGAACCTCTTGGGGACCTCTTCCCTTACCGATGGGTAAGGTTATAAGAACGGACCTCTTAAATTACCTGTCTCCTTGGATAACCCGATATTAGGTACGTCAGAGTCTCAACATGTACTGACTCGCTGATTGTAAAGTGAAGTGAAGTTCCTCCCAAATCTGATTCTACACGTCTCACTCATCCTCGATCGGTCCCTTCCTTCTTCCTTCTTCCTTCCCGTTCGTCGTCATAAGGTCCGTCTCTTTCACCGTACTCACTTTCAGTCTCCGTTCTCTACCATGTCGGGTGAAATGATGATACACGGTCTTAAGAAGTGACTCCTCAATTACACACAAAAGAAATGTATCGATATCTACTTAGTCTTCGTGTTCGTGATTAAAAAAAAAATGAAGAAGTTTAGAGACAGAGTCAATGTGAAAGTTAACTATCTCAGGAGCTGGGACTAAACGTCTCAATTCTTTTAAACCCCCTGAATGGACCACCGGGTCACCCATTCTTAGACGGAACGTTACGTCTCCTGTATCCAACCTATGGACACCCCTTGATTCTAGGTTACACGATACCTCGTTGATTCGGACACACGGGGTTGATGACTCGGAGTGGTGTTGATCTCAGGTACGGGGTGTTCCTTTCTAGGACGTACTTCGTTGTTTCTAGGAAGTACTACGTTAATTCTGGACTACGGTGGTTTATATTTTTATCAAAATCTTTCTTTTAAAAGAAAACATTCTCTTTTATCAGGTTCTTTCGTCTATACGAAACTCCAGTATTCTAGTCCTTGGTCTGTACTGTTTTAACTTTCTCCGAAGATCCTCCCAACTACTACTCCCCAGGACTCTCATCGTCTAGACGTGAGGTGGAGAAGTGACATAGGACCCCTCAACAGTCCTCGAACTTCTTACCGACCCAGGTTAGTGGTTTCGAGGATCATAGACGTTCCCAGAGTCATGAGTACAATGGTTACTACGGAGAAATGTTTCTTTTAGGTCCGAACCTGTTATTTGTCCCTGGATAAACCCGGTTTCTCTTGTGGATGATTTAGTCTATACCACCCCAACCGGTTCCCTATCTACATAAGTAAAGGAAAATCAAGTCAAGTCAGCGAGTCAGCACAGTCTGAGAAACGCTGGGGTGCTTAACGTCGTACGGTCCGGAGGGACAGGTAGTGGTTGAGGGCCTCAAGTGAGTTTGAGTGCAGGTAGCTCAGTCACTACGGTAGGTCGGTAGAGTAGGAGACAGCAGGGGAAGAAGAGGACGAGGGTTAGGGAGGGTCGTAGTCTCAGAAAAGGTTACTCAGTTGAGAAGTGTACTCCACCGGTTTCATGACCTCAAAGTCGAAATCGTAGTAAGGAAACTTTCTTGTGGGTCCTGACTAGAGGAAATCTTATCTGACCAACCTAGAGGAACGTCAGGTTCCCTGAGAGTTCTCAGAAGAGGTTGTGGTGTCAAGTTTTCGTAGTTAAGAATCCGTGAGTCGAAAGAAGTGTCAGGTTGAGAGTGTAGGTATGTATTGATGACCTTTTTGGTATCGGAACTGATCTGCCTGGGAACAACCGTTTCATTACAGAGACAAAAACTTATACGATAGGTCCAACCAGTATTGAAAGGATCAAAGGAAATCTTCATACATTAACGACATTTATGAGTAAATCTTAGACAACTGACGAATAGAGTCTGAGTTTTTGGAATTCTAAGACTCGAGACTAGGTCCGGAAACCTTATACTCACCGAGTATAAATGAAGACAGAGGTCTTAATCATCCCAAAGGTTTCCAGAGTCCTAGTAGTTAAAAATGTGTAAATATGTAAGTCTTATACAAACACACGAGTCGGTGGATACTAAGAAACACTGTGGTACCTGACATCGGACGGTCCGAGGAGATAGGTACCCTAAAAAGTCCGTTGTTATGATCTCACCCAACGGTAAGGATGAGGTCCCTTAGAAGGGTTGGGTCCCTAACTTGGGTACATAGAACATAGAGGACGTAATAGTCCGTCTGAGAAATGATAACATAGTGGACCCTTCGGATGTAAATCTTAATATTCATAAGTAAAAGCATTACTAAACCGTTTGAGATATATAATATTAACAGTACTAGTGTTTCCGGTCTTTGGTGATACTTGTGTCCGTTACGTTTCCATTTTGTAAATGGTGTATTCTCAATTTTATTCTCCTTTGTGAGTATATGTGTCGTGGTGAAAAAGGTCTGTGACAAAGTTCACTAACTCGATCTAATTCAACGTACTATGAGAATTGTCGAGATATCTGTCTATGATGAAAATAGAATTCACATATAACGGTTCTCTTCCTATCACCTACTTCTTTACGTTTAGGACACATCCATTGTCAAAGGTTGTCCTTTCTTCTACTGTAATCCGTGGTCACTTCATTTCGATTTACATTAAGAACCTAGTTTCAGTTTATGCTAGTATTTCTTTTTGATTAGGTAATAAACATGGTTGTAATTTTGGTCTGTGTCTTGTTGAAAAACGGTGTATCTCTTACCCACTGTACTAATATACTTGAATAAAACGGGAGAGAAAAAACCCTCAGACAACGAATAACATATATTCCGAAAAACCGTAATAGAGAGAACCCAAAAGTAACTTGTTACTTCCGAATGACAGTTCACTAAAGGTCGTAATAATAGTCCGTCGACATGGTAGGATAAAAATTAATAGTAAAGGTTTCATAGATCCTCGGAGAGTAACTAACATTATTCAGTTTTATGAGACGTTAGCCTTTAAAATATATGATAACAAGTTATCTTGGATGATAGGTCAAATAAGTTAAATAAAATATCATTTTAGATAGTCTTTAGTAACGCAATTAATAGACCGAGCTGACGGTCCTTTAAGATCACGATGTCAAAAAGGGGTCTCGTGGGTTCCCCTTAAATGAGTAAACAGCAAATATAATATAGGTTACAAAATAACAGTTACTGTACCGACTGGGATTCGTTTTGACTTTCCGTCGGTTTCAAGTAAAATTCTCAGGAAAAAAAGTACGTAAAAGAGAAGTCGAAAAACTATTTTGTACCTAACAAAAATCAGGGTCCTTACGAGACTATAGGTGACTGTAAGTGACCTAAATACTTCACGAAACTTGTGGGTTGTAAACAGTAATCCGAACTTGACTAGAAAGGTAACGATTTAAGAGAATATTTACGAATCAGGAATATATTAGATTGAATAGAAGTCGTAAACGATGAAGAAGGAACTAAATAGTAAAAAGAAACGGTGAAACCGGAGGGTAAACCTGTAGAGTAAAGGACCTAAAAGGAGGATAATGTGACGATTGAAGAAAGACTAGAGGGAACAAGGAAGAGAAGAGAGATCAGAAAATTGTAACCTCCCTACGTCACGAGTCTCACACCAACAGAAGAGAAAGAGGGATATTAGTGAGAGAACTACTAGAGTAACGACCTTTGTAGTAGATATATGGGTACTGATAGTAACATAGGGAAGTCACCCAGAAGGAGGACTTGAGGTCTGAGTACAAAGGTTGATCAATGAACTTTCGGAGAGTCCCTATACATCATCCGGCTGTTTTTGACTCAAGACATACAAGGGGTCTTTTAGACGAGGAGGACTTTAGAAAAGACAGAGTGAACTTTCTTTGAGTTAAAAAGGTTAATTAGGTCCGTTTTAGAAACCTTTGTAGGACCTGAGGAAGTAATCGAGTATAGTGTGTAGGTTGAAATACGTAGATTGAACTTTTATATAGGTCTTAAGTTGGAGAGGACTGATGTCATTATGGTGGGACTTACTTGGTAGTAGTAGTAGAGGATAACATAATAACGTTATTGAAACATCGACGCAAGGGACAGACAGGATATTTCACAGAACCAAATCCACGGAGGTTATTGTCTAGGACTCACTCTTACACCTATATTAAATAAATCTTCTACAAGGATTCTTGGTAACATCCTACTCCACGTTTCTCTTCTCATTCTTCTTTTCGGTTATTTTCTAAATTACAATTATTCTTCCAGTCGTACACCTATTGACCGCGAGTCAGAACGACAACTAGGAGACTCTTTGGTTCGTTTTGTATAAAGACTTAAAATGGTGGTTCCTCGTTCCTAACAGTCTATCAATTGGGATGGTTATCCTATAGAGGGTTTAAGTTTCTCTCGATGTCACGACACGGAGAAAAAAATTCCATTCTCCACATTATTGAACAGGAAATCGTAACTTCCTTATAGGACCGTAAGGAGTTCTGTAACCTGGTATTTTTATAGTGACTACATGGTACTTATAAACACCCCAAATACATGAAAGGTCAACTGTATACTGAGTAGTCTCGTAGGTCTCGTAAACGGTGAAGTACCAGTGATCAAGTTACTTACAGTAAGTGGATGTCCTGGTCACACTTCAAGACACCTCAAGACGAAATCTCAGATGACGTTATCCTTCGTCCCTTCAAATGTTTCTGGACCCCGTCCTGAGATTTACACATACCGAGAGATGGGTATTAGGTCTGTAGGACCTCACACTTCAATTCACCCGGAATCCTTCATAATGATGTTTGTTTCGATCATCTCCACTACCTTAAGGTCGACTCGATAAAGTTTAGACTTTTCTACTACGACACTTTCACGACGTGACTCATAAGGTCGACACGATAAAGTTTAGACTTTTCTACTACGACACTTTCACGACGTGACTCATACGGTCGTTTAAACCTTTTGAGTCGTTGCTGGTGTCCTGACCTTTTCCAGTCAAAAGTAAGGTTAGGGTTTCTTTCCGTTACGGTTTCTTACGAGTTTTATGGTGTGTTAAAGTGAGTAAAGTGTACGATCGTTCCAGTACGAGTTTGAATAAGTTCCATCCGAAGTTTTCATACACTTGACTCTTGAAGGTCTACCAGTTCGACCTAAAGCTTTTCCGTCTCCTTGGTCTCTAGTTTAACGGTTATAGGGGACCCAGGGTCTTTTTCTTTCTCTTAAGGTCCTTTTGTAGATGACGACGAAGGGACTGATACGATTTCAGAAACTAATACACCTAGTGTTGTTTGACACCTTTCAAGAAATTCTCTACCTTTATGGTCTGGTAGATTGGACGGAGGATTCTTTGGACATACGTCCAGTTCTTCGTTGTCAATCTTGGTCTGTATCTTGTTGTCTTTCCTCATACAGTTCCGACACGTGACAGTGGGACGAATAAATTGAATATACGTCTCATGTAATACGTTTTACAACTCGACCTACTTCGTGTTCGACGTTAGTTCTAATGAACCTCTTTGTAGTTATTTGAGTCTATACGTGTACTGTAGTGGGAATACCGTCTTTCACTTCTCCTTGACCGTCTTACGTTTCTCCTTGATTTTCGGAGAACGACTACTAATTTCTCTTCTCACTTTTCGACGGAATTTTTTGAGTTGCAAGTTTTTTGATTCTAGTACCGTAGATCAGGGTAGTGAAGTACCGTTTATCTACCCCTTTGTCACCTTTGTCACCGACTGAAATAAAAGAACCCGAGGTTTTAGTGACGTTTACCACTGACGTCGGTACTTAATTTTCTACGAACGAGGAACCTTCTTTTCGATACTGTTTGACTCTGTCGTATAATTTTTCGTCTCTGTAGTGAAACGGTTGTTTACAAGTAGATCAATTTAGATACCAAAAAGGTCATTAGTACATCTTACACTCTCAACCTGGTATTTTTGATTCACGGTTTATTGACTACGAAAGTTTAACACCACGATCTCTTTTGAGGACTCTCAGGGAACCTCAATCAAAGAAATCAGTTAAGATTTCTTTTAGTTACGACTTATAAGTAAGCTTCCTGACTACGACTTCGAAGTTATGAAACCGGTGGACTATACTTCTCGGCTGAGTAATCTTTTCTGGGACTAGGACCCTTTCTAACTCCCGTCCTTCTCTGTGTCCTACTCTACTAACCTACCGTAGTAACTGAGTTACCTGTACTCAAACTCGTTTGAGACCCTCTACCACTTCCTGTCCATTCGGACCGTACGACGTCAGGTACCCCAGTGTTTCTCAGTCTACACTTAATCTCTGACTTATTGGTGTTCGGGCAGGTGTACTTACGTTTTACGAAAACTAAGAGAAAGGACCATTACTTAAAATTTTTAAGTAAAAAGTCCAGTTCTCGTCGACACAACTAAACAGGATCTTCGTCATGGTGTATACTGTCGTCGACACTTTTTCCAGACATAACACCATCAGGTGATAGTACACAGTAGTTAGACTAAAAATATCCCCGATATGGTCACTAAATTTACTCTTGCGTTACCTCAGGTAGAAAATTCTGAAACTCCTACCATGTGTAGAGACCGTAAGGTCGACTATTCCTGACTAAAACTCAATGACAAAACCGGTCCACCGTCCCAGTCAAAGTCTCTGAAGAACGGAAAAGGATGGTGGTACCGAGAATGAATAGTTCAGTTCCTCATTTACCTCCAAAGACGATGAACGTTTTATATAGGTCAAAACGTAAATATTACCCCTTTACTAGTTAATGGACCCCTGAAGTACCTGAGTGACACTCTATCTGTACCTGTCCTGGAGATAAACAGAATACCGGAGTCACATAAGGTTTAACTTGTCCCCGAGACTTCGGTAAAACACAGGGAGTCGTAGTGTCAGTAGAAACTGCGATTTAGGAACTTTCAAGACCCATAATGGTAGACAGATCACCTGATAAGTACACTATTTTCGGGACTCCAAGAAAACCTCTAAACCACTTTATAAAGATGATATATGAACGATACTGTAACGTTCGGGGAAAAACTTCTCTTGGACCGGAAGAAGAACTAGTCACTCGGAACCCAGACTCTTATCTGAGTCTACACTTGTGTTCCATTCACACGTACTAAACGATAAAGTTACTGACCGTAGTTTGTAAACGAAAGGTCGAAAACTAACAAAAACGAATATGTTTACTTAGTTGTTAATAATAACTAACGGATGAATAGATCAGGTTCCGTGTGGGACCAATTAAGTGGTAGTGGTGTCTAGAAACACCCAATCCAAAGGAACCAAGGGTGATACCAGAGACGGACAACATCATTATTACAATATTATTAATGGACACAATCAATTTACTAGGGTGATATTAATAAGGTTTTAAAAAAGTAGAGGTCGTAGTAATCCTTCGAGTCTGAGGAGACAACAGTTAGGACTAGATCTCTACTGTAGGTAGTGAAACAAAAAGTTACTATGGTCATAGGGAAGTGATTACGTAGGAAATCAAAAGAATTTCTCACAGACGGGCCCAGGAAGATGTATTGTCTCAGTCGATTACCCAAGGAAACTGAATTCATTATTCGGATAGAAAAACTCATAGTCCTGGAGAAAGAGTTTTGTGAGGACTCGGACACGAAAGTAGAGGTAGGGGTAACATCTGTCAGGAACAAAAAGTTCGAAGTTCCGTAGTAAGGTCGTCGTATGACTCTGACTGAGGTCCATAGGAACAGTTCCACAACGGAAGATTCAGTGTCCTCTTATCGGGTATAACTATTTTAGAAGTGATCATTTAATTATAAGACAGGGGTGGAATGGGGGTCAGGGGGAGTTTATGTATACTATGCTTAGAGGACCAAGAACTGTTGTGTATGATCGTCCAAGACTTCTTGAAACCCCTTTGACAAAGGAAGTTTTGTCCCTGTCGTAAAGGGGTGAACTAAGTACGACTCTGGACTGAGGTCAGTAACCGGATCTTCGTTTTTTCCCAAGTCAAGTCAAGTCAACGAGTCAGTACAGGTTGACACTAGGGTACCTGACGTTGTGCCGTCCGAAGAGACAGGCAGTTGTTAAGGGTCTCGAATGAGTTCGAGTACACGTAGCTCAGTGACTACGGTAGGTAGAGTACGAGACAGCAGGGGAAGAGGAGGGTGGAAGTTAGAAAAAGTCGTAGTCCCAGAAAAGGTGACTCAGTCAAGAATCGTAATCCACCGGTTTCATAACCGTAAAGTCGAAGTCGTAGTCAGGAAGATTACTTATAAGTCCTGACTAAAGGAAATCCCACCTGACCAACCTAGAGGAACACTAGTTATCTGAGAGATCTCAGAAGAGGTTGTGGTGTCAAGTTTTCGTAGTTAAGAAACCATGAGTCGAGAGGAATATCAGGTTGAGAGTGTAGATATGTACTGATGACCTTTTTAGTGTCGAAACTGATCTACCTGGAAACAGCCATTTCATTACAGAGACGAAAAATTATACGACAGATCCTACCTGTATCGAAAAGAAGGTTCCTCGTTCACAGAAGATTAAATCACCGACGTCACTGGTAGACGTCACTAAAACCTCGGGGGAGGGGTTATTTCAGAGAGTGACAAAGGTAACAAAGGGGTAGATAAACGGTACTTCACTACCCTGACCTACGGTAATACAATCAAAACACTTACAACTCTAGATTCGGTTGTAAAAGGAAGAGGAGAAAGTGAAAGTAGTTCTCCGAGAAATCAAGAAGAAGTCAAAGACGGTATTCCCACCACAGTAGACGTATAGACTCTTATAAAGAGAACCGTTAGAACTAAGGTAGAACCCGAAGTAGGTCGGACCGTAAAGTGTACTCCATGAGACTTACATTCAATTTATTCGTCCCACTGTTATATGTCGGAACTACATGAGGAAAGAGTTAAACCTTGGTCAGACAACAAGGTACAGGTCGAGATTGACAACGAAGAACTGGACGTATGTCTAAAGAACCCCCGTCCAGTCCACCGGACCATAAGAGTAGAGAACTTCTTAAAAGGTGTCTAACAACACTAGGTGTGTCAGTTTCCGAAACCACATCAGTTATTTCGTCTTCAGCTACAAAAAGACCTTGAGAGAACGAAAAAAGTACTAGGTTGCCTACAACCGTCAAACTAGAGACCAAGGAGACGGAAAAGATATAGGTCATAAGAGGGGTGAACTAGGTACGACTCTAGACTGGGGTCAGTAACCAGATCTTCGTTTCTCCCCTCCACTTCTGTCTTGAACTCCTCCTCTTTGTAGTAAAAAACTCCGTAGACGGAACCCTCTCCAGAAACGTACTCGGGGTCCGTTACCTTTCTTTTCCCCTTGCTCCATGAGTACGGAGGGTCTCTACGATCTCCAAATTATAGTCATCATCACTGAGTCAAGAGTTGTTTCTTCCCTTCCCGGAACGGACCTTACGTCACCATGTCAAGACTTCGTATAAAGTGTGAGAGAATTTTTCAGGTATCGTCCTCCGTCAGGATTCTACCGTCTCCTTATCCTACCCCTCCGGTAAAAGAGGGGATGTTTAAGTAGTTTTCTGGTAGACTTGCGACTTGTTGAAGGTGTCTTGTTTAAGACTTACGACCGTCTCCTGTGGTCGTAGGTCTTTCCGTCGGGTAAGAGAAACTTTCCTCCATCTTGTTTTATATTTTCTGTTTTTTTCTCTGTCTTCTCAATGCCTATCTCTGGACAGGGTCCCTCCCTCAGTACTTCCTCTTCAAAGGTTTGTCGTCCTTTGGGAGAGTGGTCACCCAGACACCCCTCAAAACCTTGGAGTCTCCCGTTGTATTGGTCCTCTTTTCCTTTTTTTTTTTAGGGTGTCTTATACACGGATTGGTGTTGAGAGTGACCTCTTCATCGGGTCTAAGAGCGTAGGTGGTGGTCGTTCGTCCCCGACCTGTCCCTCCCTGACCAACGTAGGAATCCCATTCTTGGTCCGGACTTACGGGACTCCTGTTAGACTCCGTCGATTACACTCAATCGTCGGGTTTGATACCCTATCGGTCTCTGTCCCCTTTTTTTCTCTCTCTCTCTCTCTTGAAAGGTCACTTTTCGAGATTGGATTCCGTGTCGGACCGGACGAGTATCTTGTTTCCTAACCCGTTTATGGTTTCCTTTCGGTCGACCGACGTCTGACCGGGTAGGGGGACGGTCTCCGTCCCTCCGTTTCTCCGTCCACCCGTTGTCGGTCTCGGTCTTACGTTCCCGTTAGAACCGGGGTCTCTGACCGTAGGAGGTGGTTTGATATTTGTCCGAGGGTCAACGGTTGGTTCAGAAGGACCCTAGGACCTACCAACTGTAGAAGGTCCTCCCAGTGTCGATCTCTAGTCGAGGGGTCTCCTCTGTGTACCGTGTGGACTCTGTCAGAAGGTCGTTGCGTGGGTCCTTTGACTCGCCCTCTACTAATTCTACGTGTCGGGTAGGTCCTGACACACGAGTGGTTCACGGACCAACGGACTCGACGAGTCTGGACCCTTCCTGTGTTTTGCGTGCGGGTTGACTCAGACACGGAAACACCTCATGGACTCTTGTACTTGGACTTATCGAATCTGGACCCTTCACGTACTTTACGTCCCGAGGGAAACCTGTCAAGGGGACGTCTCGTGGGACCTCGGACTCGTCACATCTGGGTCTTTCGTGTACAGAGATACTCGACCCCGTTTGGATCACACCAGGTATGTGACGCTCGTGAGGGGTGTGTGGTCACTATAAACAAACATTACAAGAAGGGAGGGGTGTCGTGTTGACTTGTTCACTCGGATTTATTCACTAGTGGAAACGACGGAACACAGTCCCACCTTTAATCTGTGACTTCTCTGAACGTTTGTCTCTTTCGGTTTTACTTGTTTCTTCTCCCTTGACGAGACCTTCACTGTCCACGTTGTCTAATTTCGGGAAACCAATCGTAGCTGATTCGTAACCTTCCCCGGATATCTGAAAATCTTCTTCATATTCGACCCAGTTCCTTGATAGACTTTGACTTAACTCGGGTTTGACGGGAGTTGTCGAGGTCTCTTTAAGGATCTACATAAAAATGATAATAGTGAAAAATTAAAAAAAATAAAGATTCAAGAAATAATGAGAAATTTAAAAGTAAAAATATTGGATAATGGAACCTTTTTATGGGATAAAAATTTCGTTTAAAGTATATATATATATAAAATATTAAAAACACTAACTAAATCAAAACATGAAAACTCTCAGATTGGAAATGAGATCTAAAAATTAGAAACGAAAACCCATAAACAATAGACAAAACATGCAAATTCTTAGGTTAGAAGTCATGGGTAAAAATGAATTCCCACACTAATGACTGAACTAACGAGAGAAGGGAAATTGAGAGGAAAAAGAGGGGGTCCAGTGGAGATAGAGGAGGGACGGGGAAGAGAAGAGATGAATTGAAACTCTTAGTGAGACCTACGAGACCCGACACCTCTTGTGAATCCCCTGGCTAATGACTGATATAACCAGAGAGGGGAAAACTGAGGGGGAGAAGAGGAGGACCACTGGAGATAGAGGGAGGAGGGTAAAGGGAAGACATACATTGAGGTACTTGGAGACCCACAAGGTCTGACACCTCTCGTGTATCCTTTAGCTAATGACCGATCTAACGAAAGAGGGGAAATCTAAGGGGGAGACAAGGAGGACCAGTGGAGATATAGGGAGGAGGGAGAAGAGAAGAGGTACATTAAGACACTTGGAGAGACCCACAGGGAGTGACACCTCTTAGTAAAGTAGTAATTGGATCTATAAAATAGTAGACACTACATACCTACCCCTTCAGAACTCCGATAATATTCTTATTCTGACTTTCGGTCTCCTTCCTCCGAATTTAGGTTTTGAACTCTTGTGGTCTTTTGAGGACTGAGGTCCCTTGTAATTAACTACTCCCGAGTAGGTTTTCGGAGGTATGGATGTGACTGTGGTTCGAGGTGGGTTCTCGGTTGTTCAAGGTCTCATTCTATATGGTACGATTAAGAGGTCGTTACGTCCTTGTGTCGGGACTCGTAATTTCGAAGGGTTTCAGTCTGGTTCAGGTATCTGTGGAGTTTTGAGTAATGACCTGTGAAGTAACGTAAGGTCTCTCTTCTCTAGGTCGAGGTGTGTGGTCTTGTGTACACGTTCGAACGGATTGGTCCTTTGGAACTGGTCGATGATCAGGTTGGGGTGGGTGTCCCTCGTTCGAGGTGTTATTTCTCTTTGGTGTTCGAAAGTCGGATGTCTTTCCGGTTGGGTTTATGTCGTTAGATTTGTTTTACTTTTCCGTCTCTTTATAAGTCGTCCATTTCTTGTACTATTTACGGATGGTTTGGTTTGTTTTCTCCTCCTCTATCCCTCACATGGACCTTTTCTTAAGTCTTATTACTATCATTTCTACTAGGTTTTAGAACTTTTGTTTTGCCTCACTGTCTATTTATCTGATCTCTGTTCCTAACTCTTCTACTTTCTATACAAATTTTTCCTGGATCTTCTTTTTTTCTTTTCAGTTAGTTTAGTTATTATTTATTATGTTATTGACTCTAGTTTTCGTGAGACCTCCCTTGGTCGTCATCTTATTGTCTCTGTCTTCTATACTATTCACTCCACCTGCTATCTTACCACCTTTATTTACGTTTTCTCTCCTTTTTTCGTTTTTCTTAATTTTCTTTACTCCTGTTGGAGTCTCTGGAGACCCTGTTACAATTTACGGGACTGTAAGTTTAGTATCCTCAGGGTCTTCTTCTGTCTTTCCGGTACTCTTTTATGAACTCCTCTGTTATCAACTTTTGGAGGGATTTTCCCCCTTCCTTTACCGGTGGGTTCAGGTTCTTGGGTCTCTCAGGGTTTGTCCTATTTGGTTCTCTCTTTGTGGGGTGTTTTGTATAATTAATTTAATTACTTCTTATTTGTGTTTCTCGTTTATAATTTCGTTTCCCTTTCGTTGTTTATTGTGTGTTCTCCTAAGGGTATTCCGATTGACGACTAGAAAGTCATTTTGAGAAGTCCGGTCTTCCCTTACCGTCTTGTATGAATTTCACTACTTTTTCTTTTCGGATGTTGGGTCTACTGACATGGGTCGTTCCTAGAGTAAGTTTATACTTCCTCTTTAGTTTTCGAACTGTCTGTTCGTTTTCGACTCTCTTAAGTCGTGGTGGTTTGGTCGAGAAATTGTTTACGATTTCCTAAAGAGATCTGTCCTCTGTGTCTTTTTCATATATTTGAGCTTGGGTTTTGTTGTTTCATTTACCGTTACCCTAGTATGATTAGTTATTAATGGAATTTACATTTACCCAACTTACGGGGTTGGTTTTCTGTTTCTGACCGACTCACCTATGTTTTTGTTCTGGGGATATATACGACAGATGTTCTCTGGGTGGAGTTTTGTTCCCTGTGTATGTCTGACTTTCACTTCCCGACCTTTTTCTATAAAGTGTGTTTACCTCTGATTTTCTTTCGTCGTCATTCGTTATGAGTATAGTCTATTTTATCCGAAACTTTATTTCAAACACTTTTCTCTGTCTCTTCCTGTGATGTATTACTAGTGTCCTAGTTAGGTTCTTCTTCTTTATTGTTAATATTTATGTATACGTGGATTGTATCCTCGTGGTGTTATACATTCCGTTTACCATCGTTCATACTTTCCCCTTTAATTGTCATTGTGTTATTATCACCCTCTGAAATTATGGGGTGAGTGTGGATACCTATCTAATTGGTTTGTCTTTTAATCGTTCTTTTGTGTGTGAAATTTAATATGTCACCTGGTCAATCTGGACTAACTACAGATATCCTGTATAGTGGGGGGTTTTTATTTAAACTGGAAAAAGAGTTCACGTATATCTTGTAAAAGGTCTTATCTAGTGTAGGACCCGGTATCTATATCTGAACTATTTAAGTTTTTTTGACTTTATTAAAGTTCGTAGAAAAGACTAGTGTTACACCATTCTAATCTACAGTTGATGTCCTTTTTTTTTGATAGTTTTTAAGTTTGTAGACCCCCGATTCGTTGTACAAAGACTTATTGGTTCTTTAGTGTCTTCTTTAGTTTTTTCTTTAGTTTTATACGTATCTTTGTTTACTTTTACTAGTGTTGGATTATGGATACACTAAGTCATTTTCGTCACAATTCCCCTTCCAAGTATCGTTATGTTCGAATGGAGTTCTTCGTTCTTTTTTAGTTTATTTATTGGATTGAGACGTGGATTTCTTTACTCTTTTTCTTCTTTACTTCTTGAGGTACCAATCATCTTCCATTCTTTAATATTTTTAATGGTGTCTTTATGTACTTTTTCTTTGTTTCCTTTGATATCGTTTTTAGTTGTTTTGACTTTCGACCAAGAAACTCTTCTATTTATTTTATCTGGTCTGAGTAGTTTTTTTTTTTTTTTTTCATCTTCTTACTCTAGTTGTTTTAATCTTTACTTGTACCTCTTTAGTGGTGTCTGTTGTGTCTTTATGTTTCTTAGTATTCTCTGATGATAGTCGTTGATATACTGTTATTTTACCTGTTGAACCTTCTTTACCTACTAAAGAATCTTTTCGTATTGGAAGGTTTTGACTTGGTCCTTCTTTATCTTCTAGAATTGTCTGGGTAGTGTTCGTGTCTTTAACTTTGACATTATTTTTTTAGAAAGTTGTTTGTTTTCGGGTCCTGGTCTACCGAAGTGACCACTTAAGATAGTTTTTAGATCTTTTCTAGATTGTGGATAGGAAGAGTTTGAGAAGGTCTTATAACGTCTCCTTCTATTTGACGGTTTAAGTAAGATACTCAGATGGTAGTGGGATTTGGTTTATAGGTAGTATGGTTTTGGTCTGTTTCTACGGTGTTTTTTTCTTTTGATGTCCGGTTATAATGACTACTTGTATCTACGTTTTTAGGAAATGTTTTAAGATCGTTTATCTTAGGTTGTTGTGTAATTTTTCTAGTATGTAGTACTGGTTCACACGAAATAGGGTCCCTACGTTCCTAAGAGGTTATAAACGTTTAGTCAGTTACACTATGTGGTATAATTGTTTAACTTTCTATTTTTGGTATACTAATAGAGTTATCTAGGTCTATTTCGGAAACTGTTTTAAGTTGTTGGTAAATACTATTTTCTTTTTTTTTTTTGGGAAGTCTTTCGTACGTATCTTACTTGTATGGAGTTGTATTATTTTCGGTATATACTATTTGGCTGTCGTTTGTAGGAGTTACTACTTTTTAACTTTCGCAAGGGGAACTTCAGTCCTTGTTCTGTTCCCACGGGTGAGAGTGGTGATGATAAGTTGTATCAAAACCTTCAAAATCGGTGTCGGGTCATTCTCTTCTTTTTCTTTATTTTCCTTAGGTCTGACCTTTTCTTCTTCATTTTGAGAGTGACAAACGTTTACTGTACTAGAAGATGTATCTTTTGGGATTTCTGTGGTGGTCCTTTAATGATCTCGATTAGTTACTTATGTCATTTCAACGTCCTATATTTTAATTGTGTGTCTTTAGGGAACGTAAGGATATGTGATTGTTACTCTTTTGTCTTTCTCTTTAATTCCTTTGTTAAGGTAAGTGTTCACGTTACTTTTCTAATTTTATGAATCCTTATTTAGATGGATTTATTTGTTTTCTGGATATAAATCTTTTGATATTTTGTGACTACTTTCTTTAGTTTCTCCTGTGTCTACCTCTTTATATGGTACAAGTACCTAACCTTCTTAGTTATCTCACTTTTACTCATATGATGGATTTCGTTAGATATCTAAGTTTCGTTAGGGATATTCGATGACTACCATAAAAAGTCTCTTGATCTTGTTTATTAAAGTGTTAAACGTACCTTTTTATTTTTTGGATATTATCGGTTTTGTTTGAACTCTTTATTCTTACCTTGACCTCCTTAGTTGTACGGACTGAAGTCTGATGTGATCTTTAGATGTCAGTAATTCTGTCATACCATGACCATGTTTCTGTCTTTATATCCAGTTACCTTGTTTTATCTTTCGGGTCTTGTTTGCCTACGTGAATACCTGTGGAATAAAAACTGTTTCCTCCGTTTTTATATGATACCTCTTTTCTGTTAGAGAAATTGTTCCCCACGACCCTTTTGACCATTTGGTGTATATTTTCTTACTTTGACCTTGTCAAAGATTGTGGTACGTCTTTTTATTTGAGTTTTATCTAATTTCTAGATATACATTCTGGTCTTTGATATTTTGAGAATCCGTTTTGTATCCGTTTTGTGAAAGACTGCATTTAGGGTCGTCCTAGGACATACTGGGTGGAGGGTCTCATTACCTTTATTTTCACTTTTATTTGTTTACCCTGGATTAATTTGAATTTTCCAAAAGTTGTTGTTTCCTTTGATATTCGTTCCACTTTTATATCGGAAGTCTTACCCTCTTTTATTGTCGTTTACTTCGTTGATTGTTTCTTAATTAGAGTTTTTATATGTTCGTCGAGTTAAGGTGTTTTTATTTGCTGGGTTTGTTTTTTATCAGGTTTCTTGATTTGTCTGTAAAGAAGTTTCTTCTGTATGTCTACCGATCGTTTGTACTTTGCTACGAGTTGTAGTGAGTAATAGTCTCTTTACGTTTAGTTTTAGTGTTACTCCATGGTAGAGTACGGTCAGTCTTACCGACGATAGTTTTTCAGATGTTTGTTATTTACGACCTCTCCCACGTCTTTTTTTCCTTGGAAGAATATGACAACTACCCTTAAGTTTGATCATGTCGGTGATACCTCTTGTCACACCTCTAAGGAATTTTTTGACCTTTATCTTGACGGTATACTGGGTCGTTAGGGCGACGACTCGTATGTGTAACTCCTTTGGTCTTAACTTTCTCTCTGCACATGGGACTAAAAGTACCGTCGTGACAAATGTTATGGATCCTATACCTTCATTCGATCTACAGGTAGTAGTCTGTTTACCTATTCTTTCGTCACCATGTATATGTGTTGCCTGATAATGGGTCGATAATTTTTCTTACGTAAACTTAGGCAAGATTACTCCACCTACTTTGACCTCGGATAATATGTCTACTTTATTCAGTCTTTCTTTTTGTGATTATGTCATATAATTACGTATATATACCTTAAATCTTTCTATCATTGCTACTGGGATATACACTCTGTCGTTTTCTCTGTGACTACATTTGTTGTCTGAAAACCTGAGACACCCTCTTCAGTTCCCACCCTACTAAACTCTCTTATCGTAACTTTGTACATATAATGGTACACACTTTATCTAACTGTCAGGTCCAAACTACGTACTCTGTCCCACGAGTCACGACCACATGACCCTACTGGGGTTCCCTACCCTACCCTTCCCTCCACCCTCCCCTTAACTCCCCTGTGTACATATGGGTACCGACTAAGTACAGTTATATACCGTTTTGGGTGATGTTATAACCTTTCATTAATCGGAGGTTAATTTTATTTAATTAATTAAAAATTTTTCAAGTGACATTCTGACTCGAGACCAGTGAGCGACAGTATTGAACGAGTAGTATCACGATTTATTTTCTATGTGTCTACACATTATCCGGTCCGTAGACACGATTAGTCGATTGTTCTTAATGAGGATAACGAAAACATTCCTTCCCACAGTCCCAGGTCGGGGGCGTCCTAGGTCCCCTTGGGCCTCCTCTTTGCCGTAGCCGTTTACTAAATCTCTCTCTATTCCTTTCTTACAACATCTATTCTTTTGTCCTTTCTTTCTCCGATAAAAAACCAAATGTGTCTTTCGATTATTTCAGAATCTTCGGGTCCGTCCTTTCACTTGAGTCTCTCGGAGACACAAGATTCCCTAGTCGGACTTTTTCTCTCATTTTCTCTCTTTCTTTCTTTCTTTCTTTTTTTTCTGTTTACCCCACTGGTCCGAAGAAACCACTCACTCCGGGTAATAAAATAAAAAATTTTCCCTGAAGATATGGAATTAAACATGTATCTCCCCTTATTTTCTACATTTCAGTATGTCTCAGTCGGGTTTGTAATGTAGACAAAACAGAAATAGTTTTGGTCCTAAAAAAGACATATGGAAAAGGTATTTGTTATAACACATGTAATAGAAAACCGGAACCTCCGGACACTTGTAAAATACTGGGAGAAGACTATTTCCGACAAGTTGGTCTTTTGAATAAAAAAGAACTTTTTTTTTAAAAAAAATTAGATACAGTCCGAGTCTTTTACAATTTGTCTCAATGTAAAGAATACCACGTTTCCACGTCACTCAATGTTCTTTCTTGGTTAATCGAGTTTTCAGACTACACCAATTAAAATTCCGATGTGAAAAAAAATGTTAGATTGATACAATTGATTACGTAAGGGTCCACATGTCACCTATTCTCTATACCCTTGAATCGTTGTTCGTAACCGGGTTATTACTTTAGGATGTAGTCGTAATTAGATTATCAAAAATTGAGAAACTTTCCGAGATACAAAATCCGAAGGGCACGGAGAGTGTCAACCCTCCGACACTTGTTAGTATACGTATCGACGTTCTCAGACCTATTTGGACGGTTCGCTCGATCTTACGATTGTCTCCCCCAAACTAAACTTTATAAGGAGAGTACAGGTCCTCTGAATAATCGATCTCGGGATTCAACTAAAAGAGGTCTCTTTCCACTAGCCCCTATCGGGGGACATACAGTCCTCTGAACCACTTTCCGTGTTTTATCATTCTGTCTAAGACCAAAACCCCATCTACGAACTCGTCCAGATCCCTCGGGGAGCTCAAGACTTCGGAACGAATTGTCAAGAGAAGGTGTACTGGAACAGTAACCACTCTAGAGGACACGACCGAGGGTCGTCTTCCCTCTTTTCGGGTATGTTTCACGTAATGATAGTCTATAAACGAGGATTTCTGTCTTTTGATTCTACTGGTTTTGTCCTGAAAAATTTTAAATAAACTTAAATTATAACTTTGCTTCAGAATGTTAGAACAAAAATCAAAATTAACTTTTCAAGTTCGATCAGATTTCGAGGATTTTCTGACAAAAGATAGTCAGGAAACGTCACGGATCGGGAAGTGGACTAAGTGTCACTGTAGTGTTGACCGTCTCTGTAATAATTATTAAAAGGTGGTTCTATACCCTTCCATTGAATAAGTCAAGTCAAGTCAGTGAGTCAGTACAGGCTAAGAAACGTTGGGGTACTTAGTGTCGTGCGGTCCGGAGGGACAGGTAGTGGTTGAGGGCCTTAAGTGAGTCTGAGTACAGGTAGCTCAGTCACTACGGTAGGTCGGTAGAGTAGGAGACAACAGGAGAAGAGGAGGACGGGGGTTAGGGAGGGTCGTAGTCTCAGAAAAGGTCACTCAGTTGAGAAGTGTACTCCACCGGTTTCATGACCTCAAAGTCGAAATCGTAGTAAGGAAGGTTTCTTTAAGGTCCCGACTAGAGGAAGTCTTACCTGACCAACCTAGAGGAACGACAGGTTCCCTGAGAGTTCTCAGAAGAGGTTGTGGTCTCAAGTTTTCGTAGTTAAGAAGTAGCGAGACGGAAGAAGTGTCAGGTTGAAAGTGTAGGTATGTACTGGTGTCCTTTAATCTTTCTGTTTTTGTAAACGAAATTCAATATACACTTTAAAATTTTATAAAACTAACTAGTGTAACTTTAAGACAGTTTACTTTATTTTAAATATGAACATACACGATCAGAAGTTTCTTAATAGTCAAGTTTTTATAGGTAACTCTTAGATCATAAATAAAGTTTCCTACGATCTTTGTTATATAATTAAGAGTATTAACGACAGTCACCTCAAAGGTTCCATTATATTAAGGATAAGGACCAAAAAGAAGAGTCGTAGTAAGATTATCCCTTTGACAGGTGAGAGTCACTTAAATTTTACATAGGAAATCTCTTAACAGAGAGTCGACACTATCTTCAAGGTCCTGAATCTTTTCTTTTCTCAGACACTTAAAATCGAAAACAACGACGTATAAAGTCTCGACACAAAGTGGTCTATCAGTAGGGGTCACCGTGTGGTGACTCAATATGTCCTCTCGTAACTACAAGGGGTGGAGATGTGAGGTAATTGTTATCCTTGAACCAGGATAATCAATCTTGAACCAGAATATCGGAAATATTTCTCTTTCTATGGAAACGTTTACTGAGATATGTGATCGAGGGAAATGACCAAACCTTAGACTTTCAACATGAAATCGTTCCGTTTACACGGTCACCGTACATTGTGGTCACTTAGACACATTTCGTTTCACTTCTTCCCATGTTCTAAGGAGTAGTTTACGAAATTTTCCTCTAGATCGTTATTAAACTTGACATCGTAACCGAGTTTTCACTCGGGAAGGTATATGAAGTCAATACAAGATTGACCTCACACAACAGAACGGGAAAAGGTTCCCTAGAAGGGTTGGACCCTTAGCTTGGGTCCAGAGGGTGTAACACCCGTCTAAGAAATGGTGAACTCGATGTACTCTTCGATGGATCCTTCGTTGTTAGACAAGGAACAAGAACCTACAGGGACCGTAACGAATAACACAGGAATGATATTTTGTGGGACACCACTAGACCGTGACTAAGAAGGGACGAGAACGACTAGTATGGGTAGAGAATGGTTGAGACGTGATCCACTGTAGTGGTAACCATCAAACTTTGTAAATGTCGTGTCTTTAGATCGTTTACGGTGTTTAGGATCCGAAATGGGGGTACCTTTGATCAACAGTTTGTAAATAGATGGTGGCTCTCGGAAACAAATTACACTCATACCAAGGAAAGCGGGTTTGAGTAACTGTTCTTAGTTTAAACTTTCGGTATTTTTCTGTACCTCCTTGACAATTACGAGTAAGGATTCATTTTGTTTAGTTTGACTTTTCCGATATATGACATACGAAGGTTAATATACTGTAAGACCCTTTCCATTTTGATACCTTTGTCATTTTTCTAGTCACCAGTAACACTCTCTCCCTACATATCCTCTCGTCTCTTCTAAATATCCCGTCACCTTTACGAGACGTAGGATCACAACTGGACTTCATCTATCTGACGGTCTATAAAGAAGTCGTTTAACTTTCGCTTTCAGTGAGTCAGTACGGACTGAGAAACGCTGGGGTACCTTCGATATGTCAGGTACCTTAAGAGGTCCGGTCTTATGATCTCACCTATCGGTAAGGGAAGAGATCCCCTAGAAGGATTAAGTCCCTAGCTTGGGTCCAGAGGGTGTAACGTCCGTTTAAGAAATGGTCGACTCAGTGGTCCCTTCGGGTTCTTATGGCCTCCCCTATCGGATTGGGAAGAGGTCTCCTAGAAGGGCTGGGTCCTTAACTTGACCCTAGAGGACGTTTGTACAGAAATAAGTCCTAGTCTGGTCGGGAATACAGGAGACGAGGAACGGGAAGGGAAGTATGATAAGCTTAATCGAAGGAAAAAGTTCTTCGAAGGAACCTGAGACGATGACCATAGAGAAGTTGTTTAGACACAGAAAGGGGTGTTTATTTAAAAGGAAGATCGACGTTTCTTCGTAAAAGAGGTCCATGATGTATAAGGGGACTCTTTTTAAAAGGAACGACTGTTTAGTAAATATCTGTGAGACAGGGAAATCCGACTTACTCATCTTTTCTTTGTGTTCTAAATATGTACCAAGAGTTCGGAGTCCCAAGTCGGTGTGTACGATCCTACCCGTTCGTATGTCCTATGTCCTTTATAAAAGTGGAGAAGAGAATCCTATAAAAGAGATGGCTGATCGGGGTGACGATGAGACCTCTTAAGAGGACAAGAAGTACGTTTTCACCTATTAATTATGTAAAAATAACCAAGTAATGTCCTCGAGTTCCTGTATTTAAACGAACCCTCTCATCGACCCTTTGGTCCGAGACGGGAGTCAATGGGCTCCCGGGTCCCGAATAAAGACCAGAAAGTAGGACTCGGGGCTGAGGGTAACAGAGACTCCCGATGGAACCAACAAAGTCGGGGTGGACGTCCGAGAGACATAGATCGTCCTCCTTTCCTTCGACTCTTCCATGATTTGGATTATTCGATCGGATGGAAGTTCGACCTTACGGAATGTTCGACGTTATAAAGGGACAGAGTTAAAGACCTCCTGTTCCCATTTAAAACGGAGTGTCTATGTGAAGAAGTTCTTCAGATAAACAGAGTATTATCCTTTTTTTTTTTGTGGGTCTCAAGGGTCGTGAGGAAAAAGAAATCTTACTTTGTCCTTCCCTCCCCCGTCCCGTATCAGAATTCTTCTTACTGTGTCGATAACTGTTATACTATATTTGACCAATCTTGGTCAGTCCGCGTTCTACGGACTGAAGGTCGTCTAGAACTCGGAGTAACACACTAGTAATATTATGTAACAACAACAACAAATCAGGGATTCAGTGCAGACTGAGAAAACACTGTGGCACCCGACATCGGATGGTCCGAGGAGACAGGTACCCTAAAAGTTCCGTTCTTACGATCTCACCCAACGGTGAAGGATGAGGTCTCCAAGAAGGATTTGGTCCTTAGTTTGGACACAGAGTACGTAACCGTCCTCTCAAAGAAATGGTGACTTGGTGGTTCCTTTAGGAATATTATATATCATATAGGATTTCTTGTGTAGGTGTCGACGGTACTGTCAAGACTCCGTCTGGTTTTCCGGTTTTTGCCCCACCACCGGGTTAAGGACACTTAGAGAGGGGGAAGGGGTTTTATCAACTTTATTAGTAGGGTAAACAATCGAATATTTTGATGGGTCGGGTATTTACAACAACAAATCAGTGATTCAGGATAGACTGAGAAAACACTAGGACACCTGATATCGGCTGGTCCAAGGAGACAGGTACCCTACAGGGTCCGTTCTTATGACCTCCCCGACGGTAAAGGAGGAGATCTCCTAGAAGGGGTGGGTCCCTACCTTGGACACAGAGAATATAGATTGGACGTGACCGTCCGGTCAAGAAATGGTAATCGTAATCACGGTGAACTCTTCGTTAGGTGTTCTCTGTAAGGTCCGGAATTTTAAAACTAATTAAGACTCACGGTCCGGAACTATAAAATTAAAAATAGGGGTTTAGGAGGGGAGGTCAAAGACCGTGACTCATGGAACTTTTACGAACACAAAAGATTTTTGTACATCGAGAGTGAACTATCCGTGGACGATGTATCAGGATGAGATCGACGACTTCATACCTTTTCCTGGACTTAATAGGAGTATCAAAATCTAAGGTTAGAAAGAGGTCCTTGTGGGGTGAAAGATTTTTGAAGGTGCCTTTGGTCCAATTGATAGTTAAAGATCAGACAATGAAGTACTCGAACAAAGAACGGGAACTTACACTGGGTAAGTGGACTACGACATAAATAGACTAAGAGTATTCTGGATATGTTAGAACTTGGAACAGTAAACGTTTTTCTGATCTAACAGTTACAGGAAGATCAAAGGTGTCAGAGAACGTCTTAAACTTTGTGACAAGGTTCTTGACTGTTAGAGGAACTTGAAAAGAAACTCTTAAGTCTCAAGGTGACCACTCCATGAGAGGACGAACCGACTCAAGGGACTTTTATACTTCTGAGAACCTTATCGGTCTCACCTCTTCTTGAGTCATCGTGTGTACCCCTGTGAGGTACGGTCGGAATCGATTAAGCCACAAAAGTCAATACTT
This sequence comes from Capra ibex, assembly GCA_006410555.1. NCBI lineage: Eukaryota > Metazoa > Chordata > Mammalia > Artiodactyla > Bovidae > Capra > Capra ibex. The sequence goes on along the minus strand of SJYO01016970.1, from coordinate 30,223,035 downwards.
TTGTTTAGTGTACAAAACCACGGAGTAAAGGGAGCATATAGTTTTCCCTTTATTATTATTTGTCTAAACAACGTTCTGTTTTAAGTTATTGCTCTGTTACCAAAACTTTTATACTTTGAAATAGTCACACTCCGTTAAAACAATAATATATCGGATTTAATGAAACCAGAAGGTTAAAGTCAACTTTAATTTATTAACTTGTGTTTTATAGTTAAACTAATTCTCTTATATCGTTTTATTTGTCATTAGTTTTCTAGTTAAATTAGATCTGAAGTATAAAAATAATACTTTTTAGTAAAATTCATTTTTAAATAAAAATTAATATTGTGTCCGAATTCTTTCCTTTATATAACCTTGTTGACGTTTCTTAACCCGGTATTTAAAATAATCTAAAACTGTATTAAATTTATACGTAGTTCATTTCCAATATCCGAACAAGATACGATAATTTCGTCATTTGAGTTCACTATTATGGTATATCCCTTTTAATTCTCAAAAATAGAATGTATAATTTTATTCCACCCGGGAAAGAAATTTTTATAATCATGACATTTATCTAGAATTAAAAACGAACACTTATTAATGTTCGGTTTTCTTGTCGTTCATTATTAAAAAAGTGAATATTAAGTAATACTAATTTATAAAATTTATATTAAAACGTAAAAAGAGTAATTTTTAAAGTTCTCAAAAATTTGAGAACGGAAAGGACGAACAACGGTGACGAAATGTTCGGATGTCAGTTCCACTGAGTCGTTGAGGAGACGAGTGAATTTTACTAAACTTAAGACAAGTGTTAGTGGTCCCACTTGTTAGTGTTACGTTTCTTTAGGGATCTGTTAGAACGAAAATCCGTCGGAAGGGTAGAATTATGGAATACAACGACCCTAGTCTTGTGGAGGAACCTCGTCTGTCTCGTGTAATACGATACGGACCCGAAAAGATAGTTCGACCAGATAAAAAGGTTTACCTTTAGTTTTAACAAAGGTTTGGACCACAGTTCTCATGGTCAGAGATCTCACTTATGTTTTTATAAACTTACACACATAAATAAAACGTAGAATTTTTATTTATTCTTTAATTCGGATTAGAAAATCATTATTTTGTAGTAAACTGTAACCGCAAGAATGTGTTATAAGTACATTGTCAAGTACACATATAAAGATTTAACTTTTGTGGATGTATTACCCATGTACGAGTATATAAAAATGTCTATCCTAATACAACGAATGTACAAACCTCACGTGAACAAATCTCGTGGTCTTTTATAAACTACTTATCACTTTCATAACTCTCTAAACGTCAACTCAAAACAGAAAGAAAATTTAATTAATTAATTAAAACCGACGTGTCCAGAAGTAACGGTATTTTTGTAGAAATCAACATCGTAAACCCTAGATCAAAGGACTGGTCGGTAACTTGGGCTCGGAGGTCGTAACACTCACGTCTCAAAATTGACGATCTGGTAGTCTCTTTGGGACTCAAAACAGAAAGTCGTTGATTAAAGAGAGGAAAAAGGAGGAACAGGACGACGAAGAGTTTTAATACTTGTCAAGTCGAGATCCATACTGTAAGACGTTTTATCTTCAGAATCTCAATTTAAATAGATGAACACACTTCTTAATCAAGTCCCTGATATAAGAACGTAGAAACATCAGTGTATGTGTAGAGGTCATCAGTACATACCTACACTCTCAACCTGACACTTCTTTCGACTCACGGCTTCTTAACTACGAAAACTTGACACCACAACCTCTTCTGAGAACTCTCAGGGAACCTGACGTTCCTCTAGGTTGGTCAGGTAAGACTTCCTCTAGTCGGGACCCTAAAGAAACCTTCCTTACTACGCCTTCGACTTTGAGGTCATGAAACCGGTGGAGTGTACTTCTCAACTGAGTGATCTTTTCTGAAACTACGACCCTCCGTAACCCCCGTTCTCCTCTTCCCCTGCTGACTCCTACTCTACCGACCTACCGTAGTGGCTGATCCACCTGTACTCAAACTTACTTGAGACCCTTGACCACTACCTGTCCCTCCGGACCGCATGACGTTAAGTACCCCAGTGCTTCTCAGCCTGTGCTGATTCTCTGACTTCACTTGATTTGACTTAGCAGATCACCAAAAGGGATGAAAGAAGTTAAATACAGACATAAACCGTTATTCCTCAAGTACTAGACTCGGTGTCAGTCAAGGGTCAGAATAAAGACGAGTGACATATCTCGAAGAGGTAGAAACCGCCTTTCCTATATTAGTCAGACTAAAACCACAACTGGTAGACCACTACATGTACACATCTCAGAAGAGAACACAACAACCTTCTCCCACAGACGATACTGGTCACGTAAGAGAACCGTCTTGAGATATTCGGAAACGGGACAAAGTAAGACATGAGGTTCCGGTTTAAATGGACAACGAGGTCCACAAAGAACTGAAGGATGAAAACGTCGTATTATATACGTCTCATGTAGTACGCTTTACGGTCCGACCTACTTCGTGTTGAACCTTAGTTCTAACGATTATCTTTATAGTTATTGGAGTATATACGTCTACTATGGTGGGAATACCGTCTTTCACTTCTCCTTGATTTTTCGGAGAACTACTTGCACTTTCTCCTCTTACTTTTTCAACCGAATCTCGAGTTTTAAGTTTCTTGATTCTAATACCGTAGACCAGGGTAGTGAAGTACCGTTTATCTACCCTTTTGTTACTTTTGTCACTGTATGAAATAAAAGAACCTGAGGTTTTAGTGACGTCTACCACTGACGTTGGTACTTTAATTTTCTACGAACGAGGAACCTTCTTTTCGATACTGGTTGTATCTGTCGTATAATTTTTCGTCTCCGTAATGAAACGGTTGTTTCCCGGTAGATCAGTTTCGATATCGAAAAGGTCATCAGTACATACCTATACTCTCAACGTGGAATTTCTTTCGACTCACGGTTTTTTAACTACGAAACCTTGATACCACAACCTCTTCTGAGAACTCTCAGGGAACCTGACGTTCCTCTAGGTTGGTCAGGTAGGATTTCCTTTAGTCAGGACTTATATACATCCTTTCTGACTACGACTTGGACTTTGAGGTTATAAAACCGGTGTACTACGTTTCTTGACTGAGTAACCTTTTCAGGAGCTACGACCCTTTCTAACTTACGTCCTCCTTTTCCCCTTACTGTCTTCTACTCTACCAACCTACCGTAGTGACTGAGCCACCTGTACTCAAACTCGATCGAGAGCCTCAACCGTTACCTGTCCCTTCAGACCGCACGATGTCAGATATCCCAGTGTTTCTCAACCTGTGTTGACTCACTGACTTAAAGACGGAGAACACTCAGTAGAACTATGTCCTACCATACCCCCCACCTCTTAATACAGAACGAGAATCCGACTACTTACCTCTCGTTTCTTGAGAGGAAAATAAACAACTAAGGATTAACGGAAGTCGAGTCTTATCAGAAATACGGTTTTACCGTAAAAAACATTACAGTGTAGGTCAGGGGAGTAATGGTTGCAGATGTCATTTAGTCGTAGAAGTCGGAGACTCATTTGTGAGACCAGTCTTCTCAGTAACAATAAGGGTTTAGAAGGAACAGAACAAGATACATCCTGACCATTTTCGATTTATAAGAAAAAGGTCCAAGGGAGACTCGACCCCTACCAGTTATTCTGTATGATCTTTCGAGACTGAAGGAATTATTCTTCTGTTAATACTGAATGGTAGGTAAGATGAGTAACACTGAAAGTTACACCGACAAGGTAATCTTCGACGTCGGTCGTAGGAACGTTGGTACTCTACGATTTCACTTCTGGTTCTCTTAGGATGTCCGACCTTGGACTGCAGTAGTTCGATGACCTGGTTCTCGGTCCTCGAAGGGAGGAAGTTTTGACAAGATTGTTTTTATTTAGAGAGTCACTCAACCTAGAGAGATAAAGAACTTCGACTCACGTAAAGAATTAATTTGCCAGAGGGGAGTTGTTCTATTGTTATCAAACGAAAACCAATCTAGGACGTAAGGAAAGAGTCGTCAAGGGTATCACCGTAATCGAAAAGAATTTACAACACGTAACAGTTCAGTCTATAGAGAAGAATGAAGACGATTAACCTAAAAAAGGGGAGACAACGACCTCAAATAAGACTCCTCAAGAAAGTCTTTCTTGAGTATCGACCATTGGAAAGACTCGGGACGCACAGAGTTTTTACAGACAAAAAACGAGAGTGGTATTTAACTGGACCTATATCTTCAGTTCTAAACTCGGTTAAAAGGGAACCTTAAAACTTCAAGAACGGAGTGGTAAAAGATCAATAAGAACAATCGTCACTGTCCGGACCGGTTCCACGACAGAATGGGTTGACGTCCGTCGTCGCACACACCGACAGAATACCCTGACCAAGGAACCCTCGTGTCTCACTCGCCAAAGGGGCCCCCTACATTTTAGAGTCCTCCCCGGGACTCGGACTGTGAATAAGTTAAAAGTGAGGAAGGGCAACAACAAACCAACAGGTCAGTACAATCTGAGAAACGTTGGGGTCCATGATGTCGTACGGTCCGGAGGGACAGAGAGTGGTAGTACGTTTCAAACGGATTCAAGTACAGGTAACGTAACCACTACGGTAGGTCGGTAGAGTAGGAGAGTGCGGGAGAAGAGACCGGGAATCAGAAAGGGTCGTGGTCCCTGAAAAGGTTACTCAGTCGACAAGAGTAAGAGACTGGTTTTATGATCTCGAAGTCGAAGTCGTAGTCAGGAAGATTACTTATAAGTCCCAACTAAAGGGAATTCTAACTGACCAAACTAGAGGAACGACAGGTTCCATGAAAGTCCTGGTATCAAGCTTTTGTAGTTAAGAAACTGTAAAGACGGAAGAAATGTCAGGTCGAGAGTGTTGACATGTATCCATATATAAAAAACAAAAGAAAGGTTTTCAGAAATCTCCAAAAGAGAAATAAGAATCCCACGACTTTATAAACATGTTACACAGACATACACCCAGAAAAATGTAGTCTGACAGTCACAATAACCCGGAAAATCGAGACCACTTAAAGAAGGAAGTGGAATGAAAGACAGAGGAAGGAGAGGAGAAGGAGGAGGAAGAGACAGATATTAAAGGAAAGAAAGTAAAGGAAACGAAAGGGACAAACATGATGAATACCCTTGTAGACTTACTTAATAGGTCAGAATAGAAAGGACGACCTGTAAAACGGAGAAGAGGACTCGACATAAGAGTCTTTAGATGAATCAAGACAACCGGGGAGTGATTCAATCGGAACCCACCAAGGTTCAGAAGTCTGGATGACTGACAAAATAACGTCCCCAGTATAAAAAGTAAAGACACCAGAAATGAACAAGAAAGATATCTACACTTAAGACCAAAAGGAAAAAAGGAAGTTTCAAAAAAAGAAAACTACGTCTGGTAAAAATTTCAGAAAGCACTTGAACAATGTATAAAGAAGGTAACAACTACAAAGACAAAGAAACTGGTACTCCGTACAGTCTAGGATTTAGGGTGTGTAACCTTCCACTTCGGAATTGATGACCTTACGGTCCCTTCAGGGAGAACAAAACTACAATTGAGAGAAGAAACTACACTCAAAGGAGAACTCAAACCACGGAGACAGAGTATCTAAAAGGAAGTCACAAACCACTAAAATAATAAAAAACAATATAATTATAAACTTTTAAGTATAAAGAATGAGTCCCTGAGACCCAAGACAAATGTCGTCGAATAGGATCCGCTGACATCCTCCCCCCTCATACTTTTCGGTCCCATGGATCCCTACCAAACAATAGTCCCGTAAACTCAGGAGTAAGGAGGGTCTCTTGGATTCAGAGTCCTGCGACCGGAGGAGGTCGAGTTCGTGGGTAAGACACACGGAGGGTATTCCCGTAAAGATGAAATCTTTTATTATGAGTACCAAATCCAGTCAGATCCCTCCTCAAACGACGACCCTTTCTGACTTCCGTCTTCCTCTTTTCCCACCGTCTTCTTTTCTATCAATCGATCGTAGTGGTTGAGTTACCTGTACTTAGACTCGTTTGAGACGTTCTATCAATTCCTGTTCCTTCGGACCACCCGACGTCAGATCCCCCAGGGTTTTACAGTCTGTGTTGAATCGTTGACTTGTTGTTGTTGTTCCTCCTCCTCATTTTAAGAGAGAACTGAAAAGAAGTCAGAACGACAAGAATTCCTCTGATAACTCCTGAGGCTCGAAACAAACGGACAGATCACGAGTACAAGCCTCTGTATAAGATCCATCTGTCAAGGACTTCAAATCTCACAATGGACATCTTGTCATAGGTACGAGGTTGTGGGTACAAGGTTTGTGTCACTTAATTATGGGACTACCATAAAACTATGGAAGAGTTAGAAAGAACGTGAGAGGGGTCTTGTAGAGAGACCAAGTGAGAGACCTATGGTCGTGTAGTCAAATCCTCCGAAAACATTCTGTGTTTGTGGGGTCTACACCCTCTATTTAGATGTGTTTAAGAACCTGGGTTGTGTAGGTATGTAAACCACCTCCAAGACTCCGTAGTTTCCTGGGTACTAGTATAAAACTTGAAAGATACTACTTCTTCTGTTGTGTTACGGACTATTTGTAAAGAACGAAAAGAAAGAAAAGAAAAAAAAAAAAAAACTCCGTCTTCAAAGGTGTAAGTCCTTATGACGAGATGATGAGATTCGATATATAGTCCATTGTCTTTTACCCGTTCCTTACAGAGACGTCATCCAGGTCCGATACCACTACCATCGGGACGAAGAAACCGGTGTGTCAGAACCCGAAGGAGGACATAATCTCCATAACCACCACCCTTCTCTACGGGATGCCGTAAATAGAGTTCAGGGTCACCTTCTTAGTGTTGTAACCAAGGATCCCAGTACTTCTTTTTGACATTGTAGATGTCGTCTCTTAATACGAGAAAGTTTTTATTCTAGACCGTACGATGATCCGGAAACACCTTTGATTTACGGACTGGTACACTGTAGTCACCTAGTACATCAGTCTTAACGGGTAGTACTCGACTCCCTGAGACATACACTATTTCAGTCCATCACATCCCATTCTACCTCCATCGTGTGGACCCTACTTCGTACTCTTTTTGACCTTCACGTGCTCACGACGTGTTCGAACATGTGTATGGTCAAAGTAGTAGTTGAGAGGAAGTCAAGTGTGAATCCTGACGTACGACCAAGGGACTACTGTTCGATTACATCGTTTTGTAAATTAGAACCAAGTACCTACTCGACCCACCATCGATATGGTCTCAACGGGTGAGTCTGTCCCGGAACTTTCTTTTGTCACTCCCCTTTAGGAAGGTTACTTTCCTTGGAACCTACCATGTGACTCAGTAATGAAATACACTTTCCTCTGTATAATACGTCGATCTTGTATCCGTTCGAATACGGGTCCGATTGATCTAATCCTCGACCTTCCAGATCTTTTCTCTGTACCCACACCTATGTTCGTACACCCGTGTCTCACATTTTTATAAACATAGTGTGCATGAGTGTTTCGTAAGTGGTGCCTTCTTCCTTATTTGTTAGTCCGTCTATTTTTTAAGTATCTCGTCGCGACAGAGTTACCTGTGTCCTTACTCATCGATACTACCGTTCGAACCTCCGATATGTCCCTGAGTTGACGTATCTAGTAGTGTAATTCTGACTACATCAATGACTACGATGGTTTACAGGTTAAAAGGTCGTCGTCTTTGATTATGACTTAAGGAGTTATACCGTGGTAAGGAGTTTCTCTTGTCAGTCGATAAACCATCGTTCAATTAATGTAATCTAGTAGAAATGAGACTTTCTTCGTCCACTGAAAAAACTGTCTCTCCCTCTTTCTCTCTAACGTCCGTAACTGAATGGAAAGAACGGGTATTCCGGAGTCCAAATGTATCACAAACGAGATAAGTACACCGTAGAATATATGTAACACAATCTGTTCTTTGGGTAAACTACTGTGTCCCACCCCCACTCCCGGACTGGTTACCTAGGTGACCCGTACGGCATGAGATGTGGTCGTTCTTTCGACTGTAGTGCGACTTACTGTCGGTCCTCCGTTTCGAGACGTTACTACCTTATGGAGTTCAAAAAAAAAAAGAAAAAAGCGAAAACTTTTGAAATAAAGTTGTAATGATACGAATGTCTTTATGTGAGTATTCCCAATTATCTTACGTTAAATTGAATAGGATGTGTTAACCCTGGTTTTTGGACCATGTACCAAACGAAGTTTTTTGTTTTTGTTATTTCTCCTAAACGTTAGACCTAAAAGTAGATAATTTTTACATATATTTTCTAAGAGGTAGTTTACGACGATTTCGTTTGTCGTCCTTGGAACTCTTTATTTGGAAACCAAACAGAGACTTTTTATGGTACATAACGTGACATTTTCAAATATGTTGACCATGTTGTTTTGTAACGATATTACAAAGTTACGGTCAAGTGTTTCAAGTTATTGATTACTACGACTGTTCCCATCCCTCTCGGATACATATGTACACTTTTATATTTTCCGATAGACTAGATCAATTATAATGTACGTCTAGGGTTTAGACAAGTTTGGTTCTAAGTCTATTAGAGAATTTAGACTTAATGGAGGAGTTCAAAAACGGAAGTCATACATAGTCACGAAAAGTTGGTCTCCGTTTAAACAGGGGACCCTCTGTAAACCGTTTAAGATTTTCTACAAGAACCAACAGTGTCGACCCCTAATGACGACCGAAGATTACCTACCTTCGGTTTCTATGGTGATTTGTAGAATATAATGTGTGTATCGGGGTGTTACTTTATAGGTAGAGGTTTCTTGTTGTCATGGTTTCAACTCATTAGACTGAAATTTGACTGTCTGAGTATACCGTGTTAAAGGGACCTCAACATTATGTTAAATGAGTGTCTAAGGTCTAGTTATGAGTAGACCCTAGGTACTTATTCTTTGTCTTCACCGGGTAAATGGTAGTGAAGGTGGATAAGAGATATCGTGAACGTTAGAGTGCTTGTGAGGGATTATTTAGGGTACGTATATTGGAGATAACGTCAGAAAAAGGACACCTTGGGGTAGACACTGGCTAATGTTTAACTCGGTTCCGTCATCGTTATTGTTATTTCGGACGTATCGGTAAAATCTTATAAAATCCCTTTTTATCTCAAGTAATGGTTAACCTATATTTTCCTTCCCCTTTACCTTCTGAATTAATATTAAAGATCCAAATGAACCTGTTGACCCAACCGTTACCGTGTAAGTAGTTCTATTCCTTATATCTTTATCCTCTTAAACTCCCTCTTTTACTGTCTAAAAAACACATATAAAAGTAGTACATATATTTCCTTTTACGTTGTTATATTATATATATTTCAATGATCCGGTTTAGTATACTTGAACGGTAAAAATATCCAGTCTTTTGACAGTTTACAACCGTTAAAGTTCACCTAGTTGGATCATTAATGTATAATCGAAGATGTACCCTTTTAAATGATAAAAATAACTTTGAATACATCCGGTATATTCTAAAATCTTTCCATTATAGACAGTCTAAATTTTCTATTAGAAAACCCATTACTATATAGTAAATGTAACTTTGAAGGTTTCATTCTTACATTCAGTGTATAATAACGAAATTCCGTGTAATCCCCGAGAACAACTCTAAGTTTTAAAACAAAATACAGGTAAAAGAACACTCTCAACTCTGTATTAACGATGTTCATCTCGGTCCTTTCCAGTCTCTATTGAAGTAAAGGTACGTCAAAACACACACCAGAGTCAGTGAAGTCAGTACAAATTGAGAAACGTACTGGGGTACCTGACATCTGACGGTCCGAGGAGACAGGTACCCTAAGAGGTCCTTTCTTGTGACCTCACCCAACAGTAAAGGAGGAGGTCCCCTAGAAGGACTAAGTCCCTGACTTGTGTGTGGAGGACGTAGAGGACGTCACCGTCCACCTAAGAAGTGGACGACTCGGTAGTCCCCTTCGGGTTACGGTAAAATCCACTCTACTTTCGATACTTGAATGTCTGTACGAGTGTGGTAGAAATATCCGACTTTTTATTTGAGTAATATGGTTCAAAATAGTTTCGACGTCGTACATTACACCTAACTTACACCCATAGGTTTATAACGACTATGTTGACTAAATTTTACCATCAACTCCAACACCTCGGTCTTTCTCAGCCACGACGAACAATAACAAGATTCGGACTCTTAGACCAAAAGTAAGGAAGTAATGTCTTCATTAGATGACCTAGATATGATTAGACTAGTCTCTTTCTATTTATAAGTACTGATTATACAATTTGGTGATTAGACTTCTCTATCTTTTAATCTTATACATGTACGTCTCAAGGTCTCTTATCGTTCCTCTATATTCTTCCGGAAGAAATTACTTGTTACGTTTCTTTATCTCCTTTTGTTATCTTACCCTTTCTGATCTCTAGAAGAGTCCTTTTAACCTCTATAGTTCCTTTATAAAGTACGTTCCTGCCCGTGTTATTTCCCTTCTTTGACATTACCTTCGTCTTCTCTAATTCTTCTCTACCGTTCTTATACGTCTTCTTTATATAATTTTTTTTCCAGAAGTACTAACCTTATTGGAACTACCACACCAGTGAGAGGATCTCGGTCTGTAGGACCTTACACTTAAGTTCACCCGGACTCCTTTGTAATGATGTCAGTTTCGATCACCTCCACTACCTTAAGGTGGACTTGATAAAGTTTAGGATTTTCTACTACGACACTTTCACAACGTGAGTTTTACGGTCGTTTAAACCTTTTGAGTCGTCACCGGTGTCATGACCTTTTATAGACAAAAGTAAGACTAGAGTTTCTTCCGTCACGGTTTCTTACAAGTTCAAGTCAAGTCAAGTCAAGTCAGTGAGTCAGCACAGGCTTAGAAACGCTGGGGTACTTAATGTCGTGTGGTCCGGAGGGACAGGTAGTGGTTGAGGGCCTCAAGTGGGTTTGAGTACAGGAAGTTCAAACACTACGGTAGGTCGGTAGAGTAGGAGACAGCAGGGGAAGAGGAGGACGGGGGTTAGGGAGGGTCGTAGTCTCAGAAAAGGTTACTCAGTTGAGAAGCGTACTCCACGGGTTTCATGACCTCGAAGTCGAAGTCGTANACAGGTAGTGGTTGAGGGCCTCAAGTGGGTTTGAGTACAGGAAGCTCAAACACTACGGTAGGTCGGTAGAGTAGGAGACAGTAGGGGAAGAGGAGGACGGGGGTTAGGGAGGGTCGTAGTCTCAGAAAAGGTTACTCAGTTGAGAAGCGTACTCCACGGGTTTCATGACCTCGAAGTCGAAGTCGTAGTAAGGAAGGTTTCTTTAGGGTCCCGACTAGAGGAAGTCTTACCTGACTAACCTAGAGGAACGTCAGGTTCCCTGAGAGTTCTCAGAAGAGGTTGTGGTGTCAAGTTTTAGTAGTTAAGAAGTCACGAGTCGAAAGAAGTGTCTGGTTGAGAGTGTAGGTATGTATTGGTGACCTTTTTGGTATCGGAACTGATCTGTCTGGAAACAACTGTTTCGTTACAGAGACGAAAACTTATACGATAGATCCAACCAGTATTGAAAAGAAGGTTCCTCATTCGCAGAAAATTAAAGTTTGATGGTCCGTTAACACGAGTTAAGGGTACAATCAATCATTCCAATACGAGTTTTAGGAAGTTCGATCCGAAGTTGTCATGTACTTGGTTCTTGAAGGTCTATATGTTCGACCTAAATCTTTTCCGTCTCCTTGGTCTCCAGTTTAACGGTTGTAGAAAACCTGGTATCTTTTTCGTTCCCTTAAGGTATTTTTGTAGATGAAGACGAAGCAACTGATGTGATTTCGGAAACTGATACACCTAGTGTTATGGTCTGGTGGACTGGACGGAGGACTCTTTGGACATACGTCCAGTTCTTCGTTGTCAATCTTGACCTGTACCTTGTTGTCTGACCAAGGTTTAACCCTTTCCTCATGTGGTTCCAAGATATAACGGTGGACGAATAAATTGAATATACATCGCATATAGTACGTTTGGTCTGACCTACTTAGGCTTCGACCTTAGTTCTAACGGTCCTCTGTATAGTTGTTGGAGTCTATACGTCAACTATGGTACGTCTTCCGTTTCTCCTTGATTTCTCAAAGAATAACTCCCACTTTATCCTCTCACTTTTCAACCGAATTTTGAGATATAACTTTTCTGATTCTAGTACCGTAGGTCAGGGTAGTGAAGTACTGTTTATCTACCCCCTTGTCACCTTTGTCACTGTCTAAAATATAAGAACCCGAGGTTTTAGTGACACCTACCACTGACGTTGGTACTACGAACGAGAAACCTTCCTTTCGATACTGTTTGGATCTGTCATATAATTTTTCGTCCCTGTAGTTGAGTGGTTGTTTCCAAAAACATTAACTTCGATACCAAAAAGATTATCGGTATACCTACACTCTCAACCCGGTATTTCTGTCACCTCCCGGTTTCTTAATTACGAAAACTTAACGTGACATCCTCTTCTGAGAACTCTCAAGGAACCTGACGTTCCTATAGTTTGGTCAGTTAGGATTTTCTTTAGTCAGGACTTATAAGTAACCTTCCTGACTACGATTTCGACTTTGAGGTTATGAAACCGGTGGACTACACTTCTCGAATGAACAACCTTTTCTGGGACAACAACCCTTTCTGACTTCCGTCTTCCTCTTATCCTATTGTATCCTGTTCTACCAATCTATCCTAGTAGTTGTACTTAAACTCGTTTGAGGTCCTCCATCACTACACTGTCCCTTCGGACCGTACGGCGTCAGGTACCCCAACGTTTCTCAACTTATACTGAATCACTGAGATGTTGGTATACGTCTTTCTTTTTATTATTGTTGAGAGAATTTGATATTCTTATCTAAACTCCTGTCTCCTCACTGTAATAAGTGTCTACTACGGATTCACTCACTACACGTTTTTGATAGTGATGTCCATAGTCAGTCTTATCTAATCCAACAAGACTACAATTTTGTTTATTTTAGACTTTTAGAGTCACTGAATTTTGGTGATTGATATAAAGACCGAGTGTAATATATAGACAACACACAACCGAGACCAGAGACGAGAGGTAACAGGACCGAGACCTCGTGGTCAACTTGTTATTTGGTGAGAGACCTTGTGACGGTTAGTGGCTTTCAGTCGTCTTTCTCGTACTACTTAACGTGTGACCGAAAATTTCCACGTAGGTCTCAGTATGTGTAGGAAAAATGAGTGTGAAATAACGGTTTGGTTCAGGTTCCGGTATCTATTGATGTCCCCACTATTTCATGTTGTGATGTGATAGGACCCCTTCTATTTTATTTTCACAAACCACTCGTTGTGATTACTGTGTGATTCTGACGGTGAAATTATCAGACAAGTCAAGTCGAGTCAGTGAGTCATCACAGGCTGAGAAACGCTGAGGTACCTGACGTAGTACGGTCGGAAGGGACAGGTAGTGGTTGAGGACCTCAAGTGAGTCTGAGTACAGGTAGCTCAGTCACTACGGTAGTTCGGTAGTATAGGAGTCAGCAGGGGAAGAGGAGGACGGGGGTTAGGGAGAGTCGTAGTCCCAGAAAAGTTTACTCAGTCGAGAAACGTAGTCCACCGGTTTCATAACCGTGAAGTCGAAGTCGTAGTCAGGAAGGTTACTTATAAGTCCTGACTAAAGGAAATCCTACCTGGTCAACCTAGAGGAACGTCAGGTTCTCTATTATCAGATATCGACTCTGGTTTTTTTCTTTTTTTCCGTCACAACCCTCTGTGTTATCGTCTTCACTACCCTTAGAACCTGAACCGTCTGGATCCACTCATTGTCATTTCCGGGCTCGGGTCTTGAACTCAGTGATGTCTGCCGAAAGTTCAAAGTTCCCCGTGTCCTCGGAACGGACCTCTACACTGTCGTTACTAAAGAGGGTATGTTCACGTATTAAGGATCTAAAACGATAGTAGTCTTTCTTCTTCTCTGGAATCAAATTCCTTTAATCTGCAAATTTTCCTTTCAATGTTTCATTTTCTCATTGAATATCTTAGGTAAAGAGGAGAACCACTGAAAGGTATTACATTTCACACGGTACAAAGTAAATAGAGAATTGTGGGATGTAAGTCGAAGTTTATTAACGAACTCTCGATGTGATAACTAATTCTATTTAAATTTTATCCCTTTTTTCATATATAAAATGAATAGGTGATTTTCATGTTAAAGACACAATTAAGGAGGAAAGAAAACCCAAAAGATCTAAAATATATAAACTATACTAAATAATTTTATTAACTTAAACTCGTCTGAGACCCTCTATCCCTACCTGTCCCTTCGGACCGCACGACGTGAGGTATCCTAACGTTTCTGAGTCTGTACTGAACCACTGACTTGTTGGTGGTGTTTAATTTTATTATTACGTAAATGGGTCAATAGTCGGTGGTATAATTAAAAATACCAAAATTAAATATCCCTATTCATACCGTTAATTCTTTGTACGTACCTTCGTAAACTCACTCAAATCGTCTGATAAAAGACAGTGAATCTTTACAAGTGTTTTCTCTCCTACTCGGGAAAGATAAAAGAAGTCAAAATACAAACTAAAATACTTATTCTAAATGAGACAGGAAAAGTAATATCCCCTGACCTTACGTTTTCATCCTTCAGTTCTTTGTAGACCTCATTGTCCGTTTAAACCGGAACTTTACACCTTACTTCGTCCCGTTTCTGATTATCTCAAAACGGTTCTTTTACGTGACCAGTATCGTTTGTGGGAGACGGTTGTTGTGTTCTCTTCTGAGACGTGTACCTGTAGTGGTCTACCAGTTGTGGTTTTAGTCTAACTAATATAAGAAACGTCGGTTTCTACTTCTTCGAGATATGTCAGTTGTTGTCGTTTTTTTCTGGACCTCGACTGACCCCGAGTCTAGTACTTGAGGAATACTGGTTTAAGTCTGACTTTAACTTCCTTTATCCCGATTGGCGATCTGGTAAGTCCATACTGGATTTAGTTTAGGGATTACTGATATGTCACCTTCACTCTTTATCTAAATTCCCGGATCTAAACTATCTATCTCACGGACTACTTGATACCTTACTCCTAACACTGTAACATGTCCTCTGTCCCTAGTTCTGGTAGGGGTACCTTTTCTTTACGTTTTTTCGTTTTACCGACAGACTCCTCCGGAATGTTTATCGACACTTTTCTTCTCTTCTTCTATATTCGTAGACTTACGTCTCAAGGTTTCTTATCGTTCTTCTCTATTCTTTCGGAAGAAGTCGCTAGTTACGTTTCTTTATCTCCTTTTCTTGTCTTACCCTTTCTGATCTCTAGAGAAATTCTTTTAATCTATATGGTTCCCTTGTAAAGTACGTTTCTACCCGAGCTATTTCCTGTCTTTACCATACCTGGATTGTCTTCGTCTTCTATAATTCTTCTCCACCGTTCTTATGTGCCTTCTTGACATGTTTTTTCTAGAAGTGCTGGGTCTATTAGTACTACTACACTAGTGATTAGACCTCGTCTGTAGAGCCTTACACTTGAGTTCACCCGGACTCTTTCGTAGTGATGCTTGTTTCGATGACCTCCACTACCTTAAGGTCAACTCGATAAAGTTTAGGACTTTCTACTACGACACTTTCACGACGTGAGTTATACGGTCGTTTAAACCTCTTGAGTCGTCACCTGTGTCCTGACGTTTTCCAGTCAAAAGTAAGGTTAAGGTTTCTTTCCGTTACGGTTTCTTACGAGTTTGATGGTGTGTTAACGTGAGTAGAGTGTACGATCATCTCATTACGAGTTTTAAGAGGTTCGGTCCGAAGTCGTCATGTACTTGGTACTTGAGGGACTACAAGTTCGACCAAAATCTTTTCCATCTCCTTGGTCTTAGTTTAACGGTTGTAGACGACCTAGTGCCTTTTTCGTTTTCTCAAGGTCTTTTTGTTGATAAAGACGAAATAACGGATACGGTTTCGGAAACTGACACACCTAGTATTATTTGACACCTTTTAAGACTTTCTCTACCCTTATGCTCTAGTGGACTGGACGGAGAACTCTTTGGACATACGTCCAGTCCTTCGTTGTCAATCTTGACCTGTACCTTGTTGTCTGACCAAGGTTCATCCTTTTCCTCTTGCAGTTCTGACATATAACAGTGGGACGAATAAATTGAAGATACGTCTCATGTAGTGCTCTTTGCGACCCGACCTTCTTCGTGTTCGACCTTAGTTCTAACGGCCCTCTTTATAGTTA